>CM028917.1:21632480-21789980 GCA_016801845.1 Polydactylus sextarius | reverse complement strand
TGTGTGTGTGTCTGTGTGTGTGTGTGTGTGTGTGTGTGTGTGTGTGTGTGTGTGTGTGTGTGTGTGTGTGTGTGTGTGTGTGTGTGTGTGTGTCTGTGTCTGTGTCTGTGTGTGTGTGTGTGTGTGTGTGTGTGTGTGTGTGTGTGTGTGTGTGTGTGTGTGTGTGTGTGTGTCTGTGTGTGTGTGTGTGTGTGTGTGTGTGTGTGTGTGTGTGTGTGTGTGTGTGTGTGTGTGTGTGTGTGTGTGTGTCTGTGTGTCTGTGTGTGTGTGTGTGTGTGTGTGTGTGTGTGTGTGTGTGTGTGTGTGTGTGTGTGTGTGTGTGTGTGTGTGTGTGTGTGTGTGTGTGTGTGTGTGTGTGTGTGTGTGTGTGTGTGTGTGTGTGTGTGTGTGTGTGTGTGTGTGTGTGTGTGTGTGTGTGTGTGTGTGTGTGTGTGTGTGTGTGTGTGTGTGTGTGTGTGTGTGTGTGTGTGTGTGTGTGTGTGTGTGTGTGTGTGTGTGTGTGTGTGTGTGTGTGTGTGTGTGTGTGTGTGTGTGTGTGTGTGTGTGTGTGTGTGTGTGTGTGTGTGTGTGTGTGTGTGTGTGTGTGTGTGTGTGTGTGTGTGTGTGTGTGTGTGTGTGTGTGTGTGTGTGTGTGTGTGTGTGTGTGTGTGTGTGTTGGTGTTTGAACCTCACCGTCGTTGTCGTCGATATTCATCCAGTTTTTGATTCGATTCGACATCAAAGTTTCAAATGTTCAGAAGAAACAAAACAAACGTGTAAATCTTCAACAGAAACTTCACACGTGAACCTGAGACGATTGTTTTCTAGTTTCCTGGTGGTTTGTAGTCGATCTGTGTCTGTCGCTGCGTTTGGCTTCACATCAGCAGACAAACACTGAGTCACGTGACGTTGAACATTTAAACATCAGACTGACACAGGAAGTAGATGGTTTTATTTATTATATTATTTATTTATTCATTCTCTCGACTTAAGAGAAGAACTGAGTTTAAATCATTTCAGTTTTTTCAGGTTTAATTTTTGTCTCATTGAATTAAAAACCTGTAAATCTTCATGATTCATCTGCTGTGGTTCAGGTTTGTTTCCTTGTGTCCTGGTGATTGTCTGTAGACGTCGTGGTTCAGTGGAGGTCAAGTCGTCCACTAACCAGCGGTTCGATTCCCGTCTCCTCTCCAGGAAATAAACTGAACCACAGAAAGAAACAATCATCAGAGTTTTAACAACAAACAGAAGCTCTGAGATAAAAACAACTTGTGGTTTTTATTGATGATTTTCACACTTTGATTCTGTTTAAGATTTAAATCGTCTTGATTTTAACTGAGCGACGCTTCAGTTTGACATGTTGTAAAATCAGACTGTGACTGATCTGAGTGACGATGAGACAGTTTGTTGTTGTTGTTGTTGTGAAGACGTCGTCTCTTTCTTCTTCTTCCCACTTTCTACAAATCTCCATAAACATGTCGGAGACGTAGGAGACAAACACATCGTCTGTCATTAACGCTGCTTTGTTTCTCCACATGAAGTTGACAACAAGATGATAATAAAATCAAATCTGTGGAGGATTTATATTTCATATACATACATGTAACCATATATACAAGTGTGTAATCAGTGATTTATGTCTGTTGTTAATGAATGTTAATGAAAGTTGTGTGTCTCTTTCTGCAGGATGAAGAAAACGGCAACGGTAAAGGTGAGTTTCTCTTTTTCTTTCCTCAGATAAAAACCTGTAGAGTCGTTGTTATGTAACGAGGACGTTGATCCGTCACCTCCTCTCTGCAGCTTCACTACGCCACCTGCAGGACATGATGCAGCAGTACAACTAAAACAATACCAGACAATGAAGGCTGTTTTATTATGTGTAGATGATAAATGTTAGGATTTAATATTGTGTCTTTATGAGCTGAGCAGGTTTGAATCTTGCTGTTTTGCGGCGCAGGGTATCAGAAAGGTCGTCTGGAGCCGATGGACACCATATTTGTGAAGAATGTGAGAGAGAAAGGTCCGGCCCACCAGGCCGGTCTGTGCACAGGTAACAGGAACAAAACCAACAACTCAGATTTGCATTGGAAATGTTTTTGTGTAACACGACGCCGCGGAGTTGAACACGATGAAGAGACGGACGATGAAGACGTTTCTTCTCCTGATCACAATCTTGTTGAGCTGACCGAGGTTTTTCTTGTTGCAGCTCAAACTGAACCAGAATGTGAACTCGATTTATGTAAAATGTGGTTTCTGTCGAATCTTCATCTGATCTGATGTTTGGTGACGTCTCCGTCACAGATTCACCTCAAAAAACAAAGCTTGACTTTGACTTTTGTGCAGCGGAGGCGTTGAAGCGGCCGCGCCTCGGCTCCAACGGTCTGACACATAATGAGCGAGATGTTGTTGGTTCAGTTGTGATCAGACGCACCTCGGCCCGGCTCCACAGGTCACGTGTGATGTGATGTGTCTGTGATCTGCAGGAGATCGTCTGGTGAAAGTGAACGGAGAGAGCATCCTGGGAAAGACGTACTCGCAGGTGATCGCCCTCATCCAGAACAGGTGAGACGCTGCGTCGCTCTGTTGATTCACAGAGACAAATGTTTACTTTCCTTCTTCACAAACTCAGAGATGAAGACACGTTCGGCTGCTCACTAGTGTTAGTTTTAGCTGCTTGTAAAAAGCAGCAGCCCGGAGCCGTTTGTTCTCAACGTGAACCTAAATATCTTCAGGCTGATTCAGGAAACACTGCAACCTCGTGAAAATATCTCCTGTCACTGCTTTAAATCCAGTTGGACACTTTAATAAAAGAAGATGTTAAAGGTTAAAGTTTTAAAACTTGTTTTTTTATATATCAAACATTTTTAACGTCGTGTTTCCGTCTCTTTCTCCATCAGTGAGAGTGTGTTGGAGCTCTCCATCATGCCCAAAGATGAAGACGTTCTTCAGCTGGTAAGTGTGAGTATGTCCATCTCACACACACACACACACACACACACACACAGTGTGAAGCAGGTGTTGTTGCAGGAGTGTAGTAGTGTGTGTGTTGTTGAACGTGATTTGCGTCGTCACCGTTAAAGAATGTGCAGATTTACTTCAAATGTCTTGACAGTGACTCAGAGACTCTGAGCTGTGTTTAGATTACAACACACATCATTAAACGTCGTCGTATCTGACTGTTGAAGCTTTTTTAAAAAAAGGAAAAACACACCCATCAGCTGTGCCAACACATATTTGCAGCAGCAGCCGCAGGTTGCTCCATGTTCCTCACATGATCAGACATGAACCAGCGTCGCTCCCTCCTCCACCTCCGAGCTCCAACACACACCAGACCCTCACGTTCAGCTGATTCATTCTCGATCTACATGATGTAGATCTGAATAAGAAGTAAAGACCGAGCCCCCCCCTCATTCCCATCGTCCACAGTCGTGTCCTAACGTTAGAAACCCAGCGTCCGTCCTCTCACTCCTCCCCTCGTCTCAATCTGCTGCATTCCTGACATGACATCAGCAGAGCTGCACCTCCCTCCACACTCCCACAGGGTGGAGTAACACCGAGAATGAGAGGGAGGTCGGAGCGAAGCCACAGAGGAGAAAACAAGACAAGACACAGAAACCGGTGGAAAAAAAAGAAAAAAGAGGAAAAAAATAAAACAAGAAGTTTCAACGAAGTGAAGTGAAGTTTTGCGGGTTTGAGCTGAAGAAACGTCTCGTATCGTTTTCTGTCTGAGACGAGTCGACACACGGAGGTGGAGGAGGGTTTTTTCTGTTGTTTGGACTCTGGTGGACGTCCTGGATCCGTTTGGTAAAAACTGCATTTTAATGTTTGAGAGAAAAATTAATGTGAAGATTTAAAACGTGACATTGCAGCAGAAAACAAGAGAAACAGTGAATTATTGTCTGATTATTTACTGACAGCAGCTAGAGCTGTGTGTGTGTGTGTGTGTGTGTGTGTGTGTGTGTGTGTGTGTGTGTGTGTGTGTGTGTGAGTGTGTGTGTGTGTGTGTGTGTGTGTGAGTGTGCGTGTGTGTGAGTACACAACAGTAGTGAAGACATGCAGTATTTTGTCCATGATGTGTCGTTTGCTAGAGGCTGTTGGTTCACTTTTTTCCTGGTGTGTGTGTTGATATGTGAGTGAGTGTGTGTGTGTGTTTGTGAGTGTGGTGAGTGTGTGTGTGTGTGTGAGTGTGAGTGTGTGTGTGTGTTTGTGTGTGTGAGTGTGAGTGTCAGTGTGTGTGTTTGTGTGTGTTTGTGTGTGTGTGTGTGTGTGTGTGTGTGTGTGTGTGTGTGTGTGTGTGTGTGTGTGTGTGTGTGTGTGTGTGTGTGTGTGTGTGTGTGTGTGTGTGTGTGTGTGTGTGTGTGTGTGTGTGTGTGTGTGTGTGTGTGTGTGTGTGTGTGTGTGTGTGTGTGTGTGTGTGTGTGTGTGTGTGTGAGTGTGTGTGTGTGTGTGTGTGTGTGTGTGTGTGTGTGTGTTTGTGTGCTGTGACTCGAGGCCTCAGGGACAAACTGTGGTGAAGACGTTGAACAGTGAGTGTGTAGAAGAAGAAAAGTTGTTTGTGTTTTGATCTTTAACTGTGTTGTTGTCGTGTTGTCGTCCCAGGCCTACTCCCAGGATGCCTACCTGACAGGAAACGAGCCGTACTCAGGAGGCGCTGAGAACCTCCCGCCGCCGCCTCCCGTCTGTTACACGCGCACAAAGACCACGCCCCCTGGTGGAGCGCCACCGTTGTCTTCGTCCTCGTGTGGCCTCATGGGCCAGAACCAGCTGGACAACTGGAGCCGTTGGCCCGGTTCGTCCAGTCCGTCGTCGCCGCTGGACAACCGCTCGGTGGTGGGAAGCCCCGCCCCCGCCGGCTGGCAGGAGGGGCGTGGCGGGGAGCCGGGCGGCGTGGGTCACAGTAGCCCCGCCCACCGCACCGAGGAGATCCAGTACGGTATGACCAGCCAGCAGCCGCAGGGACAGACGCGGGGACGCTCCTACTCGTCATCGTCGTCGTTGTCCAGTCCGCTGCAGGTCCACTTCCCCAACAACCACCACGCCGCCGCGCCGCAGCCTCTTCAGTCCAGCTCGGCGTGGACCAGCCCGCCGCCGCAGCTCAGCCACAGCCGCACCGAACGCCAACAGGCGCTGTCGGACTGGTACTACAGCCAGCAGACGGACCAATCGGGACGCAGCATGCAGACTCGCCACCGCAGCTTCTCTCAGGACCGACTCAGCGACACGCGCAGGAAACAACAGCAGCGTTCGGGCGGTTGGCCCCACAGCGCCTCCCAGGACACGCTGCTGTTACTGCAGCAGTCTGGACCCGGTCCCCACGGCGACCCATGCTGGTCCTACTCCGACTGGGACGGGGGTCAGGGTCCGCGGGGCCGATCCGGCTCCAACTACACCAGAACTCGCTCCGAGAACCTGCTGGCTCAGTTCGACCGTCACGGCCGCTCGTTGGAGACATTGGACCGAGCCGTCGTGGTGTCACCGCGGTTCGAGCGCCCGGCATGGCTGCAGCAGGCGCCGGCGCCGCCCCCCAGGACAGACGCCTACCCAGCCAGACAGGCTCCGCCCCCTAGACACGCACAGTCACATAACAAACACCACCCTTCGCCTCAGAGCCAGCAGGCGGCGGCGCAGCCCCGGCGGCTGACGGCGGGTCAGAGCATGGACGAGCAGCAGGTTGGGTACCGCAGCTACAGCCCGTCGTTCTACAGGAAGACGGGCCGCATCATGCAGCAGGCACACTCCTTCAGGGACCCGTCGTACTCGGGGCCACACATGAACTGGAACCAGACGGAGCCCACGACGACGGTGCCCGTCACCTCGTCTGCGTCGTCTCCTCTTGCCTCCAGCGACCCACAGGACCGGGCGTACCGGCCCACCAATCACGAGAGGGAACAGGCGCAGGCGGAGCTGGCTGCGCAGACGCAGGAGGTGGTGCTGAGGCAGAAACCTCCCACCGGGCGGAGGAACGCCTTTGGTCTCAGACACCCGCATTACGCACTGCCCATGGATGCGTTGGAGCCGCCGCTGTTCAACAACGACCCCCAGGACTCAGGCCACGCCCCCGGATCCACGGGATCCACCGGAGACGGTGCCACACGGAAACACAACGGCAGCCTCGCGCCCCTCCCCATCGAAGACGACTCACTGGCATCGATACCGTTCATCGGTGAGTCTGACTCTTCTTCATCGCGTTCCTCATCCTCCTCTTACTAACACGCTGTTATTAACATGTTATAAACATATAATGATACAAAACATGTTTATAACGTGTTTATCTGTGATTCAGATCCGTCCAGAGAAACCTGTTTGTTTCTTTAATTAATTTCAGTTTTCTCAGATGTAGTTTCCATTCTCTTATTGATGTTCAGCTGTGTGTGTGTGTGTGTGTGTGTGTGTGTGTGTGTTAGTTATTACAGATTTGCAGTTTCTTGTTCCTCTGCGTGTTTTCTTCTTCTTTGGTTCAAATTATAAACCAAATCGTGCGTCTCATGTTTCTCATAGAGAATGAATGGGACGAGGTGAAAAAACAAAAGAAGTTTTTAACGTTTTTCAAACGTCTACTGCTCTGTTACACTTTCACGCAGCGACGCTGTTCAAACTTAAAAACATAGACACAAGTCTGGTCTTTTGATGTTGTGTTCAACGTTTTGATAGGTTGTATAGTTTTTGATTAATCACTGTTCAATGTTGAGGATCGTTTTTATATAAATTCAGAGTTTATAATGGGTGTGTGTTGAATGTTGGGGGATCGCTCACAGCTACACATTTTACTCTATGACCCTTTTTCCAATTGGCTGTATATTCCACATTTTAAACTTCTGGAACATATAAATTAGATCAACATGCTCAGTAAAGCCTTGTGGGTTTGATGGTGAAGAAATTTTGGTGAGAGAAGTTTTGTTTTTTGAATTAACAGCAGTAGTTCGAGAGGTCAAATTTGACCTCTGAGTCTCACAGACACACCCTCCCACTACTCTGCAGTTGTCACCATGGCAACTATCTCTCTCCTCGTTTATTATTTGTTGTAAATAAAACTAGAATCTGTTTTATGAAGCAACTGGATGTTTATCTGATGAGTTGTGAAACTGAATTACTAGTGCACGTTGTGAACTAGCATCTGTTTGATGCAGTAAAGTCAAGTAAAGTTTAAATTGTTGTATAAAGTGTGTGAGTGATGTAGCTGCAGGATGTTGAGTCTGTCTCCGTCAGCTTGTTTTCATCTATGTACAGTTGTGTCCTACATACTATAGGTTGGTGTGGGATGGACCGACTCGTGTCTCAACTTGTCTCAGCTCTGACAGTAGAAACAGTAGAAACAGAAGAGACAGTAGAGACAGTAGCAGCTCAGGCCTCCGTCCTCAAGTCAAACTACAGTCAAATCAAGTTATTTAGTCAGACGATCGGTCGCTGCCAAAAGATTCAAATTATCTGACTGAGACGAGACGAGGCGACCCAACGAACATCGATGTTTGAGTCAAGAACAGGATCTGAGTCTGTCTCTGTCTCAGTCTCAGTCTCTGTCTCTGTCTCTGTCTCAGTCTCTGTCTCAGTCTCTGTCTCTGTCTCTGTCTCAGTCTCTGTCTCTGTCTCAGTCAGAGTTCGTCTCACATTCTTGCTTCTCGTGTTGAGTTGAACGAAACGTCTCAGTCAGAGCTGCAGGTTGAGACATGTTAAAGGCCATAAACTGAAACTGGGCCGGTCGCTCCCTGCAGACGACAGCTTCTCTTCTCTTCTGTTTCTTCTTCTTTATCTCGGCTGCTGGGACGTTGATATGTTTCCAGAGCGTTGACGTTTAATTGGCTGCTCTTATCAGTGAGTTGGTAAAAAAAAAAACACAAAGAGAAAAATGTTTTCGTGACGTCTCCTGTTGAAGGTTTGAACGTATCTATCGAACGTATTTATCTTTTGTCACATCAGAGTGTTTGAGATTTTTTTTGTTTTTGTCTCTTGATGCAAAGTGTCTGAAACAGGAAACAGCGTGTGAACAGATGCAGTGTTGAACAGTCGAGGTCCATACATCACATCACATCCTCCTCCTCAATGAGGCTATTGTCCCTCTGTGGTGGGGGGGTGGGGGGGTGGGGGGTCGGTCTATGACTGTGTTTAGGATCTGGACCCTGAACATGACCGAGACCTTCTGTCCTCATTTTAATGGGCCGTTTGTCCCCTGTGGCTTGTCTTACAGGCACCAGCTGCATTTTTTCTCCCTGACTTTATCACTTTTTATACTTTTTCTCTAAAAGTGCAAACGTTGCAGCAAATATAGAAAAACCTCAAGAACCAAACGCTGCAGTTTGAACCGGTCCAGCTGCTGCCTTTAAACTAACACACTCACGTTTTTATTAATACAGTCCAACTTTAACTCTTAGGCTGAAAATCTTTATCGTTCACGTGTTTTTGAGAGTTTCTGTATCAGATTGTGTATTTGTGACGTTTTCTCTTCATTTCCATGTTTGATCTTCTCACATATGAAACATGATTCACTTCACTGATTTAAACTACGACTGAAGCTTCTGTATATTTATGATTCAGGAGATTTTCTGTTTCTCTTCCTCAGGTTCTTTATATTTGTGATGTATTTCGTCTTAGAAAGTTAAAAATCAAACATGAAGATGTGATGTTTGTTCAGTTTGATCTTCACGTATGAAACATGATTCACTTCACTGATTTAAACTACGACTGAAGCTCCTGTATATTTATGATTTAGGAGATTTTGAGGCTTTTTTCTGTAGAAAAATTTTTGTGAAGATTTTTGTTCACTGTCAGTTTCTATGTTGATCTTCATGTATGAAACATGGTGTTTCTCCTTATTCAGTTATTGTGTTTTGTAGCTTGTTGCTCCCCCTGTCGGTCCGTCCCTCATCTCCGTCCCTCGTCTCCGTCCCACGTCTCCGTCCCTCGTCTCCGTCCCTCGTCTCCGTCCCTCGTCTCCGTCCCTCGTCTCCGTCCCACGTCTCCGTCCCTCGTCTCCGTCCCACGTCTCCGTCCCTCGTCTCCGTCCCTCGTCTCCGTCCCTCGTCTCCGTCCCACGTCTCCGTCCCTCGTCTCCGTCCCTCGTCTCCGTCCCTCCCTCCGTCTCCGTCCCTACGTCTCCGTCCCTCGTCTCCGTCCCTCGTCTCCGTCCCTCGTCTCCGTCCCTCGTCTCCGTCCCACGTCTCCGTCCCACGTCTCCGTCCCACGTCTCCGTCCCTCGTCTCCGTCCCTCGTCTCCGTCCCACGTCTCCGTCCCACGTCTCCGTCCCTCGTCTCCGTCCCTCGTCTCCGTCCCTCGTCTCCGTCGCTCGTCTCTGAGCTCACCCTCTGGCTGCCTGTTAATGACGACCTTTGTTAAACCCACAACTTGTCTATTTCTGTTCGGAGCTGTAAACAGGCAGATTCCTGGTCTCAGATGGGGATGTTTTCCGCCTTGTGTCGGAGGCTGGACCCGGAAGAGACGTCGATGTCAGATTAGACGATATGAACTCAGAGTGTGTCAGTGTGTGAGGGGCTGGACCTCTGCTGCCCCCTGCTGTTTGACTCACAGCATTTCTTCTTCCTCCTGACGGTTTGAAACGTCAACACTGAGTCCAGCTTCTCCTCACTTTTATGCAAATAGTGAAAGCTGCAGTGAGTGAGGAAGTGTGTGTTTTGCTTTGTGCTTTCACTTCACTTCACTGTCAAACACTCGTAGTGACCTAATAAAACTTCACGACTTGGTGAAGCGATGAAGCTGCGTCAGAGATGAACGATCCAGTGACTCTTCATCCATTCGTCCGTTCATTCATTCTCCTTCACGTCTTCGTCTTCTTCTCTCTGGATCATTGATCGATTGTTGATCGATCGTTGAGTTTGACTTTATTTTCATAAAGAAGTGAAACGTGGAAGTCGATCAGAGTCAAACTTGTCGTGTCGTCGACTCTTCGTTCTTCGTTATGAGTGAGAGATTTAATTTTCTTCATGAAGCTTCAGTTTGATGTTTGATTGATTCTGTTGATGTTTGTTTGTTGTTGAAACAGAAAGTGTGATGGTGTTTTTACGTTCAGTGTTTCTCCTTCATCTCCTCGTCTTCGTCGTCTTCCTCTTCACTTTAACCTCCTCCAACTAACCGCTGCTCTTCTCCTTTCCCTCCTTTTTTCTTTAACTCCTAACTCCTCCTCCTCCTCCTCCTCCTCCCACCTCTCTCACCTCCTCCCTCCCTCCCACAGATGAACCAACCAGCCCCGGTGCTGATTTACGTGCTCGCCACGTGCCGGCGTCGTCCGTTGTGTCCAGCGGTTTGAGTTCAGCGCCGGCCGTTGTCACCAGCCCCGCCTCCCCCACCTTCACCTTCCCCCTCACTAGGCTCTTCTCACACGACTGCAGTGAGTCCCCCTCCTCCCACTGCATGCAGAACAAAATATCTGATTAATGCAGCAGATATTGTGATGTTTATTACTGTTGAAGTGTGCATGAGATTCTAGAAACTGGTTGAAATGTTATTTTTCATGATGAAAGTCTTGTTTCGTCAGTTTCAACCTGCGTCTGGTGAAAGAAAGTCAATTTTCTTTAGTGAAACCAGGTTGAAAGACTCAAACAAGACTTTTATTTTCTGTAGTTGTAAAATGTTTGCGTGTTTAAATGATGTAAACTGCATGTTTCACCCTAAAAACTTAGTTTGAGTTTAGTTTTTTTTCTAGTTTGCATGAAAATAAAGAAAATAAAACAGAATAAAAAGCAAGTAGTTTTAGTTGAATTGATGCATGTCACACACTTCACCTGCATGTCAGTGGTGAGAATAAATCACAGTTCATCTCCAGCGTCACCACATTATTACGTCACCTCCCCCCGACCTCCTCACCTCCTCACCTCCTCCTCACCCACTGTCCCCACCTGTTAATCCAACACCGCTCCGCCTGGTGATTGGCATTACATCAACATTTCTGTCTTTTCTCTCTGTCTTGTTTTTTCTTCCTCTGTCTCTCTCTCTGTTCATTCATCCTCTGACGGAGCAGGCAGTATTAAATCCAGTCGCCGTTCCTCCTATCTTCTAGCCATCACCACCGAGCGCTCCAAGTCGTGTGACGAAGGCCTGAACACGTTCAGAGAAGAAGGACGCGTCTTCTCGTGAGTAACGACGAACCGACGACTGAAGATACAAATGTTGATGTTTGAAATGTTGTCAAGTCTCAGACGTGTTGAATGTCGTCGTTTCTCTGCAGGAGACTTCCAAAGAGAGTCAAGAGTTTCTTCACAGACGGGGTGAGTTCATTTACACTTTATTTTATTTAAATAAGAGTTTGGCAGAAATGGCAGAAATTCATGTTCAGATAAAATACATAAAGAATAAAACTTCACTGGTTGAACAAAGTTAAATCCCTTTTTCTTTTTTCACATCAAACAACAAATGAAACATTGAACATTTCTTTTTTTAGTTTAAAATGAGACAAAGACAAAATGTTAAAACTCGTTTTATTTTAATGTTTCAACATCAATTTGACCTTCAAAATAAAAAAGATTTAAACATAAAGTCAAATAGTTTTTATTTATGCCGGAGACGAAGGATCCTTCATGTTGAGTTTGTTGAAGACAAACATCACGTGACCAAACTAAACAACGTCCGTTAGTCAGAGACGATCTGAGTGAATCAACGTCTGAGCTGATTCACATCAAACTGGGACTCGACTCACGTGACGAACAAGTGGGTCAACGACTGAAAGAGTTAACGAGCTCAGAGGAGGAAGAAGGTTGAAACGTCCTGAAGGACGTCGACTCAACGTCTCGACACAGAATCAAAAGATGGACACGTTTTATTTTAACGACATAAATCGAGTTGTTAAGTCGCTGCATCAGTTTAACATCCGACTCAAGTTTACTGACGTTTTCATCCTGAAGACGACAAAGAGGAAATTCAGTCCAGTGTTTCAATAAAAAAAGAAGAAACGTTTAAAATCAGTAAAACGAGAAACCAGATGATTTTAACGATTCACATCTGCTACAAACTTTTAATGAAAAAAACTAAATCAACAACTCGTGTCGACATCGTCCTAAATCCTCAGAGTTGTGTCGTTTCCCATCGTTTGTGACGTTTTCCTGATGTTTTCTGTTTCAGTCTCTGGACAACCTCGGCACGGCCGAGGAGGTTCGGTCTAAACGTCACTCTACGTCCGAGCTGGGAAACATCACGTACAGCGACGTCCGGAGAGAAGGATGGCTGCACTTCAAACAGATCCTGACGGAGAAGGGGAAGGTGCCGACTTGTCCAGGTTCATTTTATGAATCAAATGTATTTATTGATTAAACTCTGACAGGACGTCTGGTCTCCGTCCACAGAAGGTCGGCAGCGGGATGCGTCCGTGGAAACGAGTCTTTTCTGTTCTTCGCTCCCATTCGTTGTTTCTCTACAAAGACAAGAGGGAGGCGGTGCTTCGCGGCGCCACCATCAGCGGCGCGGCAGACGATGAAGAGCAGCCGATCAGCATCCGCGGCTGCCTGGTGGACATCGCCTACAGCGAAACCAAACGGAAACACGCGCTCAGACTCACCACCCAGGACTTCTGTGAGTATCTGCTGCAGGCGGAGGACAGAGACGACATGTTGGACTGGATCAAAGTCATCAGGGAGAACAGCAAGACGGACAGCGAGGTCAGAGGTCAACCTGCAGGTTTATTCACTCAGGACCTGCTCACGTTTTAGCAGATTATTTATTGTAGAAATGTTGGTTTGTTGCAGGAGCTGGGATTCTCCAGACAAGCGCTGATCAGTAAGAAACTCAACGACTACAGGAAACAGAGGTGAGTCTCAGAGACGTCCGATCGTTGATCAATCTGACCAGTGAATCAAACCGACCCTTGTCTCTGTGTCGCCTCCTACAGTCCGACGGGAAGTAAACCGGACTCGTCTCCTCGTCTTCCTCGTATGAAACCTCCGTTCCTCCTCAACAAGACGGAGAACGCCACGGCGACGCCGCGGTCCCCGAAGGCAGACGGGAAAGGTCGGAAAAGAGAATCAGAGGCTGGATGATACGTTACACAACCACACGTTAAAGAGAAACACTTAAAATATATAATATCTCATAAAGAAACAACACACGAGAGAGAAAGTTATTTAACTCGTCAGATGAATCAGACGCGTCAGGTTCAGTCTCAGAAATAATGTTTCACCTTTTATTTTCCACAAAAGCCAAATATTCGACTGGATAGTTATTGTTATATTATTATTATCATTACATTATTATATTATGTATTTATATAGATACAGTTTGTAGCAAAGAATCAAATAAACAACAGATGAGAGAAAAAATTAAATAAAGTAGCTAAGTCATAAAACTTTAGTTTATCATGAGTTCTACTCATAGAAATAATGAGTTTCATGTTGTTTATTCCACATGTTTTGACTCAGATGTCAGAGGTTATTATATAATAATAATAATAATAATGTTGTTGTTGTTCAGATGAGAGTCCTCCTAAGTCTCCGTGGGGAATCAACATCATGAAGAAGACCAAGAAGACGGGACCTAAAGCGTTCGGTGTGAGGCTGGAGGAATGTCAACCAGGAGTCAACAACAAGGTCACTAGATATTATGTGTTTTAACATACATATATGTAACATCTCCTTTAAACATACTAATAAAACTATGAATGGTGTATATATATATATATATATATATATATATATATATATGTATATGCTGGAGTAGTTTTACAGTAGTTTTAAAAACCCTAAGACACATTAGCATCATACTATTGGAAACAGGTTTCATGTTTTAAAATGAAAGAAAATGACATTTATTAGAATAAATAATAAACAGGCCCTGACATACACACATTAACACATTTAAGAAAAACAAAAACACAGTAGATGAAGGAAAAACGCTGGGATTGACTTTTTATTAACACACATCTGTGGCAATGTTGGAGCTCAGACCCCGAACCTGCCAATGTTTTCCTCACTTACGTGACCGTTGGTCCAGTTACGCTGCTCGACGGCTGGAGACTAGACCCAACGACACTGAGACCCGATCGGCGTCCTCTCCATCTCTGTCCGGGTCTCTGTCCCGGTCTCTGTCCCGGTCTCTGTCCCGGTCTCTGTCCCGGTCTCTGTCCCGGTCTCTGTCCCGGTCTCTGTCCCGGTCTCTGTCCCGGTCTCTGTCCCGGTCTCTATCCCGGTCTCTGTCCCGGTCTCTGTCCCGGTCTCTGTCCCGGTCTCTATCCCGGTCTCTGTCCCAGTCTCTGTCCGGGTCTCTGTCCCAGTCTCTGTCCCAGTCTCTGTCCGGGTCTCTGTCCCAGTCTCTCCCTCTCAAGGTGATTAGATACAGTGTCAGCCGTCTCGGTGGTCTGCAACGGTCAGACGGTCCAGCCAATGCTAAGTTCCTTTACAGTCTCAGCACAAAAAAAGCTCCATGGACAGAAAAATACCAGCAACTAAACACCACTCTAACGTTTAGACACCACTTCCTTAGGTTTTCTCCTAATCTCCCACTAAATCATCTCTCTCTCCTCCATCCTGTCATTTCTCTCGTGTCTCCCTGACATGTCGCTAATGTACTTCTAGACAAACATTAGTTTCAAAATAAAAGCCCCTATACATGTTATATTAAATGGAAAAGAAAATTTTAAACATTTCAAACACAAAGTTCTTATATACTATAAACACTCTTGGAAATGAATACATAAAAACCATGTTGGTTACACACACATGTGTGTGTATATATATATGTGTGTGTGTGTGTGATCCTACGTTAAGATGGCTTTAGACATTAAATCGGTTGGTTTTCAGTTCATCCCGTTGATCGTGGAGATCTGTTGTGGTCTGGTGGAGGAGATGGGTCTGGAGTACACGGGGATCTACAGGGTCCCGGGAAACAACGCTCAGGTGTCGATGCTGCAGGAGCAGCTCAACAAAGGAGTGGACATCAACCCTGCGGAGGAGGTGACCGCATGGAAACACAGAAATAACGAAACTAACCTGAACTAAAAGTGTAAAACTGACTCTGGTTGTTTGTGTTCGAGTCAACAGAAGTGGCAGGATCTCAACGTCGTCAGCAGTTTGTTAAAATCTTTCTTCAGGAAACTTCCAGAGCCGCTTTTCACCAACGGTGAGTTTTAACGTAACGGACGTGACGACTCTGATGTTTCTGACCTTTACAGTTAAAATACGACCATGTGAAACTCTGGTAATGATAATATTAATGATAAATATGACGACCTTTAATTAAAATCATCATCTTCTCAGACAAATACAACGACTTCATCGACGCCAACCGGATGGAGAACGCCTCGGACAGATTAAAGACCATGAAGAAGCTGGTTGGTGTTTGTTACTAAAGTTGTTTATAATTATTTTATTATGTTTTATATAAAACATCTTCTCTCTGCGTCTGTAGATCAGAGATCTTCCTGATCACTACTATCACACTCTGAAGTTCCTGGTCGGTCACTTGAAAACGGTGGCTGATAATTCAGACAAGAACAAGGTGAGTTGATGTTAATTAATATGACGCCGCAGCCCCGCGGCATCATGGGTAATAACAACCTGACCGACGGTCGGCGTCTTAAACAGATGGAGCCGCGTAACCTGGCGCTGGTGTTCGGACCGACGCTCGTCAGGACGTCAGAGGACAACATGAAAGACATGGTCACACACATGCCGGACAGATACAAGATAGTGGAGACGCTCATCCAACATGTGAGACTCACACACACACACTCACACACACACACACTGACTGACTCACTGACACACACACACACACGCACACACACACACACTGAGACTCACACACACACTCACACACACTGACACACACACACACTGAGACACACACACACTGACACACACACACACTGAGACTCACACACACTGAGACACATACACTGACACACACACACACACACTGACACACACTCACTCACTCACTCATGCTCCATCAGTGAACTGACTGAGTCTCTGTCGTCAACAGTTCACTTGGTTTTTCACTGAAGAACTGGACAAAGATGAAAAGGTAAAAAACTTAAAATATAAACTTTATATTTTAGATTCAGACTTTTAGAAACTTGATGAAAATTAAAAACAATAATAAACAGAAAGTTTGTTTGTGGAACTTTTATTAAAGTCACCAGAGTTTTACAGAAACAACACGATAGAAAAATCACCTGAAACTGAAAGAAACTGTTGTTATTTTGTAACAAACAAAAGTTTTTATAAATAATAATAATATCAATGAGATGTAAATGTTTTAATGGTTTGTTGACGTAGTAAACAGTGAACCAGGTGAGTCAAACTGTTTAAGATGTAAAGTCATAAAATATCATTTAATTAAATAAACATGAACATGTTTTTAATAAAGAACATCGACAGTAACATTGTCTTTTTATTCTGACACAGTAAATTAGTTAATTCAATTAATAATAAAAATAATTTACTGAAACTGAAAAACTCAACATTTTATTCATCAAAATGAATAAAAAAATCTGTGACATTTCTAACTTTGATCTGGTGAGTTTTTATCAGTTGATAAATGTAACTGTGTAATGACGACGTCAGAGTCGGTGTCAGAAGAATCAACCTCTAGATGATGATTTGAATCTAAAGTCACAGTCTGAACTTCCTGTTGTTCCAGACGCCGGTCGACACCGAGGACGTCCAGCCGGCTCCGAACATCGACCACCTGCTGTCCAACATCGGTCGGACGGCGCTGCTGGGAGAAGCTTCAGGTGAGGACCACGTTCACCGCGACGCCTCAACGTTTGACTCTGCTGCTACGACGTCACATGACACACGTCACATGACACGAGATGAAAACGCTGCCTTCTGTTTTTACTGACGGAGGAAATTCCCAACCAGTTTGTCATAATTACGATCTGAGTTCCAGGGAAATTGAGTCTAATCTGGAAAAAGAAACAGACAGCACTGATAAACGTATCAGTTTCAAAACAGAAGCAGCAATAAAACGTTGAATCTGTCGTCTGACGGTTTTTAAATCTTCTTCTTCTGCTGAAACTCTGTTTTCTTTCTTCCACGTTGCTCATCTTCCACTTTCTCTCAACGTTTCTACGTTTCCTTTTCTTAGCTGAGCCTGTGGAGCAGCCACTGCGGTAGGACGCAGCTGAGTGTGTGTGTGTGTGTGTGTGTGTGTGTGTGTGTGTGTATTAGTGTGCGTGAGCGTGTGTGTGGTCGTCATGGTGATGGTTTGTCAGTGTTTTTCTCTGATCGTTAAACTTTGGTCTGAAGCTGTTTGAGTCTGATTTTTTTCTTTATGTTAAACTTCACATCGACTCCAGGTGGCGCTGTTTCTGACTGTTTCTGACTGTTTCTGACTGTTTCAGTTTGTTTCTGACTGTTTCAGATTTGTTTAAATAAAAGTCAAATTAAAAAATACATTATTTAAATATATACATATATAAATATACATAGTTTATTTTTATTGATGTTAATAATATGAATCACTTTAAATGTCAGATGTTTTAGTTTCATGCTGATCATAGAAGATAATATGTTTATGAAGAAAAAACTAAATAATTAATAAATTATTTAATAAATTAATAAATAATTTGTTTTAGTAGAAATAAAGAAAATAAAGCTAAAAATGGGTTAAAAAAAAAAAAACAAAGTTTAATTTTATTAAAAAAATGGTGTTGTTAGATGAAACAGCTCCACCTGGAGGTCATGGGGAGAAGTTCACCTCATCCTGGTTCATTGTTTAAAACATTTAGATTTTTATGTGACAGGTTTTTATCCTGCGACTGTGTGTGTGTGTGTGTGTGTGTGTGTGTGTGTGTGTGTCACCATCGATCTGTCTGTATCAGTGATATTGTTGATGTTTGCTGTGGTTTTTTTCTTCCTAATGCAGTTTTACTTCCCTGCTCCTCCTCTTCATCATTTCTCCTCCTCTTCATCACTGGTGTGTGTGTGTGAGTCGTGTGACAGGGTCAGAGGTCAGAGGTCACAGGGGAAGACGAGTTATCATATAAAAACTAAAACTGTTGCTACAAAAAAGTTTCTTACTGACGTCACTGTGACGTCACAGCTGATCGGTGACATCACATCAGGTTGTTTCCTCTTCTCACCTGATCACTAAACACTTCCTACGACGTGTTTCTAGTTCGTTCACTGATTCGTCCTTTAACCAAAGCGACTGTGTCGTCCACCGTGACTCTGACTCTTCTGTCCTTTTGTTACTTCAACGTTTGTTCATCTGACGTTTTTATTTCTGTTTCACAGACTCAACCAACAGTGACTCGGCTAAATCAAAGGTAACGTCTCTTTACTAAATGGATCATGACATGATCTTATTTCTTCTCTTCCAGATTGTAAATGTTTTTAAACCAGACGTTGTGTTGATCAGCTGTGATACTCAGAGTCTTTTAGTTTTAGTGTAAAATAACTGGTCAGAGCTGGTGAGCAGGTATCTGACACGTTAACACGGGTCAACGTCCTGCTGCTTCTTCTTCAGGTCCCGGACACGTTGGTCCTTGTTTCCTGACGTTTTGTCTGTTGACTCGTCTTTTCTCTGAACTAAACGTCCTCATCGTCTTGTTCTTGGCTACTTGTCACCGTGACCTGTCTGGTGCTGGGCTGCTGGTGTTTGAATGTTTAGGAAGCAGCAGTAGGAGGTTGAAACAGTAACACACGTGTTATAAATATGACGATATGATCCATGTTTTCACTTTGATCAATAATCAGTGATCACCTCTAGTAGCTACACGCTGTCAGGTCACTGTGGTTTAAATCAACATGTTTTTATCCATCAGGGGTCGTGGGGGTCGAAGAAGGACCTGACAGCCAAAGACTTCCTGACTCTGTCCATCATGTCGGCCGTCACCGGACGTAAACGTAGGAAGCGTCACAACGCTCGCCGCGTCGGCAGCAGCACCGACGACGACTCCGAGCACGAGCCAATCAAAGCCGGACACCTGGGGGCCGAGGAAGAGGAGGACGAAGAGGAGGAGGAGTCGCCCGGAGGAGACGCTGCTCCTCGAGCTGAGGGAGAGGAGGATGACGACGAAGAGGAGGAAGAAGAGGAAGATGAGGAAGTGGTAGAAAGTGGAGTGAAAGTGGAGGTAGAAGAGGAGACGGTGATTCCTGGTCGGCCATGTTGTAAAGAGGAAGAGGAGGAGGCGGGAGGAAGGCCGGCGGCCATGTTGTTACAGGAGGAGGAGGCACGGGTGGAGGTGAAGGGGCCGCGGTGGCGAGCGCCGGACGACGCCCGCTCCATCGTCTCCGGTTACTCCACCCTCTCCACGTTGGGGCGGAGCCTGGGCTCGGAGGGGCGGGGCGACGACGCCGACGACGAACACAGCGAGTTGGTGAGTGAGACGGACAACGAGAGCGGCTTCGCTTCGCGATCGTTGACGCAGGAACGACCCGACAAACACCAGGCCACGCCCCCGACCGTGGCCACGCCCACCGGGGCGACCACGCCCACCGGGGCGACCACGCCCACCGGCGCGACCATGCCAACGCAGACGGTGCCGCCGCGCAGCTTTCTTTACTCACACTACAAAGCGCCGCTTCTCTCACCCACCAACCTCCTGGCCCCGCCCACGCCGCTGACGCCAGACTCAGCAGAGAGGAGCGAGGGCGGAGCTCGCTCCACCACGCCCTCCTCCTCCTCCTTCTCCTCCTCCTCCACCTCCCACCGGCTGCACTCGCGGCCGTCCTTCAACTCTCACAAGCTGATCCAGTGCGACACGCTGGCGAGGAAGAAGATGAAGTCAGAGAAGGCGAAGGCTCGTTCTCTGGACCTGATGGAGCTGGCGGAGGCCACGGACCCGACCGACGCCGCCGGCTCCGGGTCGGAGGCCACACCCAGAACGAGGAGCCACGCCTCCAGGACCAACGCGTCATCAGGCAGCAGCCAGGAGAGTCTGCGTCTGTCTCGACCCAAACCGGCCGTGGCGCCGAGCGAGGCCGCCTCCTTCGCGCCCACCGGGCCTGGCGGTGGCGGCAGGTCGCTGGCTGATCAGGTCCGAGCTCGACTCCTGGGTTCGGCCGACGACCTGCGCAGCGTCGGGTTAAGGAAGCCGCTGTCGCCAGAGACACGGAGGAAGAGACGAGCCTGGCGCCGTCACACGGTGGTGGCGTCACCAACGGAGACGTCGGACAAGAGGCCGCCGCCGCTGAGCATCAACGACTTCCCTTTGTCTCCCATCAGTCAGAACCAGGTCAAGGCTGCGGCGTCGCCTCGGGACCAGGACGGACTCGAACACGGACCGGCTGCACGGCAGGCGCCGCCGTCACGCTTCCATGAGTACCTGTGATGTCATCATGCCTGTGATGTCATCGGACCACGAGCAGCGTCACGTTTCTGTTCTAATAAGCTTCAGTTGCTCCAAGCGGCCAAAGTGTTGCCAAAGCTTTAGTTTTTTTATTTTTTATTATTTGTGTGATTTTTTTTTTTCTAGAAATAATCCAGGACTAAGACACAAACAACAGACCTCATCATCACTAATCGACGTTACGGCCACGAAAACATCTTCCTCCTCCTTCAGCTGCAGAACGACGGTGCTTTAACAAAAAAACAGAAACATTGAGAAACAAAAAGAGGACGAGGAGACGAGTCTTCCTTCAGTCTGCTCCTCAGACCAGACACTGTAACAACCAACACGGTGTCTGTCTGTCGAATGTTAATAAAGTTTTCTGTGCTGGTGTTTGAACCATCTTTTGTAACATTTGTACAAAGCCTTTTTTGTTAAGTTAACCTTGTAAATATAAATAATATGTTATCATATTTGTTTTTACTTTTTTTATGGTTTACAAAAAGTGTGCACAAAAAAGTGCACCAAAGTCATTTCTTTCAAGATGTTACTTGAAAATGTTTCCCTTAATATATTCTTTTCTTTTAGTTTTATATTCTTTTTTTCCTCTATATATATTATATTATATATATTTTGTATTAAAGTAAAAAACAAAACAAAACACTTTTATTGTGGTGTACCGGACAAACACGACCAACTAACCCTGCTCCTTATTTCCTCAGACGGCCTTTCTACAGCACTGTGCAGGAAAACCTTTACCGTCACCACGACGACGACGACGATGATGTTTATCAATATGTTTATCAGGATTGAATCTGTAACGGGGTCGTTGTTATTGGAGCGTTAGCAGGCAGCTCAGCGCTACACTGTGACAGATCTGCTCGTATTTTATAACATTGAAATATCGATCACCTGTTGATGATGATGATGATGATGATGATGATGATTAGAGGAAATAAAACCTCCTGATGATGTCATCACGGAGGTGTGACTGAAACGCAACAATAATAATAACGATGATAAATAGATGATAAGTTATGGTCTCGCTTTTACCTCAAGATGTTTTCTACAAGTGCCTGATTTGTGGGATGTTTTGTGTTTTTGTTGTCGGTGCCATGTTCAGTTCTGGTCCTGGTCCTGGTTCTGGTCTTTGTCTGTTTTAACTTCCACAGAAAAAACAGAGGCACTGACCCAAAGATGTGTACATTAACTAAAAAGCGTTAAATACGAGCGGTCTGACTGAGAGGATGTTAAATAATAATAAAAAGGAAGCACACCTCAAAGCCACGGACGTTTCTATGCACTCAGCTGTTCCTGATGCTGCTCGGACGGAAAAAGAGGCAACGTTTTTTTTTCTCTCGGCTGCTTTTTTGTTTCTTCTTTTTCTTCTATAACAAAGTGAAGCCACCATGTTGTGTTTTTAATATGGTACACCTAACAACAACAAGCCCCGCCCCCTTTAACCACATCAGGTAACATGATGAAGACGAAGCAAAACGTCATCAGAGGAAAAACAAACGGTCGGTGTGTGTGTGTGTGTGTGTGTGTGTGTCGTCTGAAATGTGATTCACCTTCATCTTGGTCTCTGTTGTATTTTAAGTCTTTTGTACATATTATCTTAACATGTAACATATTGTATTGTGTACATTTTGAATTGCTTTTTGAGTAAAAAACTAATATGAAAAAGACCTGAAACCATTTCCCTCGTGGCTGTGTGCTTTAAAGCAAAGGTATATGATGTAAATAAACAGAAGTATGTTTAAAAAACAACATTATTCTCCTGGTTTTTGTTTTTGTTGCAACACTCAAGTTAAAGAGGAGCAGGATGACGCCCCCTAGAGGCTGCAGGTGAGACCACGTCCAGCACAGATTGACTCTGAAACTTCATCTGAACTTAATTATTTACATTAAACATTGATGCATGGTTCAAATGTGTGAATCTAATCAATTAATCAGCTTGAAGTTGCAGCTATTTCTTGTTTGAGAAGAAATAAAATGTTTGTGTTTTCTTGTGCAACTTCAACTAAAGAGTTAATTCATTTGAACTAAAAATAAAAATCACATCCGGTTTATGATTAATTTATAAAAAACAAATAAAAACAAAGCACCAACAGCAGCATCTTCTAACAACACGTGACAGGTTAAAGCAGAATTTCAAAGTTTTATTTGAACTTCGTTAACACACAACTGTTAAAATGTTCACTGGGGCTGGTTTGTGTTGTGGTCCAATTAATGTGTAATTAGTTATTCACTTTTGTTTTTTTTATTTATTTTTAAGAGGGGGGTCAACATACAATGTTTGTTTAAGTCAAATGAGACATTAAATGGAAATGGACACAAACAAAATATCCTCGTGTTGTCAAATACATTCTCTTTATAAAAAGAATCTTATTCTGAAATATTTACATTTCTTCTTCTGGTTGAGAAACAAGTGAACAGGACAACCTCAGTCCGGGTAGAAAACAAACGTCAAGTATCGATGACAAACTGATTCACACAAACTGATGACATCTTGTTTTGTTTTTCTTTAAAAAACAAACAAACAACAACAACGACAACAACAACAACGCAGCAGTCCCGTGTTTTACCTCCGTCTCTAACTTGACTAGTGTCCTCTAGTTGGTGGCGACCTGGGCCCGGTCCTGGCTCGGCTGGTTCTGCAGGAGCAGCTCCGTGTTCTGGGCCCTGAGTCTCTCCAGTTCCCGCTCCAGCTCCCGGAGCCGGACCAGGGAGCTCTCCACGGTCACACCCCCGTGCTCCACGCCGCGTCTCAGCCGGTTGTTCTCCTCCTCCAGGCGGGACATGCTCTTCTCCAGCTCCAGGTACTCCTGCACCAGCTCCTGCTTGGTCATGTTCTGCAGGGTCTCGACGTGGTACATCTCGTAGGTTTCGCAAAAGTCTCTCTGGAGAAACTCTCCGCCCGCGTTCCCGGGCCTCCCGATGCCGTCGCTGCCTCCGCCGCTGCCGTCGTCCTCGTCCTCCTCGTCGTTGTCGAACAGGTCCTCCTCGCTGCCCGTGTCCTCCAGCCGGGCTCCGACCCCGGAGGGCCGCCTGGCTCCGGTGTTCAGGTCCGGTTCCTCCCGGTCGTGCTCGTCCATCAGGAACTGTGTGGTGTTGTAGGGGGCTACCGGGAGCCCCTTGGCGAACATCTCCTCCCGGACCCTGGAGGCTCGGGCGGACTCCTTCTCCTCCAGCGCCTTCCTCTCCTCCCAGGAAAGTTTGTAGTACGGCTTCCAGTTGCGCCGCTTCTTGGTGGTCCTGCGCCGGTGCCGCTTCTTCCCGAGCCGCGCGTCCAACCCGGTGTCGGAGTCGATGTGTAAACTCTCCTGAACCAAAGTGTCCGCTTTATTCCGCCGTTTGTCTTCTCCGTTTTTACCGTCCGACGTGTGGTTGTCATCACCGGCCGTTCGTCCGTCAGGTTTCCCGTCAGGTTGAGCTCCACTCGGGCACTTTAGGAGCTGGTTTCCGGCTGCGGAGGCCGGGCACACCTCCCTCTCACCGCCTTTCATTTGCCACAACTTGTCTGTGTCGATATCCCCACAGAGCTGCTGCCGCCGCGGCTTCTGCTCTCTCTGTCGCCCCCTGTCGCCGTTCACCGGTCCTTCACGGTCGCTGGGCCGGGGATGCTCCGCCGTGTCCCCGCTGCTCCCACCTGATGGGCAGCCTGAAGTGTCCCGGTGGTGATGGGGGGTCTGCTCCGCTGGCTCGGTCATCCTGCTCGTCTGCTCCCGCCTCTTCAACACATCGTTCAGTTGACGTCCATTAACTCTCGAGACCGAGTCTTTAAAGTTCCTTAAAAGACGTTAAACTTTTAATCTTTTTTTTTTGAACGAAAATTATGTTTAATCCAGAACTAATCGTTAAAGAAAAAGTCTGAATATTAATGATTAAAAACAAAGTGTCGTTGAGTAAAAGTAAACTTCCGAACAGTAAACACTTGTTACTCCTCCAAGGGTTTGTCAGAGCAACTGTCGCTAACTACCATTAACTGTTTCGATGCTGTCAGCGCCGCCGTTCACCCGGAGACTACGTTCCGCCTTCACAACAGTGTCCAGTGTGCTACTCAAGAAGAGGGAGCTCGTGTTTATATAGCCGCTCCGCCTCTAGCCGCGCGCATGCTGCTGCTTGTGACGCCTGGTGAATTCTGGGACGTGTTGTTTTCATTTCGGCGGAGTACTTGGCGGAATGCACAACAAGAAACTACAAAGTCCACAAGTCTGCTGTGATTGACAGGTGATTTGACCAATGAGGTGGCAGAATGGTGAGCGCGATTAAACCCGCCTTTCTCTTTGTTGATTGGACAAGAGGACAACTTTGCTGTTGCTAAGCTTAAAGTATTTTCTGATTGGACGGTCAGGTTGTCAATCGAAAGTACGTAATCCACATCGAGAAAGCAGTCCGGGGCATTTTTATGGACGCGACTATTTATAAACAAAGGGGGCACGGGTAAAAGTTAGGAAATATAAGTGCATGTAAATACTTTTGAATAACATTATATTGTCGCTCTGAAAATAAAGATTATTTTATATGTACAACTATAGAGTTTATCTCAACTTATTTAACAGAAAATCCAACGTCGAATCAATAATACCGCGAGCCCCCTCCTGTATTTTTAGCAAAATGAATAACGCCTCTAACGGAAACTAGTCCGCTTTGCGCGTTCATACAAGAAAACGTGTAAATACAGTTAATGTTTAAAATGAAATTATTCCTCGTGTCTAGCGGAATATAAATGCGTTGTGTTGGCGCTAGTTTGGAGCAATTAACAGTTGAGTGTGATTATTTCGTGTGTTGTGCGGAGTGATACGTGGTGGGGGCAGCGGCTCGGGAGAACTCTGGAATCAGCGTAAACAAACGACAGTTATTGTGAAGCTGCCGCTGCGAGCACAGCCCCGAGCCCCTCGGTGTTGAAGGGTGGGTCAGGCGATCTCACACTTGCTCAACAATCCTGGTTCCAGTGGACGGAGGGGTGTAGATCAGTTTTTGAAGTTTTCGGCGCAAAATCACACTTTGTGTGATACGCAGTGTTAGTTTTTACACTGTTGTGTCGTGGTAGGGCTAACGATAAGCTAGCTAGCTAACGTTAGCCGAACGTTAACGTTGGTTAGCGCTAAATGTCGTCGCTCCCTAAACTAAACACTGCACCAATACATAAAGTTTAAAACCACATCCACTATAACCAAAATAAACGTAACGATTGAGATGATAATATGTTTTAACAGGTAGTTTTGTCGTTAGCACCAGTACATTGATAATAACCACACACCATATAAAGCTAGGCTAGCTAATGCTAACTAGCTAACTATTCATTACTGCGTAAAAAGTTAATAAACGATTAAAAACTGAGGTGTTTTTATTAAAATATCTCCGTATTAGCTAGTCGATATAACTGCAGCTCTTATAAAGCCAAGCAGATAAACAAAACAAGTAAATATAGAAGGTGCTAACGTTAGCCATGTGCTAAGTAGGCCAGGTATGTTTGTATGGGGCCAGAGTAATTGCTGGAGTGTATCGTTTCCCTTGAGAGTTTTCTACAACAGAAAAACGATAAATCTGATCATTTTTATCACAACTTTCTGTCGGAACAGTAGAGACAGCGGTTTATTAAAACACGCTGTCAGATTTATAATCAATCCTTGTTTGTATTAATCCGTAACGTGAAACCCTCGATGAACTAGTTCTGTTTCAGGAAGTAGACGGACCCGGATCTTCCAGGCAGCTTCAATCTTTTTCTTTACTTTTCATTTCGTTTTTAATCTTTAGTTGCTTTTTTATTCACTACAGTAACATTATAGTCAAACGCTGAGTGTATAATTCCTTTATGAGTATATTTTTTTAGAAATTAAATAATTTATGTTTAATAAATATATCATTATTAATGTTTGATATAAACAGATTCATATTGTTTGTGTGTTGTTGTGTTTCTATCATATTTGTGCTGCAGGAGTGTTTGCAGACGTGAAGCATCAGTGTGTGAAGGAGTTGGTCAATACTCTGACTTCACTTTCCCCTCAGTGTTGACCAGGCTGTGCAGCAGTTAATGTGAGACATGGGTTATTCAGTGTGTGACCTCTCCTGGTGGAGACCGGCCGCTTTCTTCTAAAATGCTGCAAAAACAACAAAACAAAACACAAAAAACACCAAAACAAACAAACAAACAAAAAAACAGTGCATCTACTGCTTCTACTAATAGAAGCAGACAGAGTTTGCAGAGCTGCAAGAAGTCCCTTTGAGGAAGAGCTGATATGTTCCAGTTAATATGAAACCTAATGACCATGGAGATTGAGAAATCATAGCGAAGGTTTCCCATGTTGTCGAATCAAGGAGCGGCGCAGCAGCTACACAACCAAAGCTGCTCCTGCATAGATCACAGCTTGTGAGGATTAGCAGGCATGACTTAATCTCTCACCCTGTCTAACGTGGTTGTTGCTGCTGCAATTGAGACGAGATGAAAGATAAAATATATAAATATATAGTTAAAGGCCTTGAAGTGTAGATGTAAAAGGATGTTGTGCATCCAGACATGTTGAGGTTTCTTTTTTTGCAGGTTCAGGTTAATGTTGGTTTGTTTGCAGCAGAAAGACAAACACACGATCCGGCAGCTGCATTAAATGACTGAGTGAATGAAACATATCACTTTAAGCTCACTCCACCCACCCTACCAAACCTGTTTATTAGTGTGAGTGTGTGTGGATCAGAGATGATCACATTGTCTTCCCTCCCCAACAGGACCAGCTCCAGGCAGCTCGGCCCAGGCTCTGTCCCTCTCTTAACTCCATTACAAAGACTTGATTAAGTTTCCTGCCGGCGCTCTGGCTCCTGCTGGCTCCTCTCCACCTCCTCCACCTCCTCACAGTCACACAAGTGAGTCCACGTTTCATTTTTCTGTCACTGAACACATCAAACATTAACATCCTGCTCATAAAAACACTGGATCTGCTTCCAGAACATGAAGCTGACAAAAAAAAATCATTGTTGTTGTTGAGAATTCTGTAGTTGCTTCAAACAACCACCAGGAGGCGCTGTGTCCCAACCCACAGACACAATGAAGTGGATATTATTCTTATTAATATTTAAACAGAGAGAAAGGAAATTATTTGATTTGATTTCAAACTGTTTATCAGTGGTTTTCACGTGGATGAGAAGATTTCAGAGACAGCGACGACAATCAACACACACGTGAGTACAAATCATCGATATTTAACTTGTTTCTTTTACTTTATCTGAGTTTTATTTGTTAGAACATGGTTATAGTATAGTTGGAGAAACACCTTCATGTAGTAAAATTAAATTTAAATAACTAAATTTATGTTAGAATATAAAAACCACGATAATTAAACTTGATTAAATTCGTATTAAACTGACTTTTCTGCTTTAGAAAGTTTCTCCATTTGGATTCATGTTCATGTTAACTTGTCATGAAACTTTTTTAAGCTTCAAGAAGTTTAATTAAACTCGATCCACGTGTATCTTGGTGCTGGAGCGGGAGGAGGTGGGTGTGCGTAAAGTGTGTTTTGAGTCAAATTACGCACGGAGCTTTGGAGCAGCAGCAGCGCCGCGGAGGGACGGACTTTTCTTTTCCTTTTTTTTTTTTTTTTTAGGGAATGGGACTGTTGCACCCGGCTGCTTCTCCCTGTCAGTCTCTGCCTCTGTCTCTCGGTCCTCGGGGTCTTTTACTTTTTCGTTGCTGCAACAAAACCTCGTTCCCGTGAAAACACCTGCGTCCTCGGACTTAACTCGCTCTGAACTCCCGCGTTAAAAACCTTCAGAGTTAAATCTGCAGCCCGCACTTAATCATTACTGACTCGCTGAAGTTTCTATAAGTTATAATCTCTTTATTAATATTATTAATAAAAATGTTAGGCAGCGCTAAGTCTCTGGTCACTAGTCCGCGGGAACAGAAGACGAAACTGACCGAGAAGACGACGGATCCAATCAGGAGACTCGGTGAGAAAACGAACTTTTATTCGTCAAGTTCAGATTAATTCTTCAGATCTGCTGCAGAAATAGTTCTGATCTGATTATCTGATGATTTAAACATTATTAGTGTGTTTTTTACACGTCAGTCTCTGACGATTATTATAGTCTTAATTTAAAACATGAAAATATATTTATTTGCAGCAATTTGATTAATTTTCTGTCTGTGGAGAAAAGAGTTTAACAACAGTCCTAAAGATTTGAAAATGATTTGAAAATGACAGACTCACTGAACAGATCTGTGTGTGTGTGTGTGTGTGTGTGTGTGTGTGTGTGTGTGTGTGTGTTTATGAGGAGCTGAGCTGAGTCTTACTGGCTGCTGTGATTTCTACGCCGCCGTCACTTCTCGACAGAAATAGACGCCTCCTCAGCAGAAACACGGCACCTGTCAGATTCTCTGAAACAGTCTGGATGTTTGTAAATCTGGACTGATGAATCTCAGACATCTGACATCTGACCTATTTATACCAAACAAATGTAACATGTGTCTGCAGTAACTTAGAGTGAAAACAGTCACACTGACAGGTTTATAACTCATCGTTCAAGAGAGTAGAGATGTTGTAGAGCTGGTTTAGAGAAGATATAGAGATGCAGACATGGTGTAGAGATATAGAGATGTTATAGAGATGTTGTAGAGATGGTGAAGGGATAATATAGACTCGGTGTAGAAATGAGATAATAAGTGTCTCTGAGACGACGTCATATAGAAAACCCAGAGCTGAAAGTGGAGCTTGATGTTTTCAGGTCGTGTGTTTATGAATCTCAGTTATTCACAAATGACGTGGTTCTGTCGACCTCCGTCACTGGGTCAGTTTACAGCTGGTTGATGAGGGTCGGAGGTCGAAACAGGTGGAGGTTCAACTCTGGTGGAGTCGAGGTCGCCGCCTCATGTTTAATTTTCTTGGTGGATGGAGCGTCGGTAGTAAGACCGGTTGTCAGACTGATGAAGTTGATTTACGTCAGTTTACGTTCTGATCTTCACCTTTAGTCCTGATCTTTGAACCAGGTCACAGATACAAGCAGCTGAAATGAGCTTCCTCTGTGGGCGTCTGGGTTCAGACTTAGAGATGAGGTCAGGAGGTCGGAGTAGAGCTGCTGCTCTTTGTGTCTAAAGGTTGATCTGGACACTTTGGAGGTTTTCTGGGTTCGTCCAACTGGGAGGAGACTTAGATCGACCTAGAACACTAGAGGGATTATATTTATGTCTCATCTGGATCTGGGAACACCTCAGGATCCACCAGGAACAGGGGAACCTGGGCCACCATGTCCCAGTGTAGTGACAGTGATATTTCAGGGATGTAATGAGGGAGTGTTTTTTTAAATTTGGCTCAAACCTTCAGTTGGACTCTTTGATGAAGTGAACAGTTTGTTGGTTAAAGCTCCAGAGTCACAGAGAAACAACCTCAGAGTGTTTTTACTAAACTGATGAGCTGATGATGTTTTATGTTGAATCAGATGAAATTCTTCTGAATTTAAACAGTTGACGTCATTTTCACAAACTTGTTCTGTTTCTCTGAAGCAAAAACTGACTCTTTCATCTCTTTAAAAAGATAAATCTCTATAGTTTCATCCTAAATGTCGACATCTTTACCTTCAACAGAACAGTTACAGATTCTTTATTACAGATGAGACAGGGACCAGGTCGTCTGTTGTTACGACTCCTCGATGGATGAACAACCAACCGAGTCACGAAGTCAGTTTCTATCTTTAATCATCTCTAACAGACTCATCTGTTACATCTTTAACTAGAGTCTGAACTGGATCTTTTCTTGTTGCATCTGATCCAACATTTGTTTTCTTGAGCTTTAGTTTCAACTGAACCAGAGACTAATAAAAGCTTTGCATCGGTTTTTACGGTGATTTTATTGTTTTCCTTCTCCTTTTTGTGTAAAAGTAACTTTATTATATGTGATCTATCTGGTCTTTCCTGCGTTAAATGACCAGTGTAGCTGTTCGAGGTCAGATAAGAGAAGTTATTTGGAGTCGATCTGCGGACGTTTAATAGTTTTACAGCAGCGTGTTCACTCACACACGGACCAGGTTGAATCTCCAACACTATGTCGACGCTTGTTAAACCACCACAGATGTGTGAGTTATGAAACTTTAGCTCTGTGACTAAAAATGTGATATGCAACTGTCAACGCTATATTTAAGCATCTCACTAATAGTGAATAATGAAACCAGTGGGGTCAGGGCCCCCCCACCGCCCCCCCGACCTCTTAAAGCCATGTGTCATCATAAATCAGCTGACTGGCCTTCACCTCTCTAGTCCTGGCTGGTTTTTAAACTCCACCTCGTCGCTTTGCTGCTGAGAATAATGTGTCCACAGGTTTCATGTCATGTGGAGTCACGAGACTAAAACGTCAAACATCTCATCTTCTTTTTCCCGGAGGTGAATGAAGCATGTGAGCTGTGAGTTAACCCACGTTTGAATCAACAGGTTCATATGGATGAATATATTCGTGGCCTCAGACGTCCCCGAGGGACAAGGTGGATTTGATTTCAGGGCCGGAGGCTGTTATCTCTGAACCAGCCGGTCGCTCTGATTGGTTCCTGTTGTTAACAGACGAGCAGTCGTGTTCAGTCTGGATTTAAACAAACAACGTCCACGACCTGTTTGTTCACAGATCTGAACCTACATGTTGAATCAATGTCGACTGTTTTACTGAAAATGATAAAAACAAAATCCTCCAGTTTTTATTTCCATACAAACATATGAGATCATGGCAGATGTTTACTTTCATCTAAAGAGTGAAAGTTTTATACTCGTTATTATATTTGTTTTCTGTGAAAATAGTTTTAATTTGTTCGTACGTTTCCTCAAATTCACATTAAACCACATCCAGAGTCCTGCAGATATTTACAAACAACACAGAGAAAACTAACATAACCCCAGTGCTAGTTTGCTAACATTAGCATGCTAACAATAGCATGCTAGCATTACTCATCACTGATGAGCTTCATATGAGCTTTGGTTTAAAACCATATAAACTTCAAAACATGTTTGGTGTTGCTAAGCTAATGTTAGCATGCTAAATTGCTGAACTCAAAGGGTTTAAACATTAGCTATTAGCATATTAGCATCATCACAGTTAGCGTGCTGAGGATCAGTAACGTTTTCATTCTTTCATAAAATCACATCCAGAGTCTTGAGGATATTTTTTAAACAACACAGAGAACCAGAAAACAGAAAAATAAAATAAACAAAAGTAAACAATGCTAGTATGCTAACATTAGCATGCTAGCATTGACGTTAGCACTTAGCACTCACTGATGTTTCATATGAGCTTTGGTTTAAAACCATATAAACTTTAAAACATGCTCAGTGCTGCTAAGCTAATGTTAGCATGCTAATTATGAATCTCTAACCCTCCTAATTCATGAATGAATCCAAATAAACATTTGTTATTGGAGGTTTTATTACAGTTTGTGCATTTAACTTCAAGGATTTAGGATTATTTTACTTCTATTAAACCAGTTCAGTTCTGGAGAAAAGAGCCTCTTGTCCTTGTTAACAAAATAAAAGACGTCATAATCAAATCGCTCTTATTTTTTAATATCTGCAGAGCAGCAAATCTAACGTATCACATGAGGAAGCTTCTATAATTCACGTCACTCGTTATAATCAGACTCATTTGTTTGCTCCTCTGAGGTCAGATCATGTTTATTAATGAGAAAGTTAAAGATGCAACGATTATTTTAAAAGTCAACGAGGAAGCGTCTAATTTCAGAATAAACCTTAGTTTGTGGCTGAAACTGTTCTCAGGTCAGTTCACGTCACTGAGAACATTTTCACACAGACCTGAACTTTATATGTAGAGACATTCGACACCGGTCCTCGTCTCCTGTCCACAGCTGATTGGACGGAGCAGAGACACTTTAATTGGAAGATAACATGGTTTCTTCAGTGTCTTTGTGAGGGTGGAGGTGGTGGAGGAGGTGGAGCTGCATCTGCTGGAGGTTGTTATGTTGAGAGAAATGTGACCCGCGTCCTGCGGAGCTGGTATGTGTCCTGATTATAACCGACCAACCATGTGCTTGTTTTCTTTCTGCTCTTCTCAGTCTGGACGTTCCTCCTGCTGCTCACATGTGCTGATAAACGTTTTGAAGGTTCATTTCAGTTTATTGTTGTTTTACTTCTGATCCAACTGAGACGGTTGTTGATTGGTTCTGACTTTAACCACGAGAGCGGTCGGTCGATGTTACGTTCCTGCAGCTTCACCGACCAAACCTGTGAAATATCTCCACATATCTCAGATCTATTGGCACAGAGCGTCCTTCATATTACCAGTTGGTTTTAAGATCAGATCAGACTTATAGATATTACAGCTGCAGAAATGAAACGAAAACAAACACGAAGACGCTTCGTCAATCACACAAGAAAAACTAGTTTAGAAAAACACAAAATATAACACGTTCAATGTATTAGAAAAAAAATAGAAAAAGATATTATTTACGATACGAAACATGAGGTTCACATCAGATTATTTCCTCTCAGTTTTATGTAGCTTAGCGTAGCGTAGCTTAGCTTAGCTTAACGTTAGCATTAACGATCAATGTTGCAAAACTTTGGTTTATGTTCGAATACATTCCCATCAGGCTCAGGTGCAGTTTATGTTCGAGGCTAATTAGCATATCCATAGTAGGCTAACACATTAGCATGGCTAGCATTAACACACTAGCAACAAGATGGAGGACATTGCTAACAGAGACATCTAATGTTCAAGTTAAAAGTTAGTGTTAGCATGCTAACATGAGCATGCTAACAGTGATGTTAGCACTTTAGCTCGCTGATGTTTCGTAGCAGCTTTGGTTTATAAAGTTAATGTCTTTCGCCATGTGTATGGTGCTGCTAAGCTAACGTTAGCATGCTAAGCTATTGAGTTCAGATTGTAAACATTTACTTTGTTTATCAGTGTTTAACTTTTAGTGTCTGTGCAGTTTCTGTTCCAGCTGGTAGCTCAGCCTCAGCCTCTGGTCGTTGCTCAGTGTTGTGTTGAAGTGTTCACAGTAGAATACATTAGCGTGGTTGCTAGCTGGTTGGCATGCAGGCCTTTGACCATGTAATGAAGTGGATGTCAGCCAGATTTTCTGCAGGAGACGATGAAAAGAAAACACGGTGGAGCTCTGCAGCACCATGAATCGAGTCCGTCCCTTCACTTACACCCTGGTGAAGAGGGTTTGAGCAGCGTGTCCAAACACAAGCGTGCTAATGTTTGAATAAACTAAACGCTGGACATGTTGGTGCTTGCAGCGTTTGGCCCAGCAAGATATTAAAGTGATGCAGGTAGCAGAACGAGAATGTGGCTGCGGCTGCAGCAGCACCGATAAAAGGTCGAGTCAGAGGCCGTTAAAGCTGCTGGGGCAGCGTAGCGTAGCCTAGCTTAGCGTGGTCAATGACCTGCACTTAATCAAGTCCTGGTGGGAATGCCATGGGATGTGGTAACAGCCTGGAAAAACAGGATTGTTATGGACCCAGGCTGGAGGAGGAGGAGGGAGGTCTTTGTACAAAGAGTCTCTGCTGCACCCAGTTTGTTTGTGGTGGAGGTGGGGGAGGGAGGGAGAGAGGGAGGGAGGTGGGGGGAGGCCCTCAAAGGAACCAGACGTTTGGCACCAACATCATGTGATTCACTGAGATTGAAAGAAAGAGAAAGTATTTCACTGCATCTGGACAAATGTTTAGAGGTGAAACTGCAGGGAAACGACAGATATGATGATGAGTTGAGTTTGTTTAGTTTGTTCAGAGATGAGAGGAAACAGTTGATTCACCTGTGAACATGAAGAAATGAACCTGTACCATCGAGTCTCAGAGACGTTTCCACTTGTTTGTTTTTAGTTAAAGACTTAATTCACGTTAATTAGCAGGAAGTTTAATCACATGCTCTTATTTTGAAATAACGTGATCCCAAAAATGGCAATAAATCAATAAATCAATTAGTTACTGACTGAAGATCAATCAGACAAGTTTTAATATTTAATTCTGCAAAGAAAGTTAAGTAATTTTTGGTTTATTGATTTTTTTTCTTCTTTATTTGTTTCACATCATTTTAAACTGAATCTGGTTTTTTGTCCAATGAAGAAATTAATGATTTGATTAACTGATAACGATGAATCATAGTCAACGTCGCTGCAACAAATATATCGTCTATCACGTCTTTGTTCATGGATGTTCACATCTGTAACGATGATGGAAAAATATTCAGAGAAACAATTAATCTACTAATCTGCTAATTGGAGAAAAAACATTAATGTTGAAGAAAATGAACAAATGAACAAAACCCAGAGAGAATATCCAGAGATCAATGATACAAATATGAACGAACCCTGATCTCTTCAGTCTTCACAACAAATAGACTCAGAGTTTCTCTGTTTGTGTCGTTTCAGCCTCGATTCAGTTTCCACTGACGGTTAAAGTCTGAATATTGAGTGTGATGAAGTAACTTTCCGTACATTAACTGTTTTAACAGTCTGCTGGACTCATCCGTCCCCGAGACGACCATCAATCTGAACATTATCGTTTCATTTTTCTGACGTCTAGACGGAGAAGAAACCAGAGAAAGTCACAAACACATTCCTGACGTTTAAATCAGACGCCACGTTCTCTAATAAGGTTTGTTCAAACACTAACCTGACGTTTAGGTTCGAAGGAGGAAGGAAAGTCAAGAGGAGTCCAGTTTGTGTATAAAACACACACACACACACACACACACACTCTGAGGTTTTGGGTGTAAGCAGAGACGTGTTGACTGTTTATGATGATGAGACGTCAGAGAAATAAAGTCAGTCAGTCTGAAATCTGCTGCAGGAGACGAGTTTTTACTGAAGCGTCACAAAAACATCATTAACCTTCCTGTTGTGTGTGTGTGTGTGTGTGTGTGTGTGTGTGTGTGTGTGTGTGTGTGTGTGTGTGTCAGGACTCCTGGACAACGAGGACGTCCGTGTGATGATGCAGGGATGCGACATGGTCAAAGTCCGTTCTTCGCGGTGGCAGAAAAGCAGAACCCTGCGTCTGATGGAGGACGGTCTGACCGTGTGGTGTGAATCCACCAAGAGTTCACGTAAAGCCAAAGCTCAGCAGACGTGTGAGTAACTGATGTTGGTGTTTGAGGTTTAAAATTCAAAGTTTAAAGACGGACACAGAGTGAAAGGTGGAAAAATGGAGTGAGGAGGTTTGAAGTCGAGTTAAAAACCTTAAACATCATCAGATGAAGAGAGAAACAGACAAACTTTATGTTTGGAAGTTGAAAAAAGTTCACTTAATACACGTCAACATTTCTATAAGAATCAATATAAAACTTTGAAGCTGAACAGCATTGATACTTCACTGTATAAACACGCTTAATTCACAACCTCCACCTTCTTTTGTCCTAATTTATTGTTGTCGTCGTTGTAAATGAACCTTGTTGTTGTTGTGTATCAAATATTCACGACGTTGATGTTTTCTCTTCTTCCTCTCTTCGTCGTAAAACACTGTGCCAGCGTTTCACAATCTCTGTGTGAGAGACGGCGAGAGGTTTAAGAGGAACAAATATTAACCTTTGTAACATTTCACTGCCTCGTTGTTGACACAGTGAAGGTGATTAAACAGAGATTTCAACGTGGAGCGGAGGAGGTTGAAGGTGGAGCAGCTGGTTGTTGTTGTTGGTCCGATGATACAAAGTGAAAACATGGATCATATCATCATATTTCATATGTGTTAATCTTTCAACCTCCTACTGCTGCTTCCTTAACATTCAAATGATGCTAGTAGCCCAGCACCAGACAGGTCACGACAAGTAGCCAAGAACCAGACGATGAGGATGTTTAGGACCAACCACCTTCCTCTGTTTCACTCCTCGTCTCTAGAAACAAAGTGTTGAGGTGAAAACGTTTCTCTACTTCACCGTCACACATCATCACAAGTCGTAAAGACGATGAGACACGTCTCCATGACGACCGAATGACAACAAACAAAGATGACAAACAAAGACTCGTTTATGTCCATCAAGTTGGTGATGGATTAAAAACTGACAAGATGTTTGTTACATTAATAAAGATCCTGGTATCAGATGAATGGAAACGTTAGTAAAGAGACAACTAGCGACTGATAGCTAACGCTAACGCTAACCAACATTATTGATTAGCGGTTAGTGATAAGTTTGCTTAATAAGTTAAATGTGTTGATTAGTTTATTAATTAAATCACTAACTTTTTTGACAACTGCGTCCTTGTCCTGGTGCATGCTGGGACATTTCTCCTCCTTGGTTTGAAGTGTGGTCCTGGATCAGCTTCGTCTGGAGGTCGTGACCCGTCACCTTCATCTAGAAGAGGATCAGACATGTAGACCTGATACTGACGTGGACCAGTAACAGAGGAGGAAGAATGTGATTGGTCCTAGTGGTTTCTACACACAGTGTGGTTTTATCAGACTTATTAGACTTATCATGACACACGATGTGACGTGGGTCTAATAAACTTGGCTACGACGTCCAGTTTGACGTGAGCAGATTGTATGATGACCAGTTACTGAATCTCAGGTTACGACGTATGTCAATAGGCAACGTCCTCAACGTATATTATCTATCCACGCCGTCGTAGTTACTGTGGCAACCGTTCATTTGTTTGTGTTTAGCGCCGGTGTCGTCGGTCGTAGCAGCTGTCACACTGTGAGATGGTCGACCTCAATTTTTGACAGAAATTCTAGAATTTTATCTCGACTTATCTTTGGTCGTAAGTCGCTGACAACGTCCTTGGACCCGTCTCACAGCGACGTACGACCACCGCTTTAGAGCCACAACCACAGATATCTCTACGTTTCTCCTACGACAGCCATCTTTAATCTGGGACAGACCAACATCACAGTGTTTACCGGCCATAAGGCAGGTCACAGACAGGTAGCCAAGAACAAGAGGATGAGGACGTTTAGTCTCGTCTCAGGAACCAATCAGAGAAAAGACGAGTCGACAGACAAAACGTCAGGAAACAAGGACCAACGTGTCCGGGACCTGAAGAAGAAGCAGCAGGACGTTGACCCGTGTTAACGTGTCAGATACCTGCTCACCAGCTCTGACCAGTTATTTTACACTAAAACTAAAAGACTCTGAGTATCACAGCTGATCAACACAACGTCTGGTTTAAAAACATTTACAATCTGGAAGAGAAGAAATAAAAGATCGAGTTAAACAGATCAATGACGTCTTCTCGTATCTAAAGAACTGATATAATAATAATAATAATAATAATTAAACCTGTAGTTGTGATAAAGTGCAACGTGAACATGAACCAGCGCTGAGCAGCGGCTGCTGAGCGACGTCTTGATTGTGAAGCTACAAATAGACTGAGAGTCGAGTTGCAGAGCGACTCGTCTCAACATGACGACAACGTTTCTCTGCTGCAGCGTCAGTTTGATCACTTCAGTCTGACGTGACCTGACCAACACACGTGTCCACTACGTGTCGTTAGTGTCACGTCTCTGTGACGACCACCGTGGAGGAATGTGGAGTCGTGAGGAGGTGGAGAGTCGAGGCTTTTACGACCTGCGGTCGGAGAATGAGACTATTGTTGCTGTGAGTGAGTTTATCCCACGCTGCAGAAATAACTGAAACCCTGAGCTGAATCAAGTTGTTGTTGTTGTTTGACGTCAGGAGTCTGAGTGTGTTTGTGTTTGGACGACACTTTCTGCCTCAGATTCAGAGATAAACAGATTATATAAAGTTATAAACCTCAACCTGGTCTCACCTTTTGATAAAAACATCGGCATATGTGTTTACAGAAACGTTTCCACAGAAATTCAGGAGAAGATCAATGTTCATCACATCAGTTAGTTGTATTAAGGGTGTTTATGTCAGTGATCGTCTGCAGCCTTTACTGTGATAACAGCTGATCTGAGGTCAGCGTCAGCAGTTAAACGATCCTGATGTTTAAAATGTTTTGTTTTACAACTGAAACACTTTAGTCTCGACCTCCACATCAACAACACAGCCTCAACTGAACCGGACTGGCTCGGACTAGACTGAACCAGACCAGATCAGACTGAACCAGACCAGACTGAACCAGATCAGACTGAACCAGACCAGACTGAACCAGACTGAACCAATCTAGACCAGACTGAACCAGACCAAACCAAACAAACTAAACTAAACTAAACTAAACTAAACTAAACTAAACTAAACTAAACTAAACTAAACTAAATCATCTCTTCTTCTTCTTCTTCTTGTGTCTGTTCTCAGTCGCGGTGACAGAGGTGGAGTGCGTCCGTGAGGGCTGCCAGTCGGAGGCGCTGCGGCGTCTCTCCGGGTCGGTGCCGGAGAACCGCTGCTTCACCGTGGTCTTCAGAGGAGCCAGGAAGAGTCTGGACCTGCTGTGTCCCTGCGAGGAGGACGCTCGGCGCTGGGTCCGAGGCCTCAGGACGCTGAAGGAACGAGTCGCCGACATGACGCAGAAAGAAAAACTGGACCAATATCCTGCTATAAACACAGAGAATTAGAATAGTTTAGTGATAAACACGGAGAATAAATATAGTTCAGCTGAGGCAGCAGCGGCCGTCACATGAGCAGAGCAGAGCGGTCTAAATATATCAGGACTATCACTGTTAATTATAATCCTTCAGAGCCACAGGATAATATCACGTTAACATTATCTCTCTTTACTTCTGCTCCGGTCTAAATCATCATGCTTTATTTATTTATTAATTATGATTGTAGACAAATGTCACAGTTAGTTTCTATAAAATTAAGTCATTTGATGTTACACATTACAGGTTAGAGAGGAACAGAAAGTTCCTGGTAAATTTGCAGAAACTTTCTATGTGAATTAAAGAGAATTAACTAAATATTTTATAATTTAAAGAAACTGTCAAATATCTGAACAGTTTGATGTAAAATGATACATTTTAATTAAAATAATGAATTATACCAATAAAAATGGAGCTAGCTTGCTTACATTTAGCCATTAGCATTTAGCCGTTAGCATTTAGCCATTAGCATTTAGCCATTAGCATTTATCCATTAGCATTTAGCCATTAGCATTTAGCCATTAGCTAGCCCCTGTATGAAAACATTTAAGGTAATAGTTGTTAACATCATAGTAACCAACAGTGGTTCAACAGAGCAGCTTTAACAGTTCAGACTCCTGATAAATCATCTGTCATGTGACGGAGCAACGACCAATGACGTGTCGGGGGCGTGGCCTCAGTAGCAGCAACTAAATGTGTGTGATTGAAGAAAAACAGAGAAACTCAACCGTTTCTGTTTGTTTCAGCTACGATATTAAGATACAATAGATTTATTAACAACTAGTTTTAGGTTCCCAGTCTTCACTTTAGGAGTTTTTCCTTCTGGTTTTGTTTCCTTGACTCTGTGAACTTGGATCCGCGGCTACTTGAGACGAGCGGATCAGAACCAGGACGGGAAGATGAGCTACGACGAAGTGAAACGTCTGCTTCAGATGATCAACATCGACCTGAGTGAAGTCTACGCTCGCAGTCTGTTTAAGGTTTCACTGATGTTTCTGAGTCTTTATCTTCTCTAAAGTTGTTTCTTTATTATGAGACATTTCTGTCAGTTTCTTATTACAGCTGCATCTTTAGTTTTTACTGCTTCACCTGATCCTCCTCTGAGATCTCTACTGTTTATATCTTCATGTAACTGTGCACAGATGTGTTGTTGTCCCTCCAGGGTGTCTGAATCTCTCCCTGAAGAAAAGCTCTGATCTCTGCTTGTTGTTAACTTTCTCTCTGCGTGTCGTCTCAGAGGTGTGACCGTTCGGGCGACGGACGCCTGGATCACATCGAGATCGAGGAGTTCTGCAGAGAGCTGCTGCGTCGCCCGGAGCTGGACGCCGTCTTCAGACATTACTCCAGTAACGGCTGCGTCCTGACGACGGCCGAGCTGAGAGACTTCCTGGGAGACCAGGGAGAAGACGCCTCGTTGAACCACGCTCAGATCCTCATAACAACCTTCGAACTCAACGACTGGGGTTCGTTCACAGTCTGTTATTACAAGATTTACACAAAGACCCTGTAACTGATTCACATCAACACAGAGAATCAACGACAAAACAGTGATTTAGATCCTTTAAACACGAGATGAAGAAATATGACGCAGCTCAAACGTTTGTTTTAAAAACACGATAAATAATCATCAAGAGTCAGAGCGAGAAGAAACAGGTCTGAGATTCATGAAACTACAGAAATAATAATAATTAAAAATAAACCATCAGTTAGATCCCGGCGCTATGACGCTGCTGTTCATTCAGGCCACGCCCACCGACGACCTCCACCGCCGCTTTAATCTCAGCACACACCTGAACATGTTTATGACCTCATCCTCACATATCAACATCGACAGAAGACGTGTCCACGTTTAAAACTGGTTCAAATCAATAATAATAACCTGCAGCTGCTGCAAAGGATTATGGGTAAACAGTCCTGGAAGTTGGAAGAAAACACGATGTCCTTCATGCTGCAGAAGTTTGCACTGATGTGTGTTTCTCATTGATGTTAAAATGTTTTTCATCTCTGATGTTAAAGTGGAAAAACCTCAAAGTCTTAAACTGACACAATCTGAGAATTAAAAGATTTTCTTAAGATTAAAATAACAACATGTAGATAAAAGAACATGTAGCAGCCGTAACGACTGTTTTAGTAGAGAAACGTCTAATTAAAATAAAGTGATCGAGTCATTAATCTTCTCGTCTGTGTTTGTTTCAGCTCAGAAGAACCAGTTCATGACTCAGAACGGTTTCACCATGTACATGTTGTCTCTGGAGAACGACGTGTTCAACCCCGATCACACTAAAGTTCATCAGGACATGAGTCGACCTCTGACTCACTACTTCATCTCCTCGTCACACAACACCTACCTGACCAAGGACCAGGTGACGAGCGCCAGCAGCACCGAGCCGTACATCAGGTATCAGCACACACAAACAACAACAACAACAACAAACAGCTGCTGTGGTTTTAATAGCGTGTGTGTGTGTGTGTGTGTGTGTGTCAGGGCTCTGAATCAAGGCTGTCGCTGTGTGGAGCTGGACTGTTGGGACGGAGATAAAGGTGAACCAGTCATCTACCACGGACACACTCTCACCTCCAAGGTTCCTTTTAAAGAAGTGATCGACACCATCGGACAGTACGCCTTCAAAGTAAGACACACAGAGGATCGATTTGACCAGTCACAGACGACATCAGAGTCATGTGATCTGTGTCTGATCTCACATGTGAATCTACACGTCTGTGTGAAGACGTGTTCAGGTTTTACTGACAAAGAAATGAATGTTTGGACCAAGTCTCTATGTTGATCAGTTGTGATGCTGTTGAAGGTTGAATGAGGTCACTAGTATCAGGTTAAAGACGAGGTTCTTAGTAGAAATGAGTCATTTCATCGATGCTGGTTTCAACCATGGTGCTGATACAGCTGCTGAACGATGACTGACAGGTGACGGTTGGAATAAAAACCTTTTATAGAAAATATTCCAACTGTTTTCAACCATTGGATCAGATGTTTAGTCAGTGGAAGACCAACATGTATCTGTCATCACAACACACATTAACACTCATGTTCATCACTGAAGACAAACGCACAGTTTCATGTTTGTTGTTTCTGAGTCAAACTTCCTTCGTTCTTTTTGTTCTTAGTAAAAAACACATGAAGATGTTTTAGTGTTGACATGTGACAAACTTATCGATGCAGATTTAGTTTTTAATTCTTCAGTTATGTAACAATGTAACATCTTTGATGTCAAATAATAAACTGTGATAAAGTTGAAGTCGTTGATGTTTGTAGAAGATAAAGTTAAAGAAGCTGAGACACAAACTGGTTTGATTCCTGATTCTCTTCTTGTTGTTTCAGTTTCACATTTTGTCTCAACTCTCTGTCTGTTTGGGTTTTAAACTTTACCTCCACTGTCTCCCAGCATCACCGCTGCTTCATCATCCTGTCTAGTTGTGTTGTAACAGTCTGTTTTCTGTCTCCAGGCGTCTCCGTATCCTCTCATCCTGTCGTTAGAGAACCACTGCTCCGTGGAGCAGCAGGCTGTGATGGCCAAACACCTGCGCTCCATCCTGGGCAGCCGCCTGCTCACTAAACCAATCAGTGACAAGCAGCTGAAACATCTGCCCTCACCTGAGGTATCAGACACTCAGTCGCAGCAGCAGCTCGGGGTTGTTGGAGCTGTTTAACTAATGAAGCCGTTTGTGCCGCTGTAGGAGCTGAGAGGTCGTATTCTGGTCAAAGGGAAGAAGCAGATTCCTCACCTGGGTCAGCTGGGGAAGACAAGCAGCAGCGCCAGCTTCTCCTCCAGCTCCGAGGACGAGTTCAGCGGCAGCAATAAGAGAGATCCCACAAAGGTCAGAGACGGAGGAGACGTGTTGTTAAACTCCAGCTGAAACCTTTTAGTTATTATCAACTCTTCTCTCCTCAGGTCTGCTCCAAACTGAGCCCCGAGCTGTCGGAGCTGGTGGTTTACTGTAAGAGCATCCCGTTCAGAGGCTTCGACAACACGACGGAAAAACCTCCGGATGAGATGTCGTCGTTCTCTGAGAACGACGCCCTCAAACTCATCAAAGACTCGGGTACAGATTTGAAGAAATAACTGCATCTGCTGCAGCTGACACTTGAGAGAAAATAATCAATAATCTCTCTCTTCATCTGAAGGAAAACTGTTTGTGAGGCACAACAGCAGGCAGCTGAGCCGGATCTACCCGTCCGGCCAGCGCCTCCAATCCTCCAACTACGACCCTCAGGAAATGTGGAACGGCGGCTGCCAGATGGGTGAGAGCTGCCGTCTGGAAACTGTTTGAGTGGAAAGCATCACGTAGAGAAACGTTGAAGTGATTCTCATCAAACCACAGAGACATTTCTGATTTTATTGATCCATCACCTCCAGTGTTTCAGTCTTTGTGTTAAACTCTTCTCTTCTTCTCCTCAGTGGCTCTGAACTTCCAGACTCCCGGTGAGCAGATGGACCTGAACCAGGGTCGCTTCCTCCCCAACGGTCGCTGTGGTTACGTCCTCAAACCGAGCTTCCTGTGCAGCTCCACGTCCGACTTCAACCCTGAGAACACGGGAGGAGGTCCCGGACACATCCCCACACAGCTCACCGTACGAGTAGGTCACGCCCGTTTAATACGACTGTCACTTTATTCTCTTCATGTCCTTTGATTCACATTAACGTACTAATGTTCTCAACCCTGTAAGATTATATCTGCACAGCAGCTGCCGAAAATCAACACGGAGAAGGCGAGTTCCATCGTTGATCCACAGGTTTGGGTGGAAATTCATGGAGTCGCCATCGACAACGACAGAAAGAAAACTCCACGAATCAACAACAATGGTAACAGATGGATGGATCGATTGATCGATAGATAGATAGATAGATTAATTGATTGATTGGTTGGTCGATTGATTGATTGATTGATTGATTGATTGATTGATTGATTGATTGATCGATCGATTGATTGACTGATTGATTGACTGATTGATCGATAGAGTACGACACATCTACTGAGGTATCAATCAGAAATGTCCATGAAGATGAAAATTTTTAGTGTAAGTGTAAAATTACAGGTGATCAATGTGCAAACATTGATTGTAACATTGATAAATAACGACTCTTTGTTGGATAATTTGTTATAAACAAAGATGTAACATCTTCATTGTTGTTGTTTTTGTTTGTTAACATGTGAAACTAACAAACAACATCCACCTGATTTTTTTCCAGGATTTTTTCCTGCTCGTCTCCATCTTCACTGTGTTTCAACTGTAGTAAACAGCTCTTGTGCGCCCTCTACAGGTTTCAACCCGCGGTGGGACCACACTCTGAGCTTCCAGCTGCAGGTTCCTGATCTGGCTCTGGTCCGGTTTGTGGTGGAGGATCACGACCACACGGCTAAAAACGACTTTGTTGGACAGTTCACTTTGCCGTTTATGAGTCTTCGTACAGGTGAAACATTAAACTGCTCAGAGACGTTTAATTATAATAATGATAATAAACATGTGATTGTTGTAACAAAGTGTTTCTGTTCTCAGGCTACAGACACGTTCATTTATTAAAAGCTGACGGCTCCAGTCTGTCACCTGCGACGCTTTTCATCCATGTTAAAGTGAGTCGTAAAGGAGTTCACGTCAAGACGGTGTCACAGAGAATGATGTGATGAGGAGCTTCTTATGAACGGATGAATGTGAAGAGAGAGGAGGAGGAGGAGGAGGAGGTGGTGGAGGAGATGGAGGAGGAGGTGGAGGAGGAGGAGGAGGAGGAGGAGGAGGAGGAGGAGGAGGTGGAGGAGGAGGAGGAGGAGGAGGTGGAGGAGATGGAGGAGGAGGAGGAGGTGGAGGAGGAGGAGGAGGCTGCAGACGGTCTCTGTCCTGGTCTCAGACCTCCTGTGGTCCAATCAGTCACACTGAGCCGCTTCCAGAGCAGGAAGAAGAAACACGTTGTTGAGTCTCAGCTGATGAAGATGATGATGAAGATGTTGCTGAGTCTCTTCACAACATTAATTTAAAGATAATAACATTAACTCTCATGTCTCCACTGAACCCAAACAGTATTTTATCTTTAATAATCTTTAATGTTTTTATTTTTTTTTTACATTTTTTACAGATAAAGTTTTAACTTTAATAAACTAGATCTTACTAAAGTGTTACAAGAAGGAATGAGATGAATATCTGTACCGTTATTATTATTATTATACTAAATAAGGCTTCAGGTGGAACTCGTCTTACTTGATTTTCTCCACGTTCTTACTTCGGCACTTTTTAATTTCTCTCAGGAGAAAGACGTTATTTTCTGAGACAAATAACAAATATGTTTCCATGAACAGTATTAAAACTAGTGTTTACTTAAAAAAAGAAATGTTCTTAAAAGGTGTTTTTCTATCAGCCACCCTTCATTTGATTATTACAGTTGTAATAATTATGTTGTTCATTTGTGATCCAGTAAAATGTGGTTCAAAATAAACCACAGCTGTGACTGTTTCAGTAGAAATCCTGGTTGTAACAAACAGACAAAGTGTTTGCAGTGTTGAAACTAAAAGACTTTGTGTTTTTATGTTTAGAGGAGAAAATATTGTTTTCATAAAAACTAATTACACTTCCTGGTGTGAGACTGACGTTGTTGTTGCATGAATGAAAACGGAGACTTAGTGTGTGAAGGTGGATAAAACTGTGTGTGTGTGTGTGTGTGTGTTGCAGAGATCAGTGTAACAGCAGGAACTGCAGGTAGATGTTTATAATAAAGTTTTAACAAACGGCTTCATAACAAAACATTTCCAACCTGAGATGGAATAAAATGATTAAATATTTGGATTTTAAATTTGTGGTTAGTCAAAACTTCATTGACTGTGCACTGCAAACACACACACACACACACACACACATATATATATATATATATATATATATATATATAATTAACAAATAAATAAAAATATTTTATTTATGTTAATTTATTTTGTACATAATCTGATTTAAAGCTCAGTAAATTGTTAATCTTTATTAGCATTAGCATTAGCCGTGTGTATTAGCGCTCCGCGCGGGTCACGTGCTTCCTGTCAAACGTCTCGCTGTTAATTTGCTCTCAGGTCAAACGTTGATCACATGGTTCTAATAACGTTCGTGTGCGCGTGCGAGACAGAAACGAGGCCACGTCCATTAACAGTTAAAACTTTAGTTACAGTCAAAGTCAAAGAGTGAAGTTTATCGTCCGTGTATCGATACCTGCGGCGCGTGAACATGTGTTTAATGTGAATACTGAGAGAGAGAGAGAGAGAGAGTGCGCGAGGAGCCAATAACACCGAGGCGGGTTTAAAGGCGTCGGCAGCACGCGGTGTCTTCACTTCCTGGTTAAAGATGGCGGATGAGAATGAGACAGCACCGATGCCGGAGAAAGAAGATGTAGAAGACCACGGACACTGCAGCGACTGTGAAAATGAGGAGCACCACTTTGACGATGGGTAAGAGGACCAGCTCCGTGCCGCGGGGGTGGGAAACGTTTCAGGCCGCTGGTTAGTTGAGCAAAGCCGGGGTAAAGTAAAGCCTCGGCAAACGGCCGGGGATAGACAGCCATCGATGGAAGCTACACGTCCCTCCCATTTGCTGTCACCCGATTGGCTGGTAGGAACGTTCGCCTGTCGGTTCTTTGATGTGATTGGCTTAGAGCGCGTCTGTCGCGTTCGGGGGCGGGACTTGGATGCGCCGTGCTGTAGCCCTGATAGCAAGGCGTAGAATGGGGTTAGGAAAAGCAAACGGGGTTTGAAACCTAATTTTAATGTAAAACTCAACATTTTCTATTATTTTTACAACTTAGGGAAAAAGGCAACCTTTTTATCAGGTTGACAAGTCGTTACGTCATCCCCTCGCCGTCTGCGACAGCGTGTAACTGATGCAAATCTTGGCAACCACCGTTAACATTTAGCTAAGGAGCTAGCTAACATGCTAACGTAGCTGTCAAACCTCCTATTGTCTGGACGCGGATTTCGATGCAGATTAAAACCAAATGAAAAGCGAAACAAGTGAAATGTGCAGGTAGTTTCACGTGCATCCTGGACACAGTGTCTGTCTGGACCAGTCTGACCGACGGAGCAGCGTTTTAATCCAGATTTATCAGGAATATGACGGATCCTGGAGCTGCAGCTTCGATCAGAGCAGCAAAGAGACTGAATAGAAAATAAAATAAAACCACTTCTGTTAATGTTTAACACATCAAATCACCTCAAGCTTTACACATATTAAAGTATATTTATTATAGAAACAGGTGCGTTGTCTATTTATTTGAATAAATGGAGGAAAAGTGCAGCTTTTTTCTGCAGAAACACTGAACGTTTTTAACCTGGCAACCTTTTAATGACCTTTGACCTTTTAATGGGGTCATTAGCTCTAAATATTACTCCACAGGGTCAGTGTTACTGCTTTAAGATGGACTTTAAAACAAACAACACCAGTGTTAGGAGAAACCTGCAGCTGATGAAGAGATAAACATGATTGTATTTGCTCTTTATCAACAGATTTTCATTAATAAACTGCTCTTCTGTGTTAACTGTTTATTAGTCATTTAATCACATGCATATTTATGATTTATGCTTTTTTCTAATATTTGACATGTTATCATGATTAAAAAATAAGATTGTTAGACGTCTGGAGATCTGATTGAATGTTTTATTATAAAATAAGAAGTTTAATTTATTGTCAGAGCAGGTGAATTGATGACAGAAACTAAGTGACTGAGTTTTAAGCTTCACTGATGTTTATTTTCCAGTAAAACTCAGAAACAAAGAGCAGCTCTGCCTGAAATCGAAGCCTGTGGAACAAACTATTGAACGTTTTGTTGTCTATTGTCCCGGTCACTCACTGACCTCTTGTACATACATATGTACACACACACACACACTCTTGTCCCTGAGGTCATGTGATTGACCATCTGTGCTGGCGTTACAGTTTCAGCCCAGCACTTGGCCTCGTCTCCTCCTCTTCGCTGCGACAGTAATGAGATTATCGTCTGTAAGTATGTGGTGTTTCTTAGGCCGGAAGATGAGAGAGGTGGGTCTGGTCTGGTCTGGTCTGGTCTGGTCTGGACTGAGGGTTTAGACACAGATGAAAAGAGAAAGAGGAGCTGGTTATTAACACGTACATGTGACACTTGAATCTGTCCTGATCTGATGTGACGTTAAGTTTTAGTTTGTTGTTTGATGAATAAATCAACCTGAGAGCGTCGAGATGAAGAAACTGTCTCTGAGGAAAATGTTTGTTAAACTTCACAAACTAGAACTAGTTTACTCAGAGGTTTGAAAATGAGACGAACCCCACTGGTTTTTGTTCAACAAATAAAGATCTGTTTTCTTTTTTTTTTGTTTGTTTGTTTTTTTTATTGGCGCTGATTCGTTGTTGTCGTGATCGTTTTAATCTGATCAATGATTAACTGAAAAAAATAATTGATAAGATGAAATAATCTTTGCACAAGAGGCTGACAGAGATTGAGACATTTTAATATTTTAACTTCAAACTTTAGACCGTTAAGTTGTAAAAGTGGCTGTAATCATCCTGGTTGTTTTGTTTGATCTGAGTTTCATCTGTGATGAAGTTTAATTCGTCTTTTTTTTGTTCCTGCTTCCGTCTCGTTTCAGTGACCGAGGTCTGGCTGACGACACCGGAGCTAAGAAGAAGAAAAAGAAGCAGAAGAAGAAAAAGAAATCTGGAGCCACAGAAGCAGCTCAGGACACTATGGCTAAGGTACGGAAACATTCATGTTTCATAAAGTCAGATACTCTTAAACTCATCTAAAATAAGGTTTGATTTTCAGCTGATTGGTTGTTTTTTTGTTGTTTTTTTTTAAAGGGGATAATGATGTTTATTTTCCATCCTCTCACCAGGTGAATTCATTGCCAGCTGATAAGCTTCAGGAGATTCAAAAGGCCATCGAACTGTTTTCAGTAGGACAAGGTCCCGCTAAGACCATGGAGGAGGCGAGTCGGAGGAGTTACCAGTTCTGGGACACGCAGCCGGTGCCTAAACTCGGTACGACGTTAACCCCAACGTTTCTCACGTCCTCTCCTCACAGTTGAATCAGGGTTATGTTCAGTTTTTCCTGTGAATCGAATCAGAAACAGTTTTTTTTTTTTTTCTTTCAGGTGAAACGGTGACGTCACACGGTTCCATCGAACCCGACAAAGACCACATCAGAGAGGAGCCGTACAGTCTCCCTCAGGGTTTCAGCTGGGACACGCTGGACCTGGGGAACCCTGCTGTGGTGAGGCACTGTTCTCACACACACACACACACACACACACGTGTGATTCATGTTTAAATAAACATCATTTAATCCTGAACTCTGTTGTTTTTGTTACATTTTGTCAGAAACAGTTTAAATCTTTAGCAGAAATTAAAACGGTGATTTGAAGATAAAATTCATTACTATGATAATCAATCAATCTGTTGATTATTTGTTTGACGAATCGAATAAAAAGAAAACATGTTTTTTTCTTTAAAACCAGCTGAAGGAGCTTTACACTCTCCTGAACGAGAACTACGTGGAGGACGACGACAACATGTTCAGATTCGACTACTCTCCTGAGTTCCTGCTCTGGTAACATCTTCACATCTAAAGTCTTTCTAATGTTACACCTGACATGTTGACAATGTTGAATGTTTTACTTTCCATCATCTTAAATAACCGTGGTCTCCTCCAGGGCCCTGCGGCCTCCCGGCTGGTTGCCTCAGTGGCATTGTGGAGTGAGAGTCAACTCCAACCAGAAGCTGGTCGGTTTCATCAGTGCCATTCCTGCCACCATCCGCATCTACGACATGTGAGGAGACGTCTCTTATCCTGACGACCTCGTCGCAGGTTCGATTAAATTGATAAATTGTTGTTGTTCTTTGTGTTTTTTAGAGAAAAGAAAATGGTTGAGATCAACTTCCTCTGCGTCCACAAGAAGCTTCGCTCCAAACGAGTGGCTCCGGTTCTGATCAGAGAGATCACCAGACGGGTCAACCTGCAGGGAATCTTCCAGGCTGTTTACACCGCTGGAGTGGTTCTGCCCAAACCTGTGGGCACCTGCAGGTCTGACTGACTCAAACACAAACACCTGCTGCATTTACTGATTAGGTTCTTATGTATGATATTTTCTAACACACAGGTACTGGCATCGCTCTCTGAACCCACGAAAACTAATCGAGGTGAAGTTTTCTCACCTGAGCAGGAACATGACGATGCAGAGAACCATGAAGTTGTATCGTCTGCCTGAGGTCAGTGTTTGATCAATATTATTGATCAAAGTTTCTGTTCAAGCGCCACCTCCTACTGCTGCTTCCTAAACATTCAAACACCAGCAGCCCAGCACCAGACAGGTCACGGTGACAAGTAGCCAAGAACAAGACGATGAGGACGTTTAGTCTCGTCTCAGGAACCAATCAGAGAAAAGACGAGTCGACAGACAAAACAAGGAAACAAGGACCAACGTGTCCGGGACCTGAAGAAGAAGCAGCAGGACGTTGACCCGTGTTAACGTGTCAGATACCTGCTCACCAGCTCTGACCAGTTATTTTACACTAAAACTAAAAGACTCTGAGTATCACAGCTGATCAACACAACGTCTGGTTTAAAAACATTTACAATCTGGAAGAGAAGAAATAAAACGTCACATCACATCTGATCGAGTTAAACAGATCAATGAATTCTTCTGATTTATTATCACTGATCAAACTCTTCTTCTCCTTCAGGCTCCAAAGACTTCAGGTCTGCGGCCGATGACTAAGAAGGACGTTCCTGTGGTTCATCGTCTCCTTCGTGAATATCTGAGTCAGTTCAACCTGGTTCCCGTCATGAACCAGGAGGAGGTTTCACACTGGCTGCTGCCGCGGGAGAATATTATCGACACGTACCTGGTGGAGGTAAAACACATAGATGTATGTAGTTTAGAGCGGTGGTTTGTTTTAAACGTGTGTGAACGTGTTGTTGTTGTGGTTTTGACAGAACGACGGTAAAGTGACAGATTTCCTGAGTTTCTACACGTTGCCGTCGACCATCATGAACCACCCGGTGCATCGCAGCCTTAAAGCAGCGTACTCCTTCTACAACGTCCACACCACCACCCCGCTGCTCGACCTGATGTCTGACGCCCTCATCTTGGCCAAATCGGTGCGTTTCCCTCTTTAATCTTCATTGTGTTAAAGTGTTTGTTTATTTCTCTGTGAACTGACGAGACTTCTCTTCTTCTCCTCGTCTGTTTTTACAGAAAGGGTTCGACGTCTTCAATGCACTGGATCTAATGGAAAACAAGACGTTCTTGGAGAAGCTGAAGTTTGGCATCGGTGACGGAAATCTCCAGTATTATCTGTACAATTGGAAGTGTCCAAGCATGGGCTCAGAAAAGGTACGATGTTGTTGACGACTCACAAACGTCACAGAGAAATGCTGCTGCTATCAAACATGTAGCAAACATTAGCTTTTATTAGCACGAAGCTCTGAGTCCAAACTGCTTTTATGTTATTATTTATGTTATAAAAAAAGTAAGAAGGATTTGGTGTTTTATTTGCATCCAGATCCTCCAGATGTTACAGTCACAACTATTAAGACTAATTTATTCTATAAACCTTTAGAATCAGACTTAACTTTATTATTAACTTTGATTTGCAACTTTATTGCAACAAAACGGCAAAAAACATCACAAGTTTCTAGAAAAGCTGCTGAGAAATGTGTTAAACGAGACGTGAATCCTGGAGGCGCCGCTTCTCTAACGGTTCCTTCCTCCTGGTCTTCGTCAGGTCGGGCTGGTGCTGCAGTGACGTCTCCGACGCCATCGACGGGTCCAGGACACGGCGCCATCACACTGACCACCTGACAGATGATGGACTGATGATTTCCTGCTTCAGGAAAAATGAGGAAAACAAAACCAACAACAAACCACCGCCCATTTTTACTTATTGACCTTTTTGAACTTTGACCTGCACTACCGCTGCCAGGCGGGAGAGTCGTCTCTTCCTCCTCCTCGATCACATGGACCTTAAGCCATTGTAGTTACCATCGCAAGCAACTGTATTAAATCTCCAGAGCTGTCATGATTGTACCAAACACACACAAAAAAAAACAGTTTGCACAAGTTACTTTATACCAAACATTCACCGTTGACAAACCTGCAACTCTGATGGAAGCTGTAAATAACACACAAGGTTTGGTTTTATTCCTAAATGTTGGAAGTGCTTTTTGCAGTTAAAACAATTAAATCTGTCATCTTTAAGTTTTAGAGATAAAAAAGAAAATCATGAGAAAAAAAAAAAACTTTTAAAGAGGAAACGGTTCAGTCAGATGAGGTAATAAATACCAAACGTGGACACAGATAAGGGCTTCTGTTCACATCTCCTGTCCTGCTTGATCCTTTTTTATTTCTCTTCATCAAACTTTGTGTTTCTGCTCGAGGACGGAGGTGGTTTCATCTGTATTAACTCTCATGAGCTTTTACTGCACTAACTGAAGAAACGACGACGACGACGGAGGAAAAATAAAAACCAGAGCGACGAAGAGGTTGAAGCTTTATTCAACTAAATAATCAGAGATCAGGGATTTGAGTCGACGCCACAGTTTCAACGTCCACCCTCACTCACTCGCTCACGTTTAGACGTTAATATCAGGTTTTTACAACTCGTTCAGACGTCGTTAATGATGATGACGTCGTGTGAAGTTTGTTTTATCTCCTGTAATGAAATAACATCTGAAGATGCTCTATTTATTAGGATAAATTAAAGCGCTGACGTAAATGAGGAGTGTTTCAGGGTGGATGTTGGAGCTGATGATGATGATGATGAAGGAGGACGAGCTCCTGTTTAAAGTGTTTCTTATGTGAGTTGTTGGTTCTTTGCAAACGGATGTAAAATAATAAATAAAAATGGGTCTCATGGTGTCGCAGGAAACGAATGTGAAGCCGCAGGTGATTCTTTTTTTCTTTTTTCTTTTTTTTTGGAGCAAAAAGAATAAAATGTAGAAGTTGCTGTTGAGGGTTTTTGTGTGTTTGTGATGAAGGTCGAGTTAAAAAACGTCAGAAAAACGTTGGAACAACCTGGAGAGTTTTAGTTTTCAGCTGCAGGAAAATAAAACCTTGAGTTTCATCTCTGAGGTCGAGATAAAAACTTCAGCAGTTTTTACTTCATGTGAAACAACAACAATAATAATTTAACAACTTTTACCAACATCAGGCGTCTGATCAGTTTCCTGTTTAGTCGAGGAATCAAACTTTGATTTTATAAAATGAATTACATCTAATTACTGTAATTAAGAACAACTTTTCTTTACTGATCCTTTCATAGTATTTATTTCTTTAACTGATTTTACTTTAGTTGAGTATAAATGATGGTTTATAATCTGCTTCACTACTGAGTCGTTACAACATCACATGTAACGATGAATCAACGTCGTTATCACATGAACCAGCAGTCTCACCTGGTTACCGTGGCAACACATAGATACACTGTAGCAGCCGGTAAGGTTATCAATAGATAGATTAATCTATATGATCAGAAACAAACAATAAACGAGGTCGAAGTTAGTGGACGTGACGCTGCAGCTGAAACCAAACGTGACAAACTTTTATAATTTTATAATATTTGAATGAATTTAACAGAAAAGATACTTTGTATTTGTTTTAAACACAATTGATCCATAGAATCATAGAATTGTTCTGTTGAAAACAAATGTTTCCATCATCTGAATAAATTAAACATCGATTTAAAAAGAAACTAAATCTCTGAGTAGTTGTTTAGAAGAACTTTATACTTTTACTAGAGAATATTTTTACACCAGAACTGAGAAACATTTCAGTCGTAACAAAACTTCTACTGGACGTCCAGAATCTTTCCACCACCGCTGATAACAGTAATATATATAACAATAATATATATATAAAACAACAGTAATATATATAACAACAATATATATATATATATATATAACAACAGTAATATATATAACAATAATATATATATATATATATATATATATATAAAACAACAGTAATATATATAACAATAATATATATATAAAACAACAGTAATATATATAACAACAATAATATATATATATATATATATATATATATATAAAACAACAGTAATATATATAACAATAATATATATATAAAACAACAGTAATATATATAACAACAATAATATATATATAAAACAACAGTAATATATATAACAACAATAATATCTTATATAAAGGGACATTTTTTGATTGAATAGTAAACCTCTGCAGCAAAGTAAATAAAAAATAAATGAATAATAAAGATACACAACAATGTGAAATAAAATAAAATAATATCAATTATCATTTTTTAAATAAATGAGAATTTAAATAAATTAAAATATAGAAATCTATTGTAAATAAAATTTTAAAAATTACATTTAAATTTTCTAATTATTATTATATAATAATATTATTATCACTACTTGTTTTATTTTAACTCCTGTTTCTTCTCTAAAGTTGTGAAACAGTTGAGATCGTGTTGCTCGTCTCTGATTGGTCCAAACTGTGTGACGCCTTCTCACCCTCGTCTCTGATTGGTCACAGTCGTCAGCTGTCAGTCACGGGGGCGTGGTTTAAACGCGGAAGTGATCAGACTCTGGTCTCGTCCAGTTTCACGTTTCTTCTTCTTGTTCTCGTCGTTTTCAGCCGTAACGATGTTGATCAGCGTCGCGTTGATCTGCGTCGCTTTGTTGGTTTTAGTGATTAAATATGTTTCCAGCGGTTCAGGACCGAACCCGTTCGACCCGGACTCCAGAAAACCGCTGAAGAAAATGGTTCACGACAAGAAAGAGAAGAATAAAGTGTTGAAGCAAGGTGAGTTAAAGGACGAGAAACACGAAAAACACGAAAAACACGCTTTAATTAAAGTTTCATTCATATAAAATAACAAGATTCTTGATTGATTGGTTGATTGATTGATTGATTGGCTGATTGATTTATAAATATATATACAATAAATGTAATAAATCTGAGTTTTAAATTATTGGTCACATGAAACAAATAAATGTATAAAATGTTACTTTATGTTTTAATTTTTTTATTTAATTTTAATTTATTTTTTAATCAGTTGATCAGAAAATAATAAAATAACAGAATAATTTATATATAATATAAATTTAATTTAATCTGTGGCTCAAAATGTTTTTCATTTTAATTTAATTAATTTTGATGCTGATTTTAAAGTTATTTTATTATTCTATACACGTGTGTGTTAAAATATTAATTTAGTAATAAAATACAACATAATTATTACCTATAAATATATATTTATTCTATAAATTATAATACAGATAAAATAATTTCATGTTTCATATTATTATTTATGAAATATAAACCAACATTTTTCAAATGTGAGAGAAAGTTGTGTGATTTCTAGAGTTGATAACTTGGTCAATAATGATCAATAACTGGTCAATAAAGATAAAAAGTAGATGAAATTATTCATCATCACGTTATTGGTTTTAGATCAGAGGAAATGTTCAGACGTTTGTCGTCATCTTCATCGTTTGAGACAAGTTAATTCTCCTGTTTGTGAAAATAAAATATTTTCATTTATGTTTTTTTCTCGACTGTTCGACCATCAAATGTTCGACTTTCATGTTTTTTTTCTTCAGGTTTCATGTCCAGTAAAGTTCCTGAGAACTTGGACGCCATCGTGGTCGGCAGCGGGATCGGGGGACTGGGTCTGGCCGTGCTGCTCGCTAAAGTCGGGAAGAAAGTCCTGGTTCTGGAGCAGCACAGTCGGGCCGGAGGCTGCTGCCACACGTTCACAGAGAAAGGCTTTGAGTTCGACGTCGGTGAGAAACACGACGCTTGATCCTTTAATCTCGTGTTAAATGAGTGAAACTCTCTTAATGACGTTTCCTCGGTCGTCCTCAGGGATCCACTACATCGGAGACCTGCTGGACCACAAACCGTTCCGCTGCATGTTGGACCAGATGACCGACGGGCAGCTGCAGTGGGAACCTCTCGACAACCCGTTCGACCACGTCGTCATCGGACCTCCGGAGAACCGCCGCCGCTACCCGATTTACAGCGGCAGGACGCGCTTCGCAGAGGAGCTGAAGAAGTGTTTCCCCGGAGAAGAGAAGGCCATCGACGAGTACGTGAAGCTGGCGAAGGTCAGAAACTTTACCTTGTGTTATCTCAACATCTGAAGAACTTTCTCCCACTGAACTCTGGGTTTCAAAACTGCACTTTAGCACAGAACCAGCTCAGATAACTGCTCATTGTGGAAATGTTTTCTCTATGTAAAGTGACTTGAGATAAATGTTTTTATGACCTGGCGCTATATAAATAAAACTGAATTGTACTGAATTGAATAGATATCTGTTCACTTTGTGGGTCAGAGGTCATTTAGATCATTTCTGTAATGGCGACAAATCATTTATGTTTACGTGTTTAAGTTAAAGAACGAAACAAACAGAAACAGAAAGAAACAAATAGTTGATGAACTGGACCGACAGATGAAACCTGTGATCAGACGTGATAACGTGTTTGTGTCACGTGTCTTCACTCCCGTGTTTGTCTTCAGAAAGCTGGACGTGGCATCTGGATGCTGGCCCTGTTGAAACTCTGGCCCGTCCCGATAGCGAAGCTCCTGGTTTACAGCGGTTTGGCCAAACGTCTGTCGTTCTTCTTCGACGTCGCTTCTCGCAGCCTCACGGACGTCGTCAACGAGCTGACGGAGAACAAAGACCTGCGAGCCGTTTTCAGTTACATCTTCGGGACCTACGGTAACAACGGGACGAGGACGTCGGACGTGTCGGCGTCGATCACGTGTTTCTAACACGTTTCTGTTTCTGTCTCTGACCTGAAGGAAACATGCCTAAAGACGCCAGCTTTGCGATGCACAGTTTGCTGGTGACTCACTACCTGAACGGCGCCTGGTACCCGAAAGGCGGAGCCACGGAAATCGCCTACCACATGATCCCCATCATCGAGAAGGCCGGCGGCGCCGTTTTGGTCCGAGCTCCGGTGAACCGGATCCTTTTCAACGCAGCTAAAGAAGCTTGTGGTGAGTCTGACGCTGGAGTTTTTATTCTTCAGACGTGATCACGTCAGAGAGACGACTGTCGCTTTGTGGTTTCAGGCGTCAGCGTCATGAAAGGAGACGAGGAAATCCACGTCCACGCTCCGATGATCATCTCCAACGCCGGGATCTTCAACACCTACCAGAAGCTGCTGCCTAAAGAGCTGCAGGCCATGCCAGGTCGCTACTGATCAATGAATCTGATCAGTCAAACGTCCAACTGATCAACATTCACCAGAAACTACAAAACCCTTTTTATTTATTTATTTTATTCTCACATTTTAGAAAAACTCAGACAGTTGATTTGTTCGTTTTTATATTTTCCTGGTTTAAAATGTCAGTAAACAAGATTATAAATGTGCTAAAGTTTAATGATCTTTGTGTCTTTGCAGAAATCCAGAAGCAGCTGAGTCTGATGAAGAACGGTGAAGGAGGTCTGAGCGTCTTCCTCGGTCTCAACGGGACCAAAGAGGAACTCGGTCTGAAAGCCGACAACTACTGGATATTTGCTGAGAATAACTTCGATGAACTGTACGTTACTGTTGATCGTTTCTACACGAGTGTGTTTTTAAATCAACATGAAATGACAGAAACAGAGTGAAGCTGCAGAGACGACGTGAATCCACATCTGCTGCAGGAAGCGGTTTTTCTGCAGGACTTGATGGATCCACGTTTAGTTTTCGCAGCAGTTTTTATGACTGAATCAACAGAAACAGTCAGTTTTACTTCAGGTTTCGCTGGTTGAAGGTTAAAGTCGCTGTGACCAGACACGAACAACAAGATGAAGTTTATTCTAGTTGGTTCATGTTGGACGAGTTCAGGTTTCAGCTCAGATCAGTTTGTCTGAGTTTTTGATAAAAGATCATTCTTTAGATTTTATTCTCAGTAACTTCTTAGTTTCAGTCACAGTTTTTCCACAAACATTAATCTTAAAAACATAAAAACATGATGACGAACTTATCAAACTTTACCTTTTATGTCCAACTACGTTTAAAACAACACGTTTGTAGTTTAGTTTTTCTTCTTCACTCGTTCTGTCTCTAACACAAGATAAACCTGATAAATGTTAAAAACACAGTTTTTATTAAACAGTGAAGCAGCTGGTTTGACCAGTCACCTCAGCGTTGGACTGTGATGTTCCTGTAGCGTCGACGTCCAGAGATGATGTGTTCAGCTGCTTCATTAATTATTGTTTCTAATCAGCTGAAAAAAAACGTCAATAATTAAAACTGAAAACAAAAATCTTCACACACTCATCAACGGTTCATACCAGACCAAACTGATACTAACTATCATTTCCTCTGTCAGATTCTTGACTCTGTAGAAGATGAACTGACAAATGTTTGTTTCTTCTGCTCTAAACCACTGAACATGTGACCATCAACATATAAACTGGTCAGATGTTCTGGTTCATTTATAACATAAAGAGTCTTTATCAGTCATGTCACAATGTTACAATGTGACAATATTAAAATGTTACAAATTGTAACATTGTAACTTAAAATGTGACATGAGAGACACAGAAAGTTGGTGATTTTGGTTCATGAGAACAAAACAACTACAGGACATGTTTGTCTTTAATCTTTAGACAAAGAAACATTGAAGCGACTCTAATGTTTAACACATTTATACATGTATCTGATCAACTATACATCCTCTAATATAATAATATAACATATGTGCTGCTCGTCCATCTGTGGTTTCTGGATCATCAAATGTTTTTCTTCTTGACGTCAGTCGACAGCGTCAGCGTCTCCTTCATGTTACAAAGCAACAGATCACAACTTTTCACACATGATCAGTCGACCTGTTGTAATGTTCATGACGCTTCTGTGGTTTTATCTCCTCTGGTTTTTATCGACAGGGTGGAGAAATATCTGAGAGGAGACAGAGAAGAGTCGGCGAAGAACATTCCTCTGTTGTTTGTTGCTTCTCCTTCAGCTAAAGACCCAACGTGGGAGGAGAGATCACCAGGTAACATGGTGTTCACCTGTGTGTGTGTGTGTGTGTGTGTGTGTGTGTGTGTGTGTTTAACTCCAACACTCACTTCTTCTTCTTCATCATCATCATCATCAGGAAAGTCAACTCTGAGTCTCGTCAGCTTCGCCAACTACGAGTGGTTTGAGGAGTGGAAAGACGACAAAGTGACGAACCGAGCGCCGGAGTATAAAGAACTGAAACAGATGTTCATCGACTCGGTTCTGGACGTGGTGACAGACGTGTTCCCTAAAATCACCAGGGACAAGGTACAGACAGATATGTCAACCCGTGTATAAACATGTATCTGTCGGTGTTGTCTGGTCAGTAGGGGGCGCTGAGACATCAATCAGTCTAAATGTAACAATGTAACTTTATGAGAATACGTTTACTTCTCAAACATTGATTGGAAATTAGATTAGAAATTAAAGTAACAAATAAAGTCCATCATCTCTTATCTACAACCGTTTAAACCAGAGTAACATCTGTTGTTTTATAATCCACAGATAAAACAATGTAATTTAAAATGTTGTGGTAAAGTTTGGTCACGACAACTGACGTGTTATTATATTAAATTATTATTATTTAATTATATTAAAACATAAATGAATGAAGTTAAATCAGCGTCTGCCTCCGTGTAACAACGTTTTTAAACAGTTTTTAATGAAATGTTACACTTCCTCCTTTGGCCACGCCCTCTTTTCCTCATCAGCCAATCAGAATAGTTTGTCAGGTGATGGTGGAGTTTGGCCGGTGTTTCTTTGATCTTGTTTTAAAAGTTAAATCAACCTTCTGTCTCTTCTGTTTGTTTAGATCGAGTACGTCGACGCCGGGACCCCCGTCACAAACACCTACTACATCGGCGCCCCCAGAGGTGAGATCTACGGAGCGGATCACGGCATCGCTCGGTTCAGTCCCGAGTTAAACGCCACCGTGAGACCTCAGACGCCGCTGAAGAACCTCTACCTCACCGGTCAGTCACACGTCATCCGTCTGTTACGGGACTGTTTGATCCAGACGCGTAAACACGTAAACATCAACGCGTCGTCGTGTCGTTTACAGGTCAGGACGTCTTCCTCTGCGGTTTCGCCGGCGCCCTCGCCGGAGCTCTGACCTGCGGCTCCGTCATCCTGAACCGTAACCTCCATCTGGACGCCATCAGCTTGGCCAAGAAAACGAAATATATGAAGAACAAAGTGAAGGGAGAGTAAACGTCTGTGTCGTTAACCACAAACATCATGTGTCACGAAGATGAAACGGCCAAAGACTCACAGGTTTGATCCAAATAACATGAACTTTAACACGAGAACTTCAACAAACTAGAGCTGAACGTTAACCGAGGCCATGAACACGAGCACTGAGAAACCTGTTGGTTTATTGATCTATTGATCCATCTGTCTGTCTGTCTATCTGTTGATCTATTGATCTATCTATCTATTGATCCATCGATTGACCTATCTGTCGATCGATCCATGGATCTTTCCGTCCATCAGTGGATGTATTGATCTATCTATCCATCTATCGATCTTCTGTCTGTCATCACATCTTGTGTTTGTTTTGTAAACAACCCGTGTGCTTGTTTACGTTTGTGCCTTTAACAATTTGTTTGTGGTTTGTAACATGTTTACAAACACCGGAAGATAAACAAACAAATAAACCAGACTGTTTGTCAACAGGTCGAAGTTTTTCTGTTTGTTTTTGTTGACGACTCTTTGTTTACTTTTTGTTAAAGAGGAAAAGTAAAAACAACTATTTATTTTTCGTTGATCAACATGAGTCATGAACGTGAGACTGATGCTCTTTTCTCGCGCACGTGAACGCGCCGCGCGTTGAGCACGTGAAGTTAACGTGTAAATGTAAAGTGGATGAGGTTTGTGACCAGTTGGATTAAACGTGGGAGCGACTCTGCTGCAGGAGGCGCAGCTGCTCCGGAGCTCTGAGGTAAAAACATTCACACTAAAATATCAAATCAAAAAAAAACTGACGCAAACTGCGTTAAACTTGTGTAATTAGCGCGTTGTGCTCGTGTCGTTAGTAGCTGCTAGCTAACCTGAGGTGGTTCAACCAGCTAACGGACTCACTCTGCTGCAGGGCCGAAACGCTGCTTCCTACCGGAAGTGCTTTTATTCTGAAAAGTTGCGGTTCATTTAATACCAGAGTGAGATAAAATCAATAAGGGAAATCAACCGGTGATGGAGCAGACTGACGCTGTGAGCTACGAGCTGCTGGCGGAGGTGGGACGAGGCGCCTACGGGAAGGTGTTCAAGGCCCGAGAGGTGGGCGGGGAACAGCGCCTCCTCGCGGTCAAGAAGTTCAACATCCGCGTGGACGCGACGTCAGACAACGGGATCCCTCCGTTTGTGATCCGGGAGGTGGCGCTGCTGAGGAGGATGCAGTTCTTCAACCACCCCAACATCATCAGGTTATTGATCATCTATCGATCCGCTGATCAGCGGATCAATCGGTCTGTCGAGTCACGTCTGTTGTGTTTTTTGTCTCAACATCCGGTTTGTTTATGTTTTAATAATAAAACTGACCAGTTTGTCTCCTCTGATCCTGAAAACACATAAAAACATAAAAACCTCGTTTGATTTTCACCTGATGTTTGTGATTTAGTTTTTGATTCAGGTGATTCAGCGACTCACACGTCAAGAACAAAACATTATTATTATTATTATTATTATTATTGAAACATTATTACATTATCATGACCGTTATTTTTATTATCTCTAGTCATTTTTCATTAACGTTTCACTAACTTGGAGCCTTTTTAAACAGCTGATATTTGTAAAAGTAAAGTTATTGTTTTATTTTAGTATATCTTAATGAATAAAGTTATTATTTTTATTTTTTCAGGTGTGATAATAAACCTGACGTTAGACGATGTTACAGAAACGATCGTTAGTTTTCTGGAGTTTCCCAGCGTCTTGTCATCATCTTCACCTCCATCGATTGATCGATTGATCCTGATCATCAATATCCTCAAACGTTTCCTGAACAAAGTTGACGACATTTAGACTCGTTAGTCAAAAGACGTGTTTTTATTGTTGTTTATAGAGTCTAGATGTGATGTTTTCTGTTGTTTATTTAAGGTTTGTCTCTTGTTCTTTTTTACAGTTAATCTTTCTGTTCTTCTGTATCTGACTTTTATCCTTAAATCATGAACATTTATCAATAACATGAACTGATGGGTGTTTTATTTTGAAGGGCTTTAATACATGATGGATTGAACACTTTTGTTGTATAATTATTATTTTATTAACAAAATCTACAGCTTCATGTAAAACGTTACAACCTCCAGGTTTGTGGCTGCAGCAGCTCTGACTGAGGAGACTTTTACCAAAGAGTCAACAGACATTTATTTTCTAAACTTCTGATCAAATCAACATCATAAACACCAGAGAACCAGAGATGTGTCACGTGTAGAACCTGGTTTAATGTTGATTAAACGAGTAGATGAAGAGGACGAGTCTAAATGTGCGTGAAGCTGCTCTGGTTTAACGTGACGTCTAGAGAAGAGTCGACTCGTCTTCATGTCCTCGAGTTTGATGACGTAACGTCAGTGAGAGATTCTCTGGTTTATCTCTGATCAGTGATGATCAATCGTTTACCGATCGTATTGTTTCATCTTCAGGTTGTTGGACGCGTCAGCCAAAGCCGAGAGTCGCAGTCTGGACCTGACTCTGGTTCTGGAGTACGTGGACCAGGATCTGTCCACCTTTCTGTCCCAGGTCCCGGCAACCGGACTGAGCCGAGACTCTATCAAGGTAGAAACTGAACCTAATTTAACTAACGAACCCACCGACAACGGCTCGTCTCAAACATGTGAGTAAAAGCTTCTCTCACGTCTCCACCTCCTGGAGGACGTGACGCTGCAGCTGCTGCAGGGACTCGACTTCCTTCACTCCAACATGATTCTTCATCGTGACCTGAAACCAGCCAACGTCCTGATCAGCAGCCGCGGGGAAGTGAAGATCGCAGACTTCGGCCTCGCTCGACTCTACACCTTCAACATCGCTCTGACTCCAGGAGTAAGATCGTGTCTGACTCAATCTGACTGTTTTCATTCTGTTACCGACTCGTCGTCTGTGTGGGTTCAGGTGGTGACGCTGTGGTACCGAGCGCCCGAGGTGCTGCTCAACTCCGTCTACATGTCGTCGGTGGACGTGTGGAGCGCCGGCTGCATCTTCGCTGAGCTCTTCCTCCTCAGGTGAAACACGTAAACGTCAGAGAAGACACAGTGAAGTCAGAGGAGAAACTAAATTTAACTAAAGTTCATCGTGTTTTCAATCAGGCCGCTGTTTCAGGGAAACACTGAGGCGCAGCAGCTGCAGAAAATCTTTGAGTGAGTTGTTTTCTTTCTTTGCTGAAGATGTTTGTGGGTTTGTCCGTCTCTTGGTTGAATCAGTGTTTAGTCTGTTTGTTTCCTGCAGAGTTCTTGGTTTACCCAGTGAAGACGAGTGGCCCAAAGACAGTCCCATCTCTTACTCTGTCAACTGGGGACCGGAGGCCTCCGGCACCGAGCTGCTGCTCAACCTGGGACCTGAAGAAAACGACCTGCTGACTGTGAGATCGTCTCTGTCTGTTTGTCTGAGTTTAGATCTTGAACTCGTTGAAAATCAGCATCAAACACAAGTTTAGTCGGTTCGTTTTTGCAGGTTTTTGTTCATAAACGAAGCAGAAAAAAAACAAAGTTATTACAGTTAATCTCCTAATAAATGTAACTTGAGTTCCTCCAGATATTTGTCTATGAACAGAAACAGGAGTTGGTTCGTTGGTGTGTTTGTTCAAGCTGCCGTCACCAGTCAAACACTTGTTGAGACGTTTCATTCTGCACCAACGTTTCTTCTCTGCAGATAAAAATAGAAACGTTTGGTCGCAGCTTCGTGGATTCAAACAGTCGCTTTTCACGTCACAGCTGCTGTGAAGTTGTTAATCACGACGCAACGTTTTCTTTTCTGCTGCAGCAATGTCTGACGTTCAGACCGAGCAGCCGCATCTCCGCCGCCCGCGCTCTGCTGCATCCGTTCTTCATGAAACACTGAAGATGAAGACGACGAAGACGAGTTCATCACACACGACATCATGACGACACTTTAAACTTCACTTTGTCCCTGAAGGTGACACAGAAAGTCTTTGGTTTACACTTTAAACTGTCCTGCTGACTCTTATTTTGAAGGTTTTTTGGTTTTGTTCTGATGTGATTTTATTGTGAAAAGCAGGTGAGTTTGTCAGTGTCACTTTGTTCTTGTTACATTTTCTAAAACAAACATTGATTCTGTTTCACTGTAAAAAACTTTTATTTTTGTTACTTTTTCAGACTTTATATATTTTTACAGTGATGAGAACAGATCACGTGTATTTATCTTTTATTTTATTTCAACGTGAGATTCATTGTTCGCTGAAGAAACTTTTCTATAAATAATAATCTGACACATCTGAGTCTGGAAACATTATTGATGTAATGACACAATGTGACCAGAAGGAGGCGGTGACGGACTTTATCTCTTCAACCAGGAAGGACACGTGTTGGTTTATTACACTGTAAAACATTACAACATTAAAACAAAAGAGGGAAAATAATATTTCAACTTTAATTTTAACGAGGTTTCCACTTTTAATGTCCCAAAATATTATGAATTATTATAGTTATTAGAGGATAACATCATATTATAATGAATTATTGGGCAGTAATGAAGCACAACAAATGTAACATCAAACAAAAGCAAAACTATATATTAATTTAATGTGTTTTATCATCATTTATATATTTTAATATCTTTAAAACATGTTAATTAACGAACAGATTAAAGTAACGTTTTATTTCAACTATATATTTTTATAGTGTTAAATTTCCAACACATCAACATCAGGTGTAAACTTTATTATTTTATAAATGAAACGTTAAACAGTGAATCACGTGCATCGACCGGTTGGATTCAAACAGAAACAACCAGAATCGACGTCAGATGTGAACGTTTCTTTTTCTTTGACAATAAATAAATGAAGATGAAAAAGAAGAATAACGTGTTGAATAATTCAGGTTAAATGTGAGTTCAGGTGTCGTTCAGGAGCGTTCAGCTGTTCTCGGTGCAGCGCTTCAGTTTGTCTATTTTTACTTCGCTCCGCTTAATACGGAGCCTCGCGCACAGCTGCGGACTGTGACTACATTTGGAGCGACGGCGCGCGGCGGGGAGGGACCGACCCACCGACCAGACCACCGGGGCTCAGACGCGGCAGCTCGTGGCCACTTCACGCGGCGCGCGGTGCACGTAAGTAGCCAACACGCGTGACTTTTTCATTTTCTTCTTCTTTCATCGTTTGTTTGTTTGTGAGCCGCAGCTTTAATCTGTTGATCCTCGGTGATCAACTCTTCTGCTTCAACCTTCAGTTTCTCTGAGTCTCGTTATTTAAAGAAGTTTAATTTGGTTTTGTCTAAAAATATCGAGAGACAGACGAACGCAGATGATCCGTGGTTTCTTATTTTTACGCACAAACTACACTTTTAATTTCACCTGAAATGATGAAAATCGTTTAATTTAAACTCGTTTTACCTCCTGAGTTAATTGATCCTTCGGTCAGATGACTTTATCCTTCATGTTTCAGACGGTTTGTTAAATGTTTCTCAGATAAATGAATGAACCTGTTAATGTGCCACATCCACCAGAAGCTGGTTATTATCATCTGACCTCATGTTCTCAGGACATTAACGTTGACTGGTTCCTGAAGTCACAGCTCTGTTTAACCTGATCAGTATGATTGATCAGGTCACGTGTCACCTGATGGAGACCTGTTGTTTTGTTGGATTATTTGAGGCGTCTGACAAGTTGTCTTGTCTTGGATCGACTCAGTAAAACCTCTTCATGTTTAGTTTGTTCAGATGTGATCAGCTGGTTCCAGGTTGTTATTGATCTGCAGCAGGTTTGAGTTTCATCAACAGGTTTTTATTCCAGATCCGGTGTCACTCATTGTAGTTGGATTAAGATCCTGTGATCCTCGTTGAGCCTCCATGGTATTTCCTCTCTCTCTCTCTTCCAATCAAAGATCCTCCAGCTCGTCACATGACTGTTGCTCTTTAAAAAAAATGTAGTATTTGTCAGTTTTTACTCTCGTTCTGTTCAGAAGAAACATGAAGGAGCAGATGCTGACGAAGGTTCATCATCAGAGGAGGAACACGTGTCGTAAACACAGAAACACTGAGATAAACACTGAGATAAACTGAGCTCGTGGTCTCGTAGGATCAGTGCTTCTCACTGTTGATCTCATTAAAACTCTCTGAGGTGTTTAGGATTCATCTGTTCAGCTGATTCCTCGTGGATGAAGTGATTGTTTCAGACTCAGATCTGATCATTTTATATGAAACTGATGAAACGAAGCTAAAAGTGTCAGTTTCTCTGTGTTTCTCTGTGCGACCGGTTCATCCTGCAGCAGATCATCTAAGTCCGCGGCTCTCGTCTCTTTGTTCCGACTCTTTTGTGTTTCGTTCACCAGGAATGCTGACGTTCACAGTTTCAGAAAACACACAGACACATATGCAAACACACATTTATGTTTGTACACACGTGAACACACACTGTGTGTGTGTGTGTGTGTTCAGGCCTTTAGATTCAAATCTTCTCATATCAGGTTCTATTTATATGCAGGTTTGCAGCCTCAGGCTTTGTTGCTGTTGTTGATTCACCTCCAGGCAACAGAGGTTTCTTTTTCTTTGGCTCGTCCATGTTTGTGGTTCACACGTGTCTTTATATGTTCAACATATCTGCATCTAAACAAAGCAGATGAAGTCATCGACATACAACAGTCAAAGTGTCTGCAGCTCGATAGATAACGTTTAAACAGCGATTGTTCAGCAGAAGTGGCTGGTTGTGTAGAAGTCGTGGAGCAGAGTGAAGTGGAGGTGTAGAGTTTCAGTGCAAGAGGAGATTCCTGCGTGTTCCTGCAGCCTGGTTCATCTTACACGGACGCCAGCCACAGAGAAGAGACGGACACGCAGACGAAGGATGCACTTCTAGAAAAAATCTTTAATTTATAATGAAGGCAGCAGCTCGACGGTGTTTTCGTGGAGATAGTTGATGTTTCTTTGTTGGTCTTTCAGGAGAAACTTCTCGCTGCCTGATGTGCAGATCGGTTCGTGACCTCTGACCTCTTGGACGTAATGAGTCTACGGATCTGATGGAATCTGAATTTACACCAGAAACAAACAAACTACGACTCGTCTGCTTCTTTTTCCTGAATCCAATCTGAGGGACATGGACGCCGTGGAGAACCCGGTCCTGGAGCCGCGGTCGGAGCGGATCGCTCGCTACAAGGCCGAGAGGAGGCGGGAACTGGCCGAACGTTACGGCAACGTGGAGGAGCTGCCGCCGTCCAAGTGGGTGAGGAGGGACGGGAGAGCCGGACACGACACGACGGAGCCGAACCAGACACGTAGAGCGACGTGGGACGACTCGGACGGAGACAGAGTCAACGGACGAACAAGAGACGTCTCCAACGGCGTCAACGCTGACAACGACGCGGGAAGGTGAGTCACAGCCGGAGAGAAACAACATACGAGTCTTTAAGTATATCTGTGGTTTTATACAGGCAGTTAAAGTGTTAAAAACGAAAGTTTTTGTTGAGTAAATGAAGACACTTCCTGTTTCTGGTTCTGGTTCTGGTTCTGGTTTTGAAACCTTTGACCTTCAAGCAGCAGCAGACTCGTCTCTTGACTCCAACAGTTGAACTTCAGCCTTTGTTTCTAATTAAAACTAAGAGTCTAAATCAGCTGGTCGTCGTCTCAGCGGGGAGTGTTAAAGCCTCATTCGTTGGTGATCTCCCAGCGTGACTTTTTTTCCCATCATGCCTTGTGGTGTGATGTGGAGCTGGTTGAGAAAAGAAGGTATAGCTCTGCACCTTTAACGTCAAGAAGGTCCATGATTGTACTTTTTTTTTTTTTTTTTTTTTTTTTTTGTGTGTGGAGAGTAAACGTTGGTCCTCGCTCCTCCTCACTTCCCTCCCCCACCCCCCTGCCCTCCCCACCCCCCCTTGCCCTCCCCCACCTCCCCCTGCCCTCCCCACCTCCCTCTGCCCTCCCCACCTCCCCCCTCCAGCCGCTGGTCCCAGGACTGTGCCAACACGCTGAGTGGGCAGCTCCACACTCGTGTGTCGGTGGGTCAGCTGAGAAGCGTCCTGCTGCAGCAGACGGGGAGCGGAGCTCATCCTGACAGAGTGTAGGGTCACCTGCATGTGTGTGATCCAGACTGTGATACCGTCGTCACCGTTTCAACCTTCATCTCATCGTCTTCTTCCTCCTCCTCCTCAGCCCGGAGGCTTCGTCCTCTCTGGACTTGGCCGTGGCGTCCGGATCTGAGGGAGGTCGGCGTCGTACGCGTCGCTACCTGCCCGACGGCGGCTCCGGTGGCAGTAGAAAGACCTGCGACCGCTTCAGGACGCAGCCGATCACAGCCAATGAGATGGAGGAGAGCGGGTAGGGGGCGGAGCCAGCAGCTGCTGGTTGGATGATGTTTGCAGTGAAACTTTTAGAAACTGTTGCATGAAGTTATTCTCCTTCTAACAAACGTGAATCTGTTTTTTGTGCAGCAGCAGCTTTATGTCAACGAGCTGATTCGTTTGCATGTTTTCATGACTTTGACCAAACATGCAAATGTGTCTCAGTATCTAGATTATAAAAGCACAAAGGCATCAGTGTGAGCTCGGCTCAGAAACAGCAGCGTCATGTTTCACCTCGTCGTCTTCTGTCCTGCAGGTTGTGTGACGGGGATGAGGAGAGCTGTAAAGGTGAGTGTCTTCGACCTGCGACAGAAAGACGAGCTCTGGTCGGTGTCACACCTCGTATCTTCACGGGCACAAACATCGGAAACACATTGGACACAAAACAAATCTGCGGCGTGTGCGTCCAACAGTTGTCCCCACAAACTCGACGAATAGCTCATGAAATAAATCAGCTCGTATTTTTAGGTTCACAATGTTTAATATCTGCAGCGTTGACAGATTTATTCCTCCACAAACTCCACGTGAGCGGCCGAGCTGAGTCAGTCAGCGCCGTAAAAAGACCGAGAGAGATTCAGTTACAGAGAATTTACACCGCAACGTGACGACGGACACAAACTGAACATTTACAGCAAATTAATGTCACAACCACAACAACTGTTAAAGATTCACTCAAAGTGTCAACTGATGTTTTAAAACGTAACAAAATGTTGAGATGAGTTAAAACAGAAGCATCAGTTAATATGAAGGAGAAAAGAAAGTTTTAACTGTTAAAAAGTGAGAAGCTGCAGTTCAAAACAAAAAGTCAGAAAACTTTAGAAACTTTAGAATAAATAGATAAAAATGTGTCTGTTAGGGATTTTAAAGACAATACAGTTAATTATAATAATAAAAAAAGACTTTTTAAACAGTTTGATGTTTAAGTTCAAAGGATAAAAAACTTTGAGGAACAGAAATAAAAAACAAGAAGATGATTTATTCAAAAAGACAAAACATCAGATCAAAATAAACTGCAGCTTCTCAGTGATAAACCTCTTAATTATTTAATGATTAAAGAAGAAATACTGTGAAGAGAAAGTGTAATTAAATTAGATAGTAACAGGTTTAAGACTTCACAGTGTGAAATCATCAGTTTTTTCTGTTTATTATTATTATATTATTATTATGTAAGTTTCTTCTCAGCATCAGTCAGATAAAAGTGATAAAAGTGTCATTAAACGTTTTCTTCTTTTCTTTTGCAGCTGATGTGAAAACAGACGACAGAGCGAACATGAGCGTCGCAGCCAAGATGTCTCTGTTCAAAGTAGGTGACTGCGTCTGCGTCTGCTTCATTTCTCTACTAACTAACACGTAAACATCTCATCATGTTGAAACATGTTTCAACATGTGAAGAGCGTCATGGCCGCCTCCTGCAACATGTTATAATCATGAACATTAAACTGTTACTTAGTTTCTTTAGACTTTGTGAAGATGATCCTGCAGACACAGACTGATTGATCAGAGAAGATACTTTTACTTTGGTAAATTGACTCTAAAGTTTAAAACTCAGGGTTCAGAGTCTTTCAGCTGTTTCTGGTCATAATGAAGTGAAGTGTTAGTTTCTGTAATGTTGTAACAGAAACTTTGACATGTGATTTGTTCTGTTTTAAACTGAAGCTTCTGTTTTTGTTTAATAGTTGAAATGGTTGTAAAGATGTTGTTTCTGATCGATCGTGAGTTCAGGACGAGTCGTTGATTTAAAACTGATGATTTGACCTGGAGATGATTCAAATAGAAACATGTTAAACAGATAAAGAGAAAATGTTTCACCTCCAGATGAACTGAACTGAGTCTAAACGTTCAACAGCTGCAGCTTCACCTTTTTTATTAAAATTTTATTAAAATTTTATTAAAAGAAAAAACTACATTTATTTTGAGTCAAAAATGAAACAGAGTTGGTTAGAGTCACAGCAGATGATGAAGATGATTTTCTCTTCTCTAGATCAAAGATCTTTCTCTCTGTTTCTTCATTTCACCTCCTGTTTTCTCTTCAGGTGAAAATAAAAAGTGTCTTCAACAACCGCAGCAGCCGTGTTATAATTAGTCTGCTGCTCTGACGAGGAAACTGAAGCTGCTGAAGCTCCGGTTTCACTGTGACCTGATGGGACCAGTTTCAATTTAACACACACACACACACACACACACACAAAACACATTTAACAGTCAACACACACTCTGAACACACTGAACCTCAGTTCACTGTTGTCTCCTCCAGCAGCTTCTTGTCTGTGGAAAGTTTCACTGGTTTCATTTGTTACCGATTCAGCCGAAGTTGACTGATGCTGACTGACGTCCATCTGTGTGTGTGTGTGTGTGTGTGTGTGTGTGTGTGTGTGTGTCAGGAGCTGGAGAAGACCTCGTCCACTGAGGTCTCTTCTCTCCTGAAACCTCGAGCCTCCAGCGTTTGTCATGAACGTCGATCGCGACGAGGAAACGACCATCGATTCCTGACTCAACCAATCACCTGTGAGGAGAAGGTGGCGGTCAGGTGTGTTGAAGGACGTCGTTGGATGGATTATCAATAACTTAGTAACTTTGTGACACAACTGTAGAAACCTGCTCCATGAATCAGTTAAAGTCCAACATGAAAACAAATGAACGAACAGATAGAAACTGGTGAATCATTAACAGTTTGGTTTATTATTTTAGTTTGTTTCTGCAGGAAATGTTTTTATGATGTTGTCAGACATTTGTAACAAGTCTGAACTTTAACATCGGACTCATTCATTTCTCAGAGACTGTCGAAGACCTGAGGTTTAACTCTTTCTCTCTGCAGCGGCACCAAACCGTGTCTCCCGGTGGAGTCTCCGTCTGAGCCGGTGGAGCAGCCGGTTGAAGACGCTGATGAAGGCTGCAGGTTGAGTATGAGCGAGAAACTGGCGCTTTTCAACAAACTGTCTCTGCCGGGACGTGAGGACGGCGTCCAACCCGAAGCGGCGCCGGAGAGACGGAGACAGAAAGGAGCTCGGTACCGAACACAACCTATCACTGTGGAGGAGGTCAACCTGGTGGGTCCGGGACGTTAAAGACAGAGAGTTTATAAAATTAAAGACGTGTTTTAATATCATCGTGTTGTTTGCAGCTGCAGAAAGGACCCGTCCAGCTTCCTGCCTTCTGTCTGTCCTCTCACCTGTCCGACAGACAGCAGGCCTCGTCTGTCAACCTGAAGCCCAGCGAGCTGCGTCTGTCTCAGACCAAACTGGACACTGAGGCCGAGGTTGGTCCTGGTTCTGGTCCTGGCTCTGAGCCCAGTCTGAGGGGGATCCTGAAGAAGAGAAGCTGCAGCGTCTCAGACGGACACGAACAGAACGGTGGCGAAGCAGCGACGCAGACGAGGACGGAGACGACGGAGACGATGGAGACGACAGAGAGACGTGAACGTCCTGCAGCAATGAGGAGGGACAGAGGAGGAGGAGAGGCAGCATCCACCACCGCTGCCCCCTGGAGGCAGAGAGCAAGAAACAGGAGGGAAACCATCGCCTGCACGCCGCTCAGACAGGAGACAACTTCATCTGGAGAAAACAACTTAGACTCAACGAAGAGAAACTCGTAAGATACAAACCACAAGAGGAAAAGTTTCACATCTGAATTAAAATGGATAAAATTTTAAATTTTCACCTTTAAATCACTTAAAATTATCCTCATCATATATGAAGCAGTGGTTTCTCCTCTAACGTGTTATTTCTGTTTCTGTCTAAAAGTCGACAGGAAGAAGACGAAACCAGGATGAAGATAAAAGATGAAACGTCAGTAACTGGACGAGTTCAGGTCACGTTGGTGGAGACGAGCGACAGCAGCTTCATTCAGGTCTGAACCACAACTTCACTTTATCTCCAGGATATTAAGTTTAACTCTCGGTCATTTCATCACATTGTGTCTCTATGACCTTTGATCCAGTTGGACTCAGACCGTGAACAGACGATAAGTTTAATGGTCAACAGGGTTTAAACTTCACACAACACAGACGAGAGTTTATCTCTAAAATCTATAAAATACTTTGTATCTTTTGGTCGAGTTTAGATCAAAGTCATTATTCTGATGATTATCAGTTTTATCACTGATACAATATTTAGTAACAAGTTCATGATTCAACTGACTTTACTCTTCATCTAGCATCGTTAGCATCGTTAGCATCGTTAGCATCGTTAGCATCGTTAGCATCGTTAGCATCAACCTTTGTTCTTGTTAAACGTCTGAAGTTTTGTTAATCAGCTCCAGGTTTGTTTTATTCAACAAGAAATTAAAAGAGAATCAGTCACAGGATCAGTTTAGTTTTCAGACATGAAATAAAACATAAATTTCAAAAACATCTTCAACTAAAAACTTTTAGAAGCATTAAACCACGTTCAGATCTCTGTTTGTAATAAACTCAACCACAACTTCTTCTTTTCCTCCAACTCTTCCTCCTTATAAAATCTCTAAAGTCTCAGACGCTGCAGTAAAACTTCACCTACAAACTTCGTAAAGATTTTCTCTGTTTTCTCGAGATCTTCAGGAGGCGACTGTCTCTTGTGACTCGATCCCTGTTAAAGATGACGCGGCACCAAACAAAACTTTGACGACTTCATCTTTAGAACGTGTAGATGCTTTATTATAAAGATTTGATGTAGTTGTTCTAGTTCTATAGTTTCATTATATTTCTTTATATTTAAAACAAACGACAGTTCAACTTTAAACCAGACGACGGTTTAAATCGACATTTAATCATTTAATCCTGAACTGAAAAAGTTTATTAACTAAAATCAGAAACATTTTCTGAAACTGATATTTATATTTCAGCTCAAAGGTCAAAGGTCATCGTGACCTCACAAACATATTTTTGTCTTTTTGAACTCGACTCAGATGATGGTGAAGTGATTTTAATTTTTGATAATTAAAGCAAATGTGGTGGAAAGGTCACCTCATATAACAATCATCATAACCTCATCTTCTTCCTCCGTCTGAGCGTCGGTCGCGTTGATGAAACCAGATGTAACTTGTCTGAGCAGCAGCAGCTCTGGTTGTAGTTTGACAACTTCATCTTCATTCACTGTTTATTTCTCTTTAACGTCTGACGCGTTACCTCGTCACCTCTGTCCTGCAGGACGCCGGCGGCGCGGCGCCTCAGCTCTGGGTGAGTCGTTCAACCGTCTTCACGTCGTCTTCATCATTTTGACTCTGATTGTCCAGTAGCTTTAGCGTCTCGTCTCCTAATGCCTCCATCTCTCCAGGAACCCGTCTTTGCCTCTGTCTATTCTTGTTCTCGGCAGCAATATATCATGTGTTTCAACCAGGTAACGTGTGAGTGGCTGCATGTCTCATCGTCACAGCATCGTCACGTTTGCAGTGTTTTTTGTTGCAGTGAAAGTGTCGTCATGCTGATTCGGGTGGAGGTGATGTTTTTATTTCACGCCAACGAACATTAAACCTCGAAGCCTTTTTCTTTCATCTCTTCTCCACATGTTGAACCTCGACGTCACGTTTTTGATTTTTTGTTGCGATTCGTTGAAACATAAAGCGCATGTGTCGTTTCTTCTCATGTATGTTTTTTTGTTTGTTTGTTTTTTTCATCTGTTGCTCAAATTTATAAAAATGAAACTGTAACTTTGCCTGAAGTTTTTCTGGTTCTGCAGCTGCAGCTTGAACATGGAAACTTTCTTTATGTGCTGGAAAAATTCACATTAATCAACATTTATTTTATTTATTATAAAGCAGCAACAATATTAGTTAGTATTAATATCTTTATTAGTCTTTATAAAATGTAGATTTAGTTTTTTATTTTATTTTGTGTTTAAAACTTTAAATGTCAGATTAACTTTATTAAAATATCTGATGAATAAATCTTTAATTTTCCTGTTTTTTTTTTAAATAAATATTTTCAGATGAGTCTTTCCTACGAAGCACAAGAAGTTTCTTCTCCCTCCAACAACCTGGTTCAGCCTCAGTGGAGACACAAGGTTTTTATCCTATAATTATAAATATAAATATATTTATAATTATATAATATAAAGAGTTTTGTCTGTGTTGTAACATGTTTGTGTCTGTTCAGGTTAAAGCAGCTGATGAAGATGAAGAGTCTGAACCGGTGATCAACACAGGTCGGTTTGATTATTAATGTTTTTATTTCTTCTCGTCGTTTCTCGCTGACGTTTGTTTCATCTTCAGGTTCAGATTCTCCTCAGACGTCTGAGACTCGTGTTGCTGTGACAGAGTTTTCTCATCAGTCGGTGACGGAGTGTGAAGGTCAGTGTTTTATATCATTTATTAGATGCGTTTTAAATCTCAGTCGTTCATGTTGTTAAAGTTGTTAAAGTCTCGTCTTCGTCTCAGTTCTACAGTCGTTCGTCTTCTCGGCGTCTCAGGAGGAGACGTCGGCGCTGGACGGACGTTTCCATAGTGACCGGTCGCCTCCTTCCAGCTGCCCCGCCCCTCACGGAGGAGAGGCTCCGCCCCCTGACGGCGAGCGGGACCTGGACGTCGTCTGTCAGACCAACACACACATGTGAGTGTGAACGTTTCAACTTAAACATCCTCGTTATTAAAACATTTGTTTTATTCTACATAGAAGATATGTGACTTCTGTCTAAAACAGGACATAGTTTTATCATTTATCACTAAATGTCACAAACATAAAACCGTGATGAGTTTAACAAGTTTAAGAAGAATCAGAGATTGTTCTGATGAGAGTGAAATTAATATTTAATAAACAGCTTTTATATTTCATTTTAACAGTTTCAATGTTTATAGAATCAGAATATTTCTCTTTGTTGCTCTTTTATAATCGATACTTAGTGAAACGTGACAGTTTGATCATATCGTTTCTTGGTGATTTTCATGGTTTTTTTTATGTTTTTCATCAACTTCTTATCATAAAGATACAAACTAACATTTTCCTTTTTTCATCATGTCAGTGGTGTAATGTCTCCATCTGCTGGTGATTTACTGAAACATCTGTAGTTTTCTGTAGATTTGTTGTTGAAATAAAGATAAAATGACACAATGATGAGAATAATTATGAGACCTAATGAAACAGTATGAGAATATAAGAAATATCAAGAAACGTCACAGGAATTTTTACATCTTCTGACTCAAAATAACGAATATTTTAACCTATCGATCCATCGATCCATCAGTCTGAGTTCAGCGGTAGCGGAGCATCGTCGTTCAGTTCGTCCGTCCCGTCGGACTCAGGGGTCTAGAAACCCTCTGCGAGCTCTGGCTGCCAGAGACGACGTCCGTCAGGATTTTATGGGCGAGAGGTTGAACTCGCCGGCGGAGGAGAGGAACCAGACGGAGAAGAGTGAGTCTCTTTAGTGAGTCTTTTTGAGTCTTTTTATTCCTCGTTTCTTTGTCTCATGTCTCGTGTTTGTTCGTCTCCTCAGAAAAAAAAAACTCCTCAGGCGACTTGTCGACGTCTCATCCTGCGTTCAACAGCCTCATGTTGATTCACGTCAAAGGTCGGAGACGTTCAGAGTGTTGGTGATAAAGATCTCAGAGGTTTCAGGTTGGTGTTAATCTCTCTTCGCCGTCGACAGGTAAACATCATGTCCAGGTTCGTGTTGTGGAGCCGTCGGTTCGATCGTTGAACAGCGGAGACTGTTTCCTGTTGGTGACGTCAGAGAAGTGTTTCCTGTGGAGCGGAGAGTTCGCTAACGAGGAAGAAAAGGCCACGGTAACGAAACATATAAAATACTGTTCACACAGAATAATACGTTAATGAAAATGTGCTCAAATGTTTTTAAAACATCATTTTTATAACTTCAGATATTTACTGAGTCACTTATATCACAGATATATGAAACAGATGTTAATGTTCCGTCATCATGAACTTAACCCTGTGATTAAAGGATGGTTGTTATCGATTTAAGTGTTTCTGTGTTTGCGTGTTGTTCTCACTCGTCTCAGGCGGCGTCGTTGGCCTCGTTCATCCAGACCAACAACGATCTGGGCTGCGCAGCGTCGCAGGTCGTTCGTCTGGACGAAGGACTGAACCCTGACGACGGCGACGCTGAAGATTTCTGGAGGATTTTAGGAGGAAGGAGACAGTACAGAGGTCAGAGGTCAAACTGTGTCTGACTGTCGTCCTGATGATCCCGATGGTTGATTATTACAAAAACCTGTGTGATCTGTTCCACAGGAGCCGGTTCACCGGAAGAAGACGAGCTGTTCGAGAACGGAGTCGTTGAGTCAAACTGCGTCTATCGACTGGTGGAGAACAAACTGGTGCCTCAGGAACAAGGCTGGGCCTCCATCCCCTCCACCTCGCTGCTCGGCTCCACACAGGTCTCATCACTTCATCTTCTTATTTATTAGAAACACACCAACATCACATGTGTCTTTGTTTCTCTGTGAAATGAAAATAAATCTCTTATCGTCCAAATTCTCATTTAAAAATCAGAATCAGCCCAGAATTTATCAAACAGCTTTAAGTTTATATAAAACAATTATTATATTATCATAGAAATATTATAAATATATTTATATTGTTGACAGTTTAAGAGGAAACTTGAGAAAGTTTTAAAAGTTTAATGTTTTATAAATGATTCTCTGAACATGAAACGTTTGTTTCTGTGTCAGTTCATCGTCATAAATGTCCAGTAGTAAATCGCAGTAAACAGTATAAATATACAATCGTCCTGTGTGTTCAGGCGCTGGTGTTTGACTTCGGCAGCGAGGTTTATCTGTGGCTCGGTCACGACGTCTCCTCCAGCAGCAGGAACGTGGCTCTGCAGCTCAGTCGTCAGGTTTGGGTCGGACCGTACGACTACGGCAACTGTCGAGTCAACCCGCTGGACCCGACGCAGAGTAACGACGTTCACGTGTGAGTTGAGCTTTAACTCTGCTTTAACCGTCGCAGCAGCTGGTTTCATCTGGCTTTAATCTGCTGCTGTGACAGAAAAATGTTCACTTCTTCTGGAAGGATTTTTGTGAATTTGTGGGTCTTTATTCCTCCGAGTCTAAGTGAAGTTAACGAAGTGTCGTTCGGTCTTCAGGAGAGGAGAGGGTCGCCCCAGCTGGGCGGTGTTCGGCGTCGTGTCCGAACACAACGAGACGTCTCTGTTCAGACACAAGTTTAAAGACTGGACGCTCAACGACGACGCTGCCGCAGAAAACAAGGAGACGCAGGTTCGTCTCCGTTTTTATAGTCGTGAAGACAAGTTACTTAAGTTTCCGAAGACTCATAAAATGTTTTATTATTATGGTCCAGTCCGTCTCTGAGTCCGTCTCAGCTCAGACGTCCGAGTCGTCCGACGTCCTGAGTCCCTGTGACGTCAAAGCTCTGGTGTCGTCTCCGACTCTGGGTGGAGACGCGTCGCTCCGTAACGTCCTGGGTGGAGTCGACGTCCAGCGAGGTCACGGCGTCATCACGTTGGAGCGCGGCCGCCGGGCGGAGCTGAAGACGGTGGCCGTGGACACGTGGCACGTCCAGGAGTTCGACGACAGCGAGGTTCCTGTGGAGAGCACGGGGCAGCTGCACGAAGGAGACTCGTACGTCGTCCGCTGGACGTACAACGTCAGCGCCGTCGGTCGGTGACGATCAAATCAATGTAACCAACAACAACATGAATGACACAACAACATGACGATGTTTCTTCTTCTCTTCTTCTGTCGCAGACACAGACAGTTCAGACGATTGTAACAAACTGAAAGACAACGTGGTGTTCTTCCTGTGGAGAGGTCGTCACTCCGCCGTCACCGGACGAGACACGGCTGCTTTTCTGTCCATCGGCATGAAAAACCTGGAAAACTCACAGGTAACGAGACCAGTAAAAAGCTTTTATTTCACTTTATTTATTTTGACATTTCATCAATTTTTTAAATAGAAACAATAAAACAACAATAAAAAACAGTAAAGAAGCTGTGAGAATATTAAATGTTATATCTATACATTTGTAAAATATTAGATATTAAACTGATCATATGTAATTGACATGTATCTGCAGTGTTTATTAACTGAGTCGTGTTTTTCCGTCTCCAGGTCGTCGTTCATCAGGGAAACGAGCCTCCGTGTTTCCTGCAGCTGTTCCAGGGCGGTCTGATCGTTCATAAGGGGAAACGAGACGAGTCGACCACTAACTCAGGTTCACTAGATTCACGTGATTTATTTTTGTTTTTATGTTTTTATGATCTGTGATGTTTAACGTCTGTTAATCGTCGTAGCAGCAGCAGCAGCGTGGCGTCTGTTCTGTGTGCGCGGCGAGCTGCCGGAGGAGGCGTCTCTGCTGGAGGTCGACTGCAGCTGCACAAGTTTACGCTCCAGAGGCTGCGTGGTGCTGCTCAACAGCCAGCAGGGGGCGCTGTACCTGTGGACCGGATGTAAAGCTCAGGGAAACGTCAAGGAGGTCGGCAGGAGGACGGTGGAGCGTCTCACTCACATGTGAGTGGACACGTTGATGATAAACCCGTAGGTTGACGGTCGCCGTGTTTGTTATATTTGTGGCGTTTCCGTACGTCAGGTTTCCTCCAGAACTCGGTCTCAGTAAAAACGTCCCGGTGATGGTTCAGACCGTGGACGAAGGATCAGAACCTGCAGACTTCTGGTCGGCTCTGGGACACATGGACAGGAAAGCCTACGACTGCATGTTACAAGGTACAACGGCCTCTTTACATCTGTTCTTCTTCTCTCTGAAGTAGAAATAAATGACCACATGTCAGTTTCCTGTCAGATCCAGGGAAATACAACTTCACGCCTCGTCTCTTCCACCTGAGCGTCGCCTCCGGGAGCTTCAAGGCCGAGGAGCTGCAGAGTCCGAGTCGACTGGCGGGACTCGTGATGGCGATGCCCTTCGTTCAGGAGAGTCTGTACGCTGCTGCACAGCCGGGTGAGAAGACACGATGAAACTGAACCGCTGAAGCAAAACCTCTTTCTCTCTTTATTAAACTGAAACAGGATCGGCAGCCTCTTCTTCTTCATGGTCTAAAATATAAACTCATAACTTCTTTTCTGTGTCGTAACCAAACAGGAACAGGATCATCAGACTGAATTGAACTAAACCTGATGTTAAACTTAAATTTCGTCTTGTGTTTTACTTCATCTCGTTCGTCCTCGCAGCCTTGTTCCTGCTCGACAACCATCTGGAGGTTTATCTGTGGCAGCGAGGTCAACCGGAGCAGACGGACGGTTCGGCTTCGACCTGGAGCCGCTGGCACAGTGAGAGGAGGAGCGCCATGCAGACGGCGCTGCAGTACTGTAAAGGTAAACTGACACGATGGAGTCAAATGACTGGATGATGCTGGACCAGTTTAAAAATGTGACTTATTTAAAATTTTGTTTTTATCTTATTTTTTTTATCTTTTATCTTATTTTTATCTTAATCTTATTTTTTGTTGACGGGTCGCTGCAGAACTGAACCACAGAATACTAAGACAACAACCTCATAAATAGAGACAGAAGAATAATAGGAAAAGGAGAAAACACACATCAGTCAGTTGATAAACATCAGTAATCAGTCACTTCGTAACCAGAACAGCATCATCATCATCATCTCTCCAAACTGCTTCAGTCAGAAATGAATCTTTATTCTAACAAACTGAACGAAGGAACAGAAGGAAAATAAAGTTTGTTTCTGATCCAGCGGTTGATTTCATGTTGGTTATAATTAATCTTCCAACTCATTAAACCTGTTATTTTTTCTCTGAATCGTAGAGATGAACCCGAGACGACCTCCTCAGGCTTATCTCATCCATGAAGGAAGTGAACCTCTGACCTTCACTAACGTTTTCCCTCGATGGGAGAAAATCCTGAGACCCAACACACCGGTACCGACACGACACGTCTGATTTACCCTCTGACAAAGAGCCCGGCCGTTTGATATCGTTCACTGTGAAGTTAATCAGTTTTATCTTAATAAAGTGAAGCAACGTTTGTGTTTACCTCCTGAAACAGTCTAAAACACATCTAACATCTAATCATCTCTTCTGTCTGTGTCCTGGCCGTGTGTGGATGTGTCAGGTCCACGTGGGCCGGGTGAAGCTGACCTTGGTGCAGGACGCCCTGGACCAGCTCATGAAGACCCAGTTCCCTGTGGAGGAGCTGCTGAGGAGCCCGTTACCTGCCGGCGTCGACCCTCAGCAGCTGGAGGTTTATCTGTCCGACCACGACTTTCAGGTAAAAGAGGATGTGGTGACGTCTGTCGACCAGCAGGAGGCGGCATCGACCAGAACATCGACGCTCTTTGTGTGATACTTTAATAAATGAGTATGATTGTGTTTCAGACTCTTCTGGAGATGAAGAGAGATGAGTTCGCGTCGCTGCCGAGTTGGAAGCAGATCGACCTGAAGAAGAGCAAAGGTCTGCTCTGTTAGACGTCGACGCTCAAAGGACTTGAGACAAGAAAATAAAACGAAGAAATAATTCACTTTTATTTATGTCAGATCAGTTCGGTGTGTGGACTTTTTATCGGACTTGAGATTTTTCTGTAGATGTAACAAAACACCAACACAAACATGAAAAGTTTGTCCTATGAAAGTTCATTTTATCTGTACAAATCAACCAGAGATACAAGATACATAGTTAAAGATGTGTGGAGTAAAAAGACGTCAGAAACAAAACAGATCATCGCTAATAAACAATGTAAACAAGAGAAACGATAAGAATAAAGATCTAACAGCTTCTAAAGGTTTCCTCAACAATCAGTCGACAACTTGACATCAAAACGCTTCGATTATCTCAAACTCTTCTTCTGCTCAGTGATTGTCTCAAAAAAACCAGTGTTTGTGTCCAACAACGTCCTGATGTTTCCTTCATGTTCAGTTTAACATTTTATTACAATTCTGGTGATTCACTGTTGCATCTACATGAACAGGTGACGTGCTCCAGTAACGACACGCTAACGCTACACTAACTACACGTTAACGACACGTTAACGACACGCCAACAACACGCTAATGACACGCTAACAACACATCAACAACATGCTAACAACACGTCAACGACACGCTAACGCTACGCTAACTACACATTAATGACACGTTAACGACACGTTAACAACACGCTAACAACACATCAACAACATGCTAACAACACGTCAATGACACGCTAACGCTATGCTAACTACACATTAATGACACGTTAACAACACATCAACAACATGCTAACAACATGTTAATGACATGTTAACGACACACTAACTACACGTTAACGACACGTTAACGACACACTAACTACATGTTAACGACACGTTAACAACACGCCAACAACACGCTAATGACACGCTAACAACACATCAACAACATGCTAACAGCACGTCAACGACACGCTAACGATACGCTAATTACACGTTAACAACACGCTAACAACACGTCAACGACACGCTAACGACACGCTAAAGACACGTTAACAACATGCTAACGACACACTAACAACACGTTAACAACACGTCAACTACACGTTAATGACACGTTAACGACACGTTAACTACACGTTAATGACACGTCAACTACACGTTAATGACACGTTAATGACACGTTAACGACATGTTAACAACATGCCAACGACACCAACAAAACAGAGATGTGATGTTTCTCTTGATGGATCAAGTTTCTCTGATTTCGATTGAAAACTAAACTTTTTAAAACATTGTAGCGTCTAAATTAAAGAGAAAGTGTTTGTTTTTCACCAAACAAACAGTTTGTGTCGATAATGAAACGAGTAAAACGTTATCTACCGTTAACGTTAGAATTCAGCCTCAGGGAGACGAGAACATTTACAAACCAGTTGTTGTTGAACGTTTCTCTACTCGTTGGTCCGAACAGAAGAAGTTTGAGACGAGATGTTTCTATGAAGCAGATCTGGATCTCTGATTTAGATAAAAAACATTTTATGAAACATTTCAGGGTCTGAAGTAAAAACAAAGTGATTGTCTTTGGACTTTTTGACAAAACAAAACAATGGTGTTAAATCTACAAACCAGTTGTTGTTCATCATCTGAACCGTGTTTCTCTGGATTGTCTTGATAATTAACCTGCAGCTGTTTTCTCGTGTGGGTCAGAAGCTGACGGATGTTTCTGTGACACAGATTTAGATTAAAAATCAATGTTTAAAAAAACATTTCAGGGTCTGAAGTAAAAACAAAGTGATTGTCTTTGGACTTTTTGACAAAACAAAACAATGGTGTTATAATTCATCTTCAGGGAGACGTTAGATTCTGCGTCCGTGACTCGCTCTGACCTCTGATCTCGTCCCATCGTTCCCACTGAGCTGAACCTCGTCCACAAACTGGGTATTATTTTCCTCAGAGTGGATTAACTCACTAAGCCTCCGTGTGACTGAGCAGAGCTGGAGAGAGATTGGATTTAAACCTCGTCTCCACAGCTAATTCCCATCAGGCCTTTTCACGGCGTAGAAACATCTGCTGTTGTAACGGACACATCTGGACGCGTGTGTGAACATGTGACGTCTTATTTTTGTGGTTGTTTGTTAAATTGAAGTCGGTGATGTTTGTTCTTAATATTTTGGTAGAAAACATAGATTTCCACGCTGCTCCGCCTCCGTTCGACTCGTCTCTTTAAATGGCCTGTTCTCTCTGAGCGTCGGCTCCTGGTAAACTTCGCTCCGGTTCAGACGCCAACGCCGCCTCACGTAAAACCACCATGTGATCCTCGGCCGCGTGCAGCGATTGGTCGATCCAGTCCAGGCTGCCGGACATGTGACAGGCGTTACGTGTGACGAGCACCAGGTGGCTGACGGACAGGAGCAGCGCCGTCGCCCTGGAGACGAAGAGCAAGCGGCGTCAACGTCACAGATTATGACATCATCAACACATGGAGTCATGTGACCGCGCGGTCCTGTGACTGTACCTGGCGTCCAGGAGGATCGGATCCAGAGGAGGATACATGGATCTGACGACATCATCGACCCTGAGACGACACGACGGCGGCGGATCAGAACCGATCGATCACAGTTATTGATGACATGTTACTGTTGTTTACGTTACCTCGGGCTGATGCGTTTCGCCACCGTGATGATGTCACTCAGACTCGCCGGCGCCTTGACCTTTGCCCCTGAACCCATCGTCATAGCAACCAGCTTCTCAGTCAAAGTGTGACAAATCTGTGATAAATATACGTTAGATTGAGTTTACAGCTTCTGTTTGTGTAGGAGATTTTTACAGAAGTTTATCAGCAGGAAAGAAGAAGTTTCTCTTTTCTTGAAACATTTGAAATAACATAAAATGTTGCCGTCACCTTCAGGATGGAGATGCAGTGAGAGACGAGACCACTGACGGAGAGAAAATCACAGAATTAGATGAGATTTGTGTCGTTAACGTCCAGAGTTGATCAAGTTACTACCAGAATAAAATCAATTCTTGATTAATAGTTACTGTTATCTCAAATTAATTAGTTACATTATATTATTACTGTCTCTAAACCATATTATGTTACGTTACTACTGAGTTATTTTTACTAAAATAACAGTAGAATAAGACTCGTCTTTGAAAATGATCAAATGTATTTTACTGCAGTTCATTCTCCGTCCAGTGGAGGGCGCTGTGGTTCAGTATAATGAGGATAATAACTATATAATCTACATTTATAATCTATAATATTCTTGTGTGTTAACGTGTCTCTGCTCCAGATGTTTCTTTAAACTGTTCGTGTTATTTAAAGTTTCTGTTTCACTCAGACTGAACTTGTTCTTCTTCTCCGATCAACTGTAAACATAGTTGATGTTTTCTCCTCTGACGTCTTTTGGTCCAAAGGTCTCGTGGTGTCGGAGGTTTCAAACTAAACATGTGACGGTATAATGTTACTGAACATGTTGGTGATCAATTACATCACTGTGACTGTGTCACTGTTGTAACGTGTTACTCCAACAGATAGAATCAACTTGTACAGAGACGTACGAGGCGTCTTCGATCCAGTCCTCGTTCTCCAGAATGGCCTCGATGTGCGGGTTGGTGATGACCACGTCGTCCAGCTCCAACTCCGACGGTTCGCTCTGAGTCTCCATCGCTCCGATCAGGTCCACCGTAGGTCTGAGACGGGACGGGAAGCAAGAGAAGAAGAAACTGATGAGTCTCTTTGATGCCAAAAACAGAAAAATCACACAAACATTATCAGAGGTTGTTCAACCAAACCCTCCAGGGTTTAATGGTTTATCACCATCACGTCTCCTGGTGAACATTGATCCAAACGTTAGTGAATCACCTCTTTGTTTATTTTAGACGCAGGAAACATGTGAGATAAAAAGTCTCACATTTACCTTCAACATCACTAAGGACCAAGAGAAACAGTCTCCGGGCAGATTTCACCACAGAGGAGGAAACTGTTTTATATTGTTGTGGAGCAACAAGAGGAAGTCGTCAACTTTGTCACCGAGAAACAGACGGAGAAAGTTAGAAACACAGGGAGGACGTGAGACCAGACACGTCACTGACACTGGTTTATACCTTCACTTTAACTACCTGATGAAGCTGAACTACAAAGACTTTGTTGCATTTTGTTGCAATAAAGTTGCAGGAGCAAGTCAACGTTTCCCTTTAAAAGGAAAAGAAATCATAACTTTGAGTTGCTACTGCAACTTAATTGCAACAAAACTTTGAAACTTTATAGCAACAAAAAATTGCAACTTTATTGCAACAAAACGCTGCAACTCTGTTGCAACAAATCACCTAAAAACACCTAAAATCTGCGGTGAAATCAGGTGAATCAGGCGTCAACAGTCTGAGGTTCACTGACTTGGAGTCGAAGTGGTGCAGCAGGCCGTGGGGGCGACAGTATCTGTGTCTGCAGACGACCACCAGGGCGACGAAGGAGGCCAGGAAGATGGTGGCCAACACGCCGATGGCCACGATCACCACCGTCTCCATGGACACTCCAGCTCGGCTCGTTGACAGGGAGAAGGAATCAGAGTCCAATCAGGTCCCGGTTGATTATAAACGGACGCTCATCTGCAGACGAGAGAATAATTGTAGGTTTGAGTCTGATTGGACGACATCATCGACACGTCGTCGCTGCTCTTCAACGACACTTCAGAGAAAAACTCGACTGATTTAGACTTTAAAGCTCAGGAGAAACACTCTGTAGTGTTTGGTTTTACACACTGATTCATTATACTGATTTTTCCGACTTTAACAGTTTGAAAACTGCCTCTAAAAACCCATGTCACCTTTGACCTTTTACTATTTGATGTTTTCAGTCTAGTTGATTAATTACTTCAGATAATCTGCAGGTGCATGTAGCATTAAAGGAAACGTCAGCGGCCGGGTCGATCATTAACTCGCCTGTTTGGTTTAATATGAAGATAAAAACACAAACCAGGTTCCAACATTACAACTTTTAAAAGCTCGACTTGTTTCTTTTCTCTCCTGATGATCCAGCTGAGGAATGCTCTAATTCTTTAATCTCATTAATTCTTGTTCCATGTTCGGTATCGTTCGGGGATTTCTCCTGCTTCTCGTTCTGCTGCTTTGTTAAAAACAACAACCTCCAGCTGGAACCAAAAATAAAGTAAAATAAAACTTGTTTTATTTTTCATTGAGTCAGTGAAGATAAAGAAGAACGACTCGTTCGTGTAGTTTTCTACTTTACAACCAAAACTAAATAAAAATCACATGATTAATGAATCAGTTTCACGTCTTCATGTTCATGTAACATGAAACTAAACGTCTTTTAACTGTTGTTACGTTGTGAAGAAAATGATCCTGAACGTTTCATTTAAAGATCAAAACATTCAGACACTTTCTCTTCTACAAACACTTCACACACTCTGATCTGTAACATCATCATCATCAGAAATGTTTAGTTTAATGAAAATAAACTACAACAAACACAGTGAATGTGGTTAAACTGTAACTGATCAATCAGATCAATGAATAATAAAAATAATACAGCTGCTGAATTCATCTTTATTTATCTTTGACTTTAACTCAGATTAAAACATTCAGAGAATCACAAACAAAACTAGTCACAAAATAGAAAAAATTATAAAATAAACAACATTTAAAACGTGAAACAAAACGTGTTTGATACTGAATCAATAATAACTGAACGTGTTGGTGATAAACAGACAAATAGAAATGATCAATAATCAAACAGGAGATTTTTTTCTCTTCGGTCATTTTCTTCAACTCGACTAATAAACTGATTCATTTGATCAAAACGTCTCAAAGTTAAAACTTATTAAATCTATTAAAACTTCATCAACTTTTCCACAAACTTTGATCTTTAAAAAGTTTCAATCTTTCAGTTTATTTCCGGTCACTCACCTCAACGTTTTATTCTTTTCTTCTTCTTCTTCAGATCCTCGGGAGCGCGGAGACGGCGCCGACGTCTCCACCTCCTGTGAACGCGCACAGAGGGAGCGCAGCTCGTGCCCGAGCTCGTGACCGAGGCTTAACTTGACTTAACAAGCGCGCTCCCGCGGCCACTTAACAAACATAAAAAAAACTGCTCGAATGGATCCGTTTTCACTCTAATGTCCCTCAGAGCCTCCGTAGCCTGCGCGTCCATCACAGCACGAGGGAAGGTGAGTGGCACGTGATCAGGTGTTTAAGTTGAGTTAAAGTTTAGTTACTTAAATGACGTCACGCTTTTGTTTATAGAATAAAGACTTTAAAATGTTACAAAGACACGAAAAGTTCCAGAAAATATGTGAAACAAAACGAGATTTAAACAAACAAACAAACAAACACAACAGTGATCAGTGACTGATAAACCACAACTGACTCAAACACGAGACACGAAATGATACAAAACGATAACGAGAAAAAAACAAAGTGACGCTGATCAGGTCCAATCAAACAAAGACACATTTTATTTATTTAAACCGACAAAGACACAGACGTAAACAAAGAAACTGACACAAAATAACCAGAAATTAGACCACGAAGAAGAAACACATCAGACCACAAACACCTGCTGCTTCTTCCTCTTGTCTCTTCACGTATCTGACTTTAACGTTTTAAACTTTCATCTGTTGTCACTTTGTTCTTGTGTCGTGAAATGAAATGAACTTAGTTTATTATTAATGTTGGATCAAGTATGTATCTGATGGATCGATTCAGATCCTGTGATTATTATTATTATTATTTAAATCTCCAGTTTATTGTTTAAATGAACCGAGATTTATTTTAATGTCATTTACAACAAACAGCCTTTTCTCTACAGATTAAAGTGTCAGTGACAAATGAATCAGAGCTGCAACAACTAATCGATTAGTTACCAACTTTTTATATATTTAGATTAGATTTAGATAGATTAGTTGTGTCTTTGTTGTTCTGTGGAAACAAATGTGGTGGGAACAGTTGTAGGAATATTTAAAGATATTAATGTGAAACTAGACGCTGAAGTCGAACGTGATGACGTCATTCAGAGACGGTTCAAAGTGAATCCTTCGTTTCTTCACTGATTAACAGATGTTACTGTCACTTCCTGTTTATCTCAGCACACGGCTGCTTCACCCAACGTCCAGTCATTTACTGTCGTTTATGATTCAGATCAGTAGTTATTCATTATTAAACACAACAGATGTTTCTCTAGAGACCTGATGACGTTGACGATGGTAAAATGTTCATCACCTTGGATGGAGAAATGAGCTGCAGAGGAACCGACAGAAGACGAGTTTAAAGTTTTTAAGGCGTCTGCTCTTTCCTCTTCTTCTTCTTTGAGAGTGAAGCTGTTTGTCGTTTTAATCCGTCAGTGTTTCTCAAGCATCAACATCCTGTTGTCTTTCACTTCACTGCAGCCGATCGTCACCGACCTCCAGCAGAGAGAATTACTGTCTCTTCAACTGAATCCAGCCTGGAGAATAAAAGCAGGGTGTGTGTGTGTGTGTGTGTGTGCACGTGTGCATGCTTGTGAGAGAGAATCACTGCATCAGTAGGTGAAACTGAGCCGAGTGTTTTTCTCGTCTCAGGAATGAACGTGGCCTCTCAGGAGTTTCCTCTTTCTGTTTCAAAGAAACGTTGCAGTTTCACCTGTAACATCACGACCGCGTTGGTTATGAATCATTTCTGTGTTCGCAGCTCAGACCGTTCATCTTCACGTCATCTTCTCTGTCTCGTAACTGAACGTTGAGTCTCGGAGGTCGAGCGGTCGGTCACTGTCGACCAGGAGGTTTCATGAGTTCATCAGCTGATTAACTTAACGAACCTGTCAGGTTTTAATTAAACGTCTGAGGTCGACTGAAGGATTCAGTGTAAACCGGCTGAATAAGTTCATAGTGAAATAATCGTTTCTCTTTCATCACCAGGTGAGAGAAGGTTTTGTTTTTCCTACAACACATGTGAAGTGATGTTTCATGTGTCAGCGGTGATCGCTGCCAGCAGCTGCTGTTAGACCATGATAAACAGTCTGAACGTCATCGTGAATTTAAACAACAGAGAAAATAAAAATGAACATTTCCTTCTTTTTCTGGTTTTGTTCTCGTGTCTAAAAACTGAAACAAGCGGCTGATTAACTGATCAATGATGATTATTGTAATTAATTATGTCATTTAACAAACAACTTCATGTGATAATTAACTGAAGATGTTTTAGTTTAGTTTGAAGATGGAAACAACATTTCTGTTTTTTTTTTATCATTTTATTTTATCAACCGTCGGATCAGAGGTGAATCTGCAGAAAATACGTGAAAATACATGTTGGTGCATTTTTAAAAAAAATAAAAAGTTAATTTCCAGGTTTTTCCACTGAGTGGCAGTAATGTGCAACTTTACATCGACTTAAATGATTTGATTGTTTGTGGATGATGAAGATGACGCAGTCTGTCATCATTTAGTTTATAATCATCTGTTTTATCAGTCGTTAATAATCAAACAGGAAACATTGAAACGTTACAACAACAAAAATCTGAATCTTTTATCTTTTTAACCTTCGATGAACAAACTGATGAAGAACAAACAGGAAGTGATGTGATGAATCTTTATTTAACTTCCCGTCTGTTTCTCAGTGAATGTGACGTGTGATGTGTGAATAGTTTGGTGAATAAATCGATGTTGATGATGAGGTCGTCGCCGTCGTTTGTCGTCTTCAGGACGATGAACAGACTGAGTTTGAGTTTGTTTGATAAATGACTGAAGGAGATTTTTTCACTCATCATTCATCTGTTGATCAGAAACACTTTGACTCATCGTCGACGACAGTTTGTGTTTGAACTTGTTGTCGTTAAATCAGGAAATCAATACGACTGATTCTGGTTAAACTGGTTAAGCTCTGATTTAATATTTTTATCACAGTTGAATTTATTTCCTTCTGTACACGTTTCCTCCTGAATCGAGTCTGAAAAATGAGAAATAGTTTCGAGTCGTTTGACGTTTTATTAAAATGTGACCGACCGTCACCGGTTGAAACTCATAAACCTGCTGCTGGATTCTCTCTGTTTCCTTCCTCTGTGTTTTGTGGGGGTGGTGATTCTACCTACACTTAAAAAAAAAAAAAAAGCTGTTTTGTTTTCTGTGTTTTATCAGAACTGAATCCGGAGGCGAATCATGACGACGACGTCTGAGACGCAGACGTGTTGGTGAAGAGGCTTCGCTCCGACGTCAAAGGAAAAAAGGTAAGAGACAAATTCTACAAGTTTAACAGACGATACAAACCAGAATAAACCCACAAGATGTCCAGTTCTGAACCGAGCGGTTCGTAACGCGACACTCATCTCATTCCTCCTCATGTTTCTGTCAAACATTGATCGTGTTCAGCTGTTTCCAGCTCCGATGAACAAACAGCTCGGCTGCTTCAGATGGTTGTTTTTTATTATGAATCAATGTCTTAATAATCCAATAACCTGTGATTGAACTGAGGTCTGAGGTATGTGACTGTGTGAGCGTTCACATCCTCCCACACACAAACACAGAGAGGAGCTGGTTTGTTGTCGACTCGGAGGTTTGGTTTTTGTCCCGAGCGGATGCAGCGTCTTGTTCTTTCGTTTCTCTTTCTGGTTTTTAGTGTTTGTGCTTCTCAGTTCGATCAAAAATAAAACGTCAATGTTTCAGGGAGGAGAGAAGCTTCTCTGCTTTTTCAAATTTAATGGAGAAGTAGGTCACATCTTTGGTTCGATCAAGTGTGTTCAGATGGTTTCTAGTCTGTGCAGCTGTGATCGCATGATCAGAAACATCTGGAGGTTAAGTGTCGACCACAGAGAGACGATGATGATGCTGACACCAACAGACACGTTGAATATTTGTAGTATTTGTGTAAAGTATAAACTCCATGTGATGATGTGACTTGAGGTTTGTTCATTTCAGTTAAAGGGTTTTGGGCTCAAGAAGCTGATGTTTGATCATATTTGTCAAATCATGTCTCTTTTTCAGGGTTCAGTCGTTTCTGAGTTGCACCAGTTGCTCGTTTGAGACTTAAACTTGCAGACACTGACTTTATTAAATGACTTTATTTACGGTGTTTTAGCTCCTGTTTGGTCTCCACCACAGACTGTTTATAAAGACAGATGATAAGATGTTATATCACTGATCTCTGACGTTCAAACTAAAACATGTTTTCTTTTGTTTATTTCTTCTCTTTCTGTTCACGTTTTAATGTTTTGAGGAAGTCGAGTCTTGTTTGTTCTTTATATTTACTTCTCCACTGACTCCTCACTCCTCTTCACCTGCTTCACCACATTTATCTGCTTCACACTTTGTGTTTGAGTCTTTTCTCCGTCTGAAGATAAAACCGCGAGTAGACACAAACAGTCAAATGAAACTCAGTCAGAACTCATCTTTATGATGATGATGAGGTAGTTTCATCAGGCCATGTGAGCGTTCAAGTGTTAAATCTTGACAAACTTAACATTTCCAGAACAATAAGTTTCACTAGTAGTTATCTGGTCCTTTAGAATACAGTGTGATGTTGTTGATCACATATTTCAGCTGCAGGACGTCACAGATGAGATTAACATCCTGTTCTTTGTTTCCTCGTGTTGGTCCTGGAGCTGGATGATGTGTCTTAAAAAGAGAAAATCAGACGCTTCACAGACTCTAGTTGTTGTTGATGAAATGAACCGTTCATCTCGGGTGCTGCATCGTTCAGCTGGATCAAACCTCGGTTGTATCACAGTGAAAAGACACTTCCTCCAGCTCTCTAGTGATGTGCTGTTACATTACATACATACGTATAACACACATATATCTGGGTCCATGTGTTGTGCAATAAACATTGTGACAACACAACGATGTTGTTTGTGTTAATGTGGAGGTAAAGTGGTTGTGGTTGTTAATGTAGACGATGTCACTGTTGATGTGGTTTTTATTCCTCAGACAGAAACACTTCTCCCGCTACACGTTTCTGTTTCTAACCGAACCAAGTCCAGGTTCATCATCACAGATGAAACTAAACTTTTCTTGGGAACAAACTCTGATCCCTGCCGTGAAAAACAGCTCAACGTCCAGAGCAGCTGCTCAGTAACACTGATGTGCTCCAGGTTACTGCATCTCTCCTTAATAAACATCACCATCCTCTGGTCGTCTCGTTACCTCCCTGTCCTCTGACAGGTCTCAGTGAGACACATGATGCTGCTCTGTAGCTGGTCAGAGCGTCACTTCTTCATCTGACGGGGACAGATCGTACATTCACCATAGTTACAGACGTGTTGATGGTTTGTAGCGTCTTCACTCCTGCTCTTCATCCTCCACCTCATCTCCACCAGGATCTGGAGTCTCTGGTTGGGTCGTATCTCTGAGCAGCTCAGTGTCGTCAGCTGATCACTGGAGAAACAATCAGTCAACGGTTCAACGTCTCTGGTTGTTATGGTCACAAGCAGAAACAAATGTCCAACGTTACTAAACTAAAAGGCTTCGCTACGACTCAACAACGTCTGGACTGAAGAAGAAACCGTCTTTAGTTACAGGTCGGTGACGCCACAGTCTCGTTGATTGTGTTTGAAAATAAACCAGCAAATAAACAAAAATGGATCAATCAGTTTGTGGCGCCCGGCGTTGACTCATCACACATTGATATGATAAACCCTGATTAGACCCCAGACTGGACCGATACGAGTCGTCATTATATGTATATGTATAGTTTGTGTGTGTCGGTGTTAATGTGTGTTGGGGGGATGAGTCCAGACTCTGAACTATGAGATTTTCATTAAAAACAAATCGACCTGAACTGTAAATTCAAATGAATCGATAAAATCAATACATCGCTTGTTCTGGATCTTGTGTCAGTTTTCACAAACGTCTATTTCTCCTTTAGTTGATCCTCCATGATCATGACGTCACCTCCTCTTTACTCGTCCACTTTAAACCATCAGGTTCACAAAGAAAACATCTGTAAACATTCACATTTATAATCTATAGATGGACAGTTTAATGACGTCCTAATGTTGACTGTAGATTAATAAAATGAATCAGAGCTGATGTTAATTTTGACTCTGATGAGTGAACAGAGGAAAAGATGAAGACGTTTGTCATGAAAACAACAAAACCACCGATTGTGGCTGAAACTCCTCTCGTGATGGTGTGTGATCTTTATTTGTGATCGTATCTTTACCGACACTTGAGCTGATGACGCAGCCGGTGACCGACTGTGTGGGTCTGAATCAGAGGCTGGTTTCATAATGAGACGCTGAGGACGCAGCAGATTTCCACTCTGAAGAGCCTCTTCTTATGTGTTTTTCCTTTTTAAAAGCGTCTGTTTTGTGAGACCAGCTCTGCTCTTGAAGCTCTTTGACCTTTAAACTTTTTAAAAAGCCCATTTTCTGTGAAGAGCAACTTAAAAGTCTCTTGACTTTCAGACTGGATCTCACAAAAGAAAGTATATAGTATTATTTTTTTTTCTGACCGTTCTCAGCTTTTCCTCCGGGGATCTCCAATCCCTGCAGCTCCTCAGGAGCTTACACGGCTTCCTCCTATTTTCTAAGCAGCTGAGCTGGAAGCAGGAAGACAGAGATACAATGAGACTGGGTGCGGTGGGCTCAGATAAAGACCGGAGGAGGGAGAAGTATAGGACACACAAACGTCCTTGAGAACCACGAGAATCCATCGGGCTTTTAGCCAAATGGCTCCGCTGCTTTATATGGTTTTGTCCTGGTTTCTTCACTGCTGCTGAGCCTTTTGTTGGCACAGAAACACAGAAAAAAACAGAGAAAAAAAACAGGAAAAATAGAGAAAATAGAAACATTTGTCTTTTGTTTCTTTAACTGCAGATTACAGGACGTGTAGAGCGGAGCAGCGTTAGAAGACGTGTTGCTATTTATGTTGTTTTGAATTAAAAAATATGATGGGATCAGAGTTTATCTGAGCTTTATAAATGTGTCTGATATTAATCTTCACCTTTAGTCTTTGTGCAGTTTGGTTTTATTTCATTTCCTTGTATTTGCAAAGAACAAACAGATAGAAATCCTACTTCACTTTATGCATTAACTTCTTGTATAACATTATTTTATAGAGTTGGGTTTAAAAACACCTCACGTTGATGTTTAGATTCAGTGTTTTGTCCTGTTGCTCCACCACCTCTGTCTCCGTCACCAAGTCAGTAACATTTCATCAGTTTCCACTGAGCTGCAGCTACAAACATGGTGGATTATAAATGTCTGACGTTACTGAAACTAAAAGGCCTCGTTACGACTCAACGACGTCTGGACAAGAGAAGAAACAAGACGAGGATCTGTAAGGACGTGTGTCTGGAAGATGGAGACGACTGAAAACAAAGATTAACATGTGCTCCAGCCCATTAGCATTAGCATTAGCATTAGCATGAAAACTAGACAACGACGGACGACACAGTCTGGTCAACGAATCAAACATCTCTAAAGACACATTATATATAGTTATATAGTTATATGTATTAAAATCCACTTATAATCCACTTTTAACAGTTTCCTGCTTTTAAAGTTCGATCATCATCAGGTCACAGTCGCCTGAAGCTCGTTGGAGGAAAAAAGTCAAAACTGTTTGTTTTGTTTCTGTTTGTTTGTAGAAAAAACTGTCAACAAACTCAGATCACCACCACCTACACCTACACCACCTATACACCACCTACACCACACCTACACCACCACTTACACCTACACCACCTACACCACCTACACCTACACCACCACCCACCCACACCACCCACACCACACCACCCACCACCACCCACACCACCCACCACCACACCACCCACACCCCACACCACCCACACCACACCACCCACACCACACACCACCACACCACCCACCACCCACACCACCACACACCACACCCACACCACCACACACCACCCCACCACCACCACCCACACCCACACCACCCACACCACCCACACCCACACCACACACACCACACCACCACCCACACCACCCACACCACACACCACCACACACCACCACACCCACACCACCCACACCCACACCACCCACACCACCCACCACCCACACCACCACACACCACACACACCACCACCACCACACCACACACCCACACCACACCACACCACCCACACCACCCACACCCACACCACACCCACCACACCCCACACCCACACCACACCACCCACACCACCCACACCCACCCACACCACCCACACCACCACACCACCCACACCACCCACCCACACACCACCCACACCCACACCCACACCACACCACACCACCCACACCACCACACCACCCACACCACACACCCACACCACCCACACCACACACACCCACACCACCCACACCACCCACACCCACACCACACACACCCACACCACCCCACACCACACACCACCCACCACACCACCACACCACCCACACCACACCCACCCACACCCACACCACCCACACCCACACCACCACCACCCACACCACACACCACCACCCACACACACCACCCACCCACACCACCCACCCACCCACCCACACCACCCACACCACACACACCACACACCACCCACACCACACACCACCACACCACCCACACCACACCCACACCACACACCCACCCACACCACCCACACCCACACCACCCACACCCACACCACCCACACACCACACCACCCCACACCCACACCCACACACCACACCACCCACACCCACACCACCCACACCCACACCACCCACACCACCCACCTACATCCACACCACCCACACCACACACACCCACACCCACACCACACCACACCACCCACACCCACACCACACACACCCACACCACCCACACCCCACACCCACACCCACACCACACCACCCACACCACCACCCACACCACACACACCCACACCACCCACACCACCCCACACCACACCACCCACACCACCCACCACACACCCACACCACCCACACCCACACCACACCCACATCCACACCACACCACACACCCACACCACACACACCCACATCCACACACCCACCCACACCACCCACCCACACCACCCACACACATCCACACCACCCACACCACCCACATCCACCACACCCACACCACACCACCCACACCACACCACACCACCCACACCCACCACACACCACACCACACACACCCACACACCCACACCACCACACACCCACACCACCCACATCCACACCACCCACACCACCCACATCCACACCACCCACACCACCCACATCCACACCACCCACACCACACACATCCACACCACCCACACCACCCACATCCACACCACCCACACCACCCACACACACCACACCACCCACACCACCCACACACACCCACATCCACACCACCCACACCCACATCCACACCACCACCACCCACACCCACACCACCCACACCACCACACCCACACCACCCACACCACACCACCACACCACCCACACCACACCACCCACACCACCCACACCCACACCACCCACACCACACCACCCACACCACCCACACCCACACCACCCACACCCACCCACACCCACACCACCCACATCCACACCACCCACACCACACCACATCCACACCACCCACATCCACACCCACCCACCCACACACATCCACACCACCCACCACAACACCCACCACACACCATCTACACCACCCACACATCTACACCATCTACACCACCTACACCTACACCACCTACACCTACACCACCTACACCTACAACACCTACATCTACACCACCTACACCACCTACATCTAGACCACCTACACCTACACCACCTGCACCTACACCACCTGAACCTACACCACCTACATCACCACCACCATCACCTACATCACCTATACCTACACCACCTGCACCTACACCACCTGAACCTACACCACCACCATCACCACCATCATCTCAGGTGGAAAAGTCATTTCAGTCTCGTTTCCACTAAATCTAAAACTAAAGTGTTTTTCCAGGAACAGAAACAGTTTGACGTCAGTTTGATGTTCAGAGTCATTTTCTCTGATTTTAGATTTTGACTTCAGTTTCTTTGAGAAACTGCAGAGATTTGATTTTTAGATTTTTAGATGAAATGTCTTATTCTTCAACCTTCGTGTCATATTTTTGATTAAACCCCTGCTTGTTTCTGTCGTCACATGATCGTAGCGACTCAGACTGAGGTGGTTTTTGTTTTTATTTCATCAAACACATCTGATCTTTTCCTCTTTTTCTCTGTGAAGAAACAAACCTGTCAGATGATAAACGTCGTCTGTGTTTCCCTCCAGTTCTCGTTCAAACCCTATTCCTCCGTCCACTCATCATCCCTGATGATATTGCCTCTGTTTTGTAATCCTTCCAGCGTTTCCACTTTAATTTAATTGAATCAAATTTGATTTAAAGGATTACTCCTCTCTCGATTTCTTATCGCTGCAGCCGAGAGCTAAGAAATTGCTTCCACGTTGGATTTTCTTTCTTCTTTAAAAAAGCCAAAGTGAGAGTGAGAAGATGAGATGAAACTGACACTTTCATCTTTGTTGAAGGTAAATTGATGGAGTCGCTGTTCAGGAGGATGAATGAATTAGACTGAAGCAACGTTAAAGTCAGTAGAAACATCACCATTAGCATGTTAGCATGTTAGCTTAGCATGACATTTCATGTTCAACTAAACAACATTTACACAGGTTCAATATTTCATCAGATAAAGAAGTTAAAGAGTCTGATGACGTTTTAGGATTTTATAACCAAATAAAACAAGTTGACGTTTGTTTTGAACATGATTTTCTTCTTTTGAAACATTTTAATTCTTTTGTTTCTTTTTACTGCAGATTAAAGGACGTGTCCAGTTATTCTTGTAATATCTCAAACAAGTTCACAAATCAGAAAGTTTGTCATCTCTTATATAATCACAGTTTAGTGACAAAGTAACGAGTTTAGAGAAATTTGTCCGATATTAATTTACACCTTTGATCTTTGTTACACTATTTCATTTTAAAGAAGGAACAATCTGATATTTAGAAATCCCACTTTACTTTACAGATGTTATGTTTTTAAATCGTTTTATTTAATAGTTGTGATATTTCATACCGATCTTCGTTTGAAAGATAAAGACAAACAAGTCGACCATTAATCCTTTGAAAGATAAATGTCTGTTTTCTTTAAGTCGTCGTAGTTAAAGAAGTAGTTTCTCTTCGTGTCTTAGTTGAAAACTTCCTCCATCTTTTCTCCTTTGTTCTTCGTCCACGTGACCTTCTCTCAGTGAAGTTAAGTCATTTCTGATGAGTACTAATATCCACCCTGACCTCAGGATCCAGATCAATGATCCCTAAACGTCGTGTTGATGTTGTTTGATCTCTGACTTCTTCATCAGGAGGAAACGTCGCCGTTGGTTGATTCTTCAGATTCAGATTAAGTTTTTTTTTGACTAAAACCAACCACAGAGTTTGTGTGTTGTAGTGAAACACTGTTGAACCAAACCCTGGTGAAACCAGTGTGCGGCCTATTGATCCGACCTGCAGTTTGATTGATGTTGTCTTTAAAAATTCATTAGTTTGAGTCGTGGGAGCTGCAGGGCGGCGGGCGCTGCTGTAGAGAACATTTATCTACGTTTACAGAAACAGGAACGTTGAGAAAAACAGGCCGATGATGATGAGAGTCACTGAAACACAACGTCACCACGGTGGAGCTCAGTGTGGTCCTGGTACTGATCAGTTAATGGAACAAGAATCAGCAGCTTCAATCTGTAAAACACAAACACACTTTTTATTTAGAGGCTGAGGTCAGTTGTTTATTGCCTCTACGACTCTGAGTCATAAAGCAGCTGGAGAGAGATTTTATTAAACATGTAGAGAAGTTTTTTATTCATAGAAAAACAGAAAACATAGTGAAGTTGTGTTTTCTGTTTTTATCTTAGTCTGTGAGACTGATTAGTATTAGATTATTTAAAGTGATGGTCCAGAGCAACATGAACCAGAGTCTATTTCAACATGAATATGAGTCAAACTCCCCTCAACAGATATGTTACGTTGGTTGAAGTAATATCCAGTTCGACCGTCTTTTGTTTTCACAACCAAATAGTTAACAATGAAAGTAAATGGGGCAGTCAGCCAAACGTATCTAAATTGTCATTTTTTAACCACTAATAAAGCTCAAAATATCACTTCACTTCAGCAGTAGCATGGATAGGGTCCCTACACATAAACTGAAGTACTGATAACTTAGTAAGTGAACCCAGAGTTTATTAAAAAAAGATGGAAAGTGATGAATCTGCTGATCTGGAACACCCTTCATCACCAGTTGTTACACATAAACCCAAGTACCAGTAACATAGGTTAAGGTTAACTTAACTTACTGAGAGTTTATTAAAAAGACCAGACCACATCAGCAGATTCATCATTTTCTTCACAGACACATCAGTCGCTTGTTCAGAAAAATGATGAATGTGCTGATGTGGAACAACCTTCATCACCAGATCTAAACTAAATTTATCCTCCACACAAAGAACGGGGGAAAATAAACAGAGAAACTGTTCTTCAGTATATTTTCTCCAATACTCTTGTCACTGTAATCACAGTCTGATCCACTTCCAGTTTTAATTAATCATTATTGAACTGATATGTTGTTTTATTCTGTAATTTTGAACCAATCCGTCCTATATTATGTCAAGTTTCATTCCCACTTGTAGATTGATTTACCATTTTCTCTGAATATGAATTAACTTGACGCTGAGGGAAACATCAGCCTTAATAACCCTGAAGAGGAAGAAACCAAATGAAGTGAATCCACAGATTAACATTTATTTTTAACATAAACTCGTTTACGGTCTGAGCCGAGGAAACGAGGAGAAGATCTGAGTCTGATGTGAAGTCAGATTCATCAGATGTGTGAAGGTTCAGTAAGTGGATGCGTCTTCACCTCTGAGGGTTCGTGGACTCGTCCGTTCTCTGAGTCCAGCGTGTCTCATCGATACCGTGTCAGTTCACAAGCGTGAACATAAATAACGGAGCTGAGTCGAGGGATTCGCCTCGATCAATACGTCACTACGTGTAGCGGAGAGAGATTCGGATGACAAGTTAATCACCTGAACGACATCACGCTGCGGAAAACACCGGACTTCATAAGCTGCGTCGTTAAGATGAGCCAATTAAGGCTCTTGTTAATTGTAGCTGTGTTCTTCAATTAGAGCTGATTGTGGCAGGTTGAGGTCAAAAAGAAACGAAGGAGAAACGGCTTCACTTTAATTATCCTGCTGCTGTAATTAAAACGCTCTCACCTCCTCAAACAAACTGGTTCTGGGTCAGTTTGGATTCGACAGCAGAGTGAAACGTGAAACATCACAGAGACGTTGTTGTTTCTTTATCAGAGAAATGAAACGGAGCCTCGTCACCTCTGTTCCTCTTCACCCACTCAGGCTTCGTCAGCAGAAAACCACCACGGCCCACACTTCGCTCTGCGTTTGTAATTTATTGGTGGCCAAGCTGCGAAGCATCGTAGCCACCATTGAGTTTCTACCTTTTCTTATTATTGGTGGCCAAGCTGCATAGAAGCGAAGCCACCATTGTTTTACTACCTTTTCTTGTTATTATTATTATTAGGGCCCGAGCACCTCCGGTGCGAGGACCCTATTGTTTCTGCTCAGATTCTTCTTCTTCTTATTTTTGTTTTTCTTCTCCGATGTAGCCGATGTAGACGAACAACTTTCGTGCTGTGTGACCCCAGCTACACCCTACAGGAAGTGAGATATTGGCTTTTGTTTGCTTTTTATCACATGATCAGTTTCTCTAAAACCGATCATCCGATTTGTCTCAAATTTTCCATACATTATGGCAGGACAGTGTCAACATGTGCCGAAGGAATTGTGGCTATCTCATATGATGGCGAAATGGCGCCACGATAACTTTCGACAAGCTCGCCAGACAGCAGGAAAAAACACTCAGTATCAGATCCTTCCTCATGTCTGTCTGTCTGCACTTTGACACACACACATCAAGTCCACGTTAATGCTCCTTTTTGTTTCCTTCAGCTTTTGATCTTTTTACTGCATTTTCACCTGATTGTTACCAACAATCTGCTTCTATTGTTGTTGTTATTATTATTATTGGTGGCCAAGCTGTGAAGCAGCGTAGCCACCATTGAGTTACTGCCTTTTCTTCTTCTTCTTCTTATTCATCCGCTCACTGGAGGTCTATGGCAGCCCATAGAACCGATTGGTGAATTTTTTTCTAATTTGGCACACTCATTCTGGTCAGTCTCAATATCAATTTATGCAAATTTCAAACCAGCAGCACGCACACTTTAGCGCCACCAACTGGTCAAATTTGCAGTCACGTTTATGCTCATAACTTTTGACTCGTGTGGTCGATTTTCACAAACTTGGTGTCTTTGGATTCCTTGGATCAAGCCGATTCCAACGCACATCAAAATGCGTCATGCATCATGCATGCATCAGGATTTTCCACCATCTTGGATTTTATCAAAAACTTTCAAAATGCTACTCCTCACAAATTTTGTACAATCGGCCTGAAACTTGGCACAGATGATCTTCAGACCAACCTTCATACAGTTTGAATTCAGATTTTTACAGATGTCAACCATACGATAGCAACAGCCAATCAAAATCAGCGGCGAAGTCGCCAAACAGGGAGTTACCTCATATCTCTGCAATAGTTTGAGATATCTTAATCAAACTTAATGAGCAGTCCCACAACCTCATCTTGAGTGGTCAAAATCAATTTGGTGTCATTCTGCCACTACGTGGCATTATCAAAAACGTGTTTTTGCTCATATCTCTTGATCCGTTTGGAATTTTAACTCAGTTCTCATGACTGCTGACACAGTGATTTGACCCATCAACGGTCAATGCGAAGTTTTTACAAAATCATAAAAACTGGCTGCCATATTGGATTTTATCAAAAATGAAACTTAACTCTTCACAGGAGTCAAATTTAGTCCCATCATCACAAAACTTGGCACAGATGATCTTCAGACCGTGCCTGACAAAAGCCTCATATGATTTGATATTTGTAGCAAAGCGTTTGTCTGCAACAGCCAATTGAATCAGTGGCGAAGCAGCCAAACAGGAAGTTTGCTCGTATCTCAGCAAATCCTCAATCCCTCTTGATCAAACTCACTGTACAGACTAAGAATCATGTCTTGAGTAAGCCCAATCAATTTGGTGCCATTTGGCCTCTAGGAGACGCTGTGATTAGCAAAAAAACACGTTTATGCTCGTTTGTCTTGATGGCTTTGGATTTCTACTTTTGTCATACCTGGCAAAAGCCAGACATGATTTAATTTTTCTACCAAAGCCTTTGTCCAACATGGTAATCGAAATCAGCGGCGAAGCTGCCAAACAGGAAGCACATTAAAATCTCAGCAAAACCTCAGTCTGTCTTAATTAAACTCTCTGTACAGACTCCTGAACCCATCCTGAGCAGGCTGATCAATTTGGCGTCATTTGGCCTCTAGGGGGCGCTATAATGAGCGAAACTATGCATTTCGGCTCGTTTCTCTCAATTGCTTTGGATTTCGACTTAATTGTCACGTCTGCTGATGCTGCGGATTTTCCCGTTAATGGCCCTTTGGCACATTTTTGTCAAATTTGCTCAATCGACTTATTGGACGGCTTGGCCACCTCATAGCTGCTTGCAGCTATATTTCACTTTAGATTTTATTATGTTTCCAACACACAATGTTACAAAACTGATGAAGAATCTAAAGTCACAACCTCAGAAACCTGTAGTTTCGTCTTTCAGACGTGACGGTGTATTGATGACTCACATTTACTCCAGAATATCTGAAATTCATTTTATATTTTATTCCCTTTAGTGAAGAGACCTTGTAGCCATGTGGTGAAATATAAATAATCTGCAGAATATTTTTAATTTCTGCAACTTTAAATGTGTTGTATATTTTATCTTCTGTCACATATTTGATGTTTAGTTATAATACGGTTGTTTGTTATTTATCAGACCGTTACGATGATGAATTGATGTACATGTGACATCATCATTTCATCCTCATGACTCGTTAAGTAAAACAGCAGCTGGGTTCAGTTCAGCTCGTTACTCCAGAGTCTTCAGACGTTAACGAGCGTCTCTCCTCAGTAAATATCATCGTCCAGATTAAACTGGGAGGAAACGCAGGCGTCCAGAGGTTAACGCGTATTTATCTACAGACGCTGTGATCATCTGTTGGACGTCGCCGTCTATCGTCTCTCAGGTCACAGCTGCAATAATTAGATCTGAGTCTCGACCATAATCAAAGTTAATGCTGCTGGAAACAACTCTTCATTTCTCTGTCATGATAATTAGATGAAGGAGCTGGTCGGAGCTGTTTCCAGTCGTAACTGAACCGATGACGAGACAAAACACGACTGTAGAAGAATAAAAAGCTTCTGCTCGTTGTTTTTATTCTCACACTAAAAACCAGTTGGTTAAAGTTAAAGCGGTTTAATGTGAGTTTATTTTCATGCATTTACATGTATGTACATATGCTCCTCACATTGTTATTCTGCAGATCAGCAGGAGGTGGAAACACCAGGAGATGATCAGTGAAGCAGCAGCTGCACGAAGAAAATCACAAACATGAAGTCGATGCTTCTTTAAAATATGTGTATATAAGTGTTTTATAACGAAGGAAATAAATAAAATTCTACAGAGCAGGTTATTTTACTGTAACAATATAATTCATTATAGTGTTAATGTTACTGTTTATTTATTGTTTTTATTCATTAACGAGTCTGTTTCTCATCTCGTAGCTTCGTCTTTCTGCTGATTCATCAGTTTTATAAAGTAACATGTGTAATGTTGTTGTTGTTGTTGTTGTTGATGTTCTTACCACTTTGAATCATATTCTTATATTTAGTTTATTTAGCTGAACATGAAGGTTAAAGTTGTATCAGCCTATTCACCGTAACAACAGTCTAGATTTCAGCATCATTCATTTGATTTTAATTTAATTCCAGTCACATCTACTCGTCTCTGTGTTGCTGTGAAACTACAACAACTTTACGTCGACACAATCGATCTTTTACCAGCTTCTGTTCAGTTTCTAGCAGCTGCCACCGTGTTGCTTTTTTCCTGGATTATCGGCCGGTTTTCCTCATGTTGTTGTAAAATCATCGTCTGCTCTTCGGCTGTGAAGTCTCCGCTCTGCTACTGGTTCTTTCATGGTTGTGATTGGACGCCTGCTGCAAACTCCGCCTCTTTTATGTGAACGCTCACATCTAGACTGGAAACACCTGGTTGACTAATGGAGTTGATGAGCAGCTTCATAGGAGCTGAGAGAGACTGAGACTGTTAGTTAGTGAAGCAGAGAACTGGACCAGATCCTGGTCTGTTGGACTGGCTCTGTGGTACAGGACTCTGAACAGACGAGAACTGGAGCCAGAATCAGTGAAGTTTCCTTTCAGATCTCAGTAGGCGTTTTGGCAAAAATCCATAAAAACTCTACTCATCTTTTGACTGTGTCTCTCTTTTGTAAACATGAATTGATATTTTTTATTTATATATCTGATGCAACGTGTTTGTGGATCCGAGTTTGACTCGTTAGTGACGTCAGTCGACTGAAGACGAGGAGCTGCTGCTTCTTTTCTCGTTAAAATAAATATTGAACATGTTTCTTTTCACCTGCAGCAGCTTCAGTTTGTTTCAGTAGGAAACATCTGAAACATCCGCAGCTTCGTGTTTAAATGTTTCAGTTTTTTGTTGCTGAAGAGTTCGTGGATATTTGGTTTTATAAGAAATGAAAATGTTGTTACAGTCGGACAATGAAAAGCTGCAGATTCAACTGATGTTGTTTTCTTTACATGTGAACTCATTCACGTTTGTGTGTCCATGTTGCTGCTCCTCAGACTGAGTGTTGTTGTGTGTGTGTGTGTCAATGTGTGTCAATGTGGTTCAATGTAGCTGCTGCAGAAAACTGCTCCAATAAATCACATCTGTTCTACAGTCGTGAACCTGAAGCCTGACGTGAAGCGCGACGAAGAGCTGATCAGAGGAAGAGCAAGTGGAAAATGAAACTTAGACTCTCAGCTCCTCTTCTCTATATTCTTTGGTTTTCTTTGTCTGGTCACAGGCAGGAAGTGATTCAGTGTTCACATCGTCACGTCTCCTGGTTAATCACGGTTGAGTCGGTTGAAGATGATGAAGATGATGTGAGGAGCTTGAGCTTCGTCTCTTCATCGTCTCTTCATCGTTGTTGTGGATGCGGTGCTGGTTTGTGTTGAAGTCACGGTTTAATTATCATTCTGCGGCGCTCCCTGGGCTCCAACGCCTAAATTACCAGAATTAGCCGCCTGTGGTGTCACATTAATTGTGAAGCAAACACTTGTCACTATAAAAGATAATTAAAAAAATCATCTTTTTGAAAGATAAAGAGAGAGGGAGGGAGTGTGTGTTAAGAGGACAGAAAGCCTCGGGCTCTCACACACCAGAGTTGGATGTGCCCCAACTCTGATGGTGAAGTCGTGAAGTGAATTTCTAATCAGAGTTCAGGATGTTTGTGTTAACAGGTGAATCTGCTGCTTCCTGCTTCATCCTAACGTGTTTCTAAACACTGCTCAGGGACGATAAATCACCGTGTTCACGTAACGTTAACGCTCAGAATAAACACATTTTAAAAAAACGATGAAAGGGACGGAAACAGAGAAAGACGAGCAGAGAAAAGCTGCATTTAACGGTTGTTTTTTAGATTTATCTTCAGGTTTATTTATAGTTTGATGATTTCAGATGATTTTATTTAATTAAACTAAAAAAAAAAGAAGAAAATGGATTTTAAATGAGAAGATTTGCAGCAGATTTTTTGTCTTTTCCGTTGTTATAATTACAGATAAATGATAGAAATGGTTTTATTTGTGTTGCAGGATGTTGAGGCAGCAGCAGCAGCCGTGTTGAGAGTAAGATGGAGTGTGTTGTATCTTCACAGTGACTGTGTGTAGAGCTGCTGTTTGTGCTGAGCATTCAACCGTGATAATTAAAAGACCCCCACCACCACCACCACCACCCACGTCCCCCAGAGTCCTCACCGTTTCCTCCACAACCTCAACAACTTCTCTGTAACATCCATCGTTCATCGCTGCTGTGAATCAGGAAAAATCCACTTTAATGAACAAGTTGCTGATTATTATTTAACTCCCACGTCGTTTCATCCAACAACTGCAGGTTTTAATCCCCATGATGAGCTTTTATTAGTATTGTTATTATTAATATTGTTCACGTTAAAGTTTTTCTCTGCTGAAACGTGTTAAAACGAAGCTTGGAAAGGTTGTTCTCACCTCGATTTGATTCACATCACAGATCTTGTTGCAGGAACATTAAGAGTCTCCAGCTTCTCGTTACGGTTGTTTGGTTTTATCGTTTCTGAGGCTCAAACAACTTCTCTGTAATGTCAGACAGTGAATGTTCATTCAGGATAAAAACGAGACAAGTCTGAAAATGATCTTAATTTTAAAAAGAGGCTGGTTGTCGTTTGTGTTTGTGAAGAGGAAGATGCTGATGAGACGTGAAACACGTTGGTGTTTTCTTTCTTCGTCTCCAATAACAATTCATTTATTCATTGTTCCTGGAAAAACACATGATGGCGGATGAATATGACCTGGTTGAATCTTATTTTATTACTGAGAACTGGATGTTTCGATGCTGTGAATTAGTGAGGTCACCATATGTCGAGCTGTTCGTATTGAAACGGAGCTGCTGCTCATTTTCTGTCGAAAACGTCTGTGGGGAAATAAAAACCTGGAAGAGTCGAGATGAACCTCAGGAGAGAAACGTGACGAGGTTTCAGAGTTTAAACAGAGGAGGAAGAGGAGCATCATCATCATCTTCTTATGTCGTTTACATCCGAAGTTTTTACACAAACAACCATTTATTTATTTATGTTTTCTCTTCCAGAATAATCAGTTTCTGTTTGGAAAAGAAGAAAAGATGCAAATAGTTTGAGGATTAATTAAATATCAGGATTATATATAAACGTTAATGCTCATTAATTCAGGAATAATTTTTATCTTTATTCATCATTAGCAGTATCATCAGAGTTAAACTGAACATGTATTCAGTTATCATCATGTGACAATGACTTGTTTAATCCTAAGAGATTTTAAGAAAATATGAAATAAATGATGAATCTCTTGACATTGTTACTTAGTTACGTCTCCTTCAACTGTCAATCATCAACAACGACTGAGGATTAAACATTAGGACTAAATATAAAGGTTCAGATTAATTATCCTGCTCATTAATTCAGGAATAATTATCGTATTTATTCAGCATCATTAGCAGTAAATCATGTGATAATACTCATCACAACACAGCGATGAACAGAGTTTTGCTTTTTAAAATAAAATGATTTCTCTTTTGTGACTTTGTTACTGTTTGTCTCTAAAAACTGAAGCTGATACATTTAAACTGACCAGAAACGTTTCCTCCAATGAAACTTTATATCAAGTATCATAATCTGAGGTTACAACTAAACACGATGATGAATTTATTAACAAAAATCAGGAAATGTTGAATCAGACGACTGTTTTTATTTGAAGTTAAACACAGTTAAAGTGATAAAGTCACGTTCATGTTTTGTCTCCATGTGTCAGAGTCACACCAGTAAATTCACATATCGATGAGGATGAAATGATTTTTCTTTCATCTTCAAGAAAATCAATATCCACCAACCATCATCCTTCCTCTTCTCATGAAACTAATTTATCTTCAGCTGATCCTCATTTACTAACCGTCGACTAACCAGAGGAGACGTAACGTGACTCAGTAACGAGTGAATCGTCATTAACAGAAGAGAAACGTGCGTCTCTGTCTGCTCGGTGGGAAACACGTTAATGCTTTTGTTTTGTGGGAATTAATCGTTCGTGTCGATGTTTACTGGTCGTGACAGAAGAGAAGTCAGTTTGACGTCGTCCTGCTGTGATCTGAATCATTGGAGAAGCCTCGTTATTTACTGTCGTGACCAACAAAAACTACTGTTTTACAGTTTGACTTTGAGCTGCTGTGTCTTATATGTTGTGTCCATTGGTGGGCAGTGTTTGAGAGCTAATAAAAGGAGGATAAAACCTCCTTCCTCCTCCTCCTCCTCCTCCTCCTCAGAGGAGGAGGATCAACGATCTGGTTTTGCTGCAGCTTTTTCTTTGAAGATCCGTCTCTCCAGTGAAGCATCAAGAGCAGAGTCTCAGGTGAAGTGAAGCCAGTGAAGTAGAGACGAGCTCTCTGACAGAGTTTTCTTCCTCTGACTTTGTCGACTGCAGATTTATCTCCTGAACGTCACTGAGCTGCAGAAACACTGTAAACAACACGACCTGCATCCTCTTTTTATGGTGTTGAAGCTCAGACGTGTTCACATGTGAGCGACCCGGACATTTCCCTGAGGACGTTTCATCTTCTGTCAGGAGGCCGCTTCAAGCTGAGCCCAGAGACTCATGGGAAACAAAGCGTCCCGAGGGTCCGTCACATGAAGAAGTGATGAGGACGGATCCTGAAGAAAAAGAGGTCACGGTTGATTCAACCAGGAGCTTTCACAGTGAAGCTGCAAGGAGATGAATGAATTCATGAAGAAGAAAAGAGACTGATGGTTGACGTGACCTCTACGTCTTCATGATAAATCTACGTGTTTCTTTATAAACCACAGGTGTCCAAACTATTCCACAAAGTGGCTGCAGGTTTTTGTTCCAACCAAGCAGCAGCATCACCAGACTCAACTCATTTAATTAACTGATCTCAGTCTTCAGACAGTTGATTGGTCAAACTGTGTGATCTTGACTCTTTGTGGAATAGTTTGGACATGCCTGTTCTAAACTAACAACTTTTACTAAACATTTAGGATCAATCACATTTCTCAGTTTTACTCCTCGTCTCTAGAAACAAAGTGTTGAGGTGAAAACGTTCCTCTACTTCACCGTCACACGTCATCACAAGTCGTCACTAGTTGCTACGTAGACGATGAGACACGTTTCCATGACGACCGAATGACAACAAACAAAGATGGCGTCTACAGACTCGTTGATGTTCATCAAGTTGGTGACGGATTAAAAACTGACGAGATGTTTGTTACATTAATAAAGATCCTGTTATCACATGAATGGAAACGTTAGTAAAGAGACAACTAGCGACTGATGGCTAACGCTAACGCTAACGCTAACCAACGTTATTGGTTAACAAAACTTAACACTTAGTTTTACTCTTGTTTCTACAACATGTATTTATTGTCTAGTTGAACCAATCAGAGCACGAGTTCTCACCTCGATGGTGAAGATCTGGTGAAGAACGAATCACGTTATCATGTGACAACTGAACTGTCTCCACCAGCTGTTGGAGACAGGTGTAGGTTGTGTCCTCCGTCGTTTACTGACGAAATCTTCATCAATAATTATTTGTTTATAAATGAATCAAAACCAAATGTCCTGAAACGTTACAGGTTCAGATTCTGGAGGTAAAATGAGACGTTAATACGACGTGTTGTTAAGTTTAATCAACGTCACTGTGACATCGATCATAGAAACAGGAAGATGAAAAGAAAATGAACCACTAGAAGAAAGTGATTGAGTTTTTAGGAATAAGATCAATATCCAGGATCGTGATGAAGATGGAAACGTTGTCAACAACTTTTGTCATTATATTTAATCCAGTATTTATTGTTAATTATCATGAGGTGAATTCTGATTTGAACCTGAGCTCTGATCTTCCTCTGACGGTTCTTACTCTGATTCTTGAGGAGACGTTTTAGTCATTAGACGTTTCAGTCGTAGTTAAGCTGATAATTCATTTCATAAGGTTTTGGACTCAGAAAAGTTTAATATTGTTTTGTTTCTGTGATGAAACAACAACTGATATCACATCAACTTGCTTCTTTACTTCACCAGTTTCTCCAGTTTTTATCTGCATCTCAAACCCGAGTCTCTGCAGCAACACAACATCCAGAGATAAAAGAGAAACTGAGAAACAGGAATGAATTTTAATTTATTCTTCTTCTGTTTGAACAAAAACAAAACAATTCAAAAACTTTTGTGTCTCTAAGTTTCATCAACCAACATCAGAGTCTCAGCTGTTTGATTCTGTTTCCACTGAACTTTTTAATGACTGATGAAGAAATAAAAGTCAGTTATTTCAGCGGCGCTTCCTGCTGTTCAGATGATCATCGTCGTTATATCCACACAAAGAAACGTTGTATCTTAAAGGTCAGATCAGAGATCATGTGATGATGAGGAAGAAGTCACCACGATGCAGAACCAACCGGTCTCACAGTTCGAGTCGTCTTGAACAACTTGTCGTGATTCTTCAGGTCGTGATGATCAGAGACCTGGACTACAAAGCCACAGACAGTCAGCAGACCAGGATCTGGTCCAGTTCTCTGCTTCACTAACTAACAGTCTCAGTCTCTCTAAGCTCCACGAAGCTGCTCATCAACTTCATTAGTCCTAGTCCAGGACTCTGGACTGATTCATCGTGTCCTGATTCTGCTGCTGAAATGTTTCAACACAAACAAACATCAGCTTGTTTCAGTTTTCAAGTCAATTATCTGAGTTTCCTCGATCAGTTATTTCCTCCGTTAATCATCAACTGTGTCATCATCAAACGTTTTACTTCGTTCAATCAACTGTTGTTATTGAATCAATCATTTCATGTAACTTTCTGTCTTCATCCTAAATTAAACTTCAACTAAATGTAATTATATGTATCATTATGTAAATTATAAACCAAACGACTTAACATCTTTGTGTTTTAAATCTTTCTGTTGATACTTGATACTAGTTTCCAACGTGTCCGTTCTGGTTAATATTATTTTTATTTATATTCTTGTATCTCTTCTATAAAGAGGTAGATTACTTCCTCCTTCCTGGTTTCAATAAATCATTTCAATTTGAAGCTGTTTATTGTTCCACAGGGAAACTGTAGCTTCCCAAATTAAAATCAATCCTGGTCTCTTGTGTAGTAAACACTGAGTCTGCTCCTTGTCTCTGAGGTGTGAACAGGGATGTTTTATCTTTGTTGGTGATGGAAGATAATGAAAAATGTTCACGATGTAACATCAATGGTGAATTGTTTTATAATTATTTGCGTGATGAAGGAAACTGTCCATTGTTTCGTGAGTCTGAACGTTTCTCCGGAGACGATGACTTGTTTTTATTCTGCATCAGAAAGAAAATGGAGGAAAGTGGTTTGTGTTTTGGACGCAGGTCGTCTTGTATCGTCTCACACATTTCAGACCCGTGGGACTCAACAAACAAACAACACCTCCTCTACAAACACATCAACACGTCCCTGAGCGATTCGTTTTTTCTGTTGTGGATATTTAAAGTCGGATGTGTGTTTCCACCCGAGGCCGAGCGTTTCCTTCCCCTCACATCTCTGGACTGGTTTTCTCCTGCAGGAGCTCGTTCCGGTCGTTTCCATCCTGGCATCGTTTCCTTCGCCTCGGCGGTGAAGCTGCCCCGACCAGCTGGTGGAGCTGCGGTAGCTTCAGGCTCAGTTGGACCACGATCAAGTATCGATGTCTGGCTTTTCATGCTGGCTGACTCACAGCGAAGGGCTCGACAAGACAGAGATGGAGAAGAGCTCCAGAGACGACGGCGGTTTCACAGGAGGTTTCTGTAAAAAAAACGAAAAGCTGGTTGTTATTTCTTCAGCCAAAAATAATAAGAGAAAGTTCAACTAACTTTCTACAGCTTCAGATACTTGACATTCACAGTGTGTTTACTATCAACACATCTGATTGGATGAAACAACATGAAAGGAGCGACTGTGACTGTGGCTCTGAAGGATAATGTGTCCAACCTCATCAGTAGCAGGTGTTTTGCCAAACAAGTGTGAGAAACTAATCATAGTTGCTGACCTTTTCCATTCCCATCATGCTGTGCATGGCTAATCTCCACGCAGGCTGTTGTCAGGACGCTCGGGTCAGACGAGGCAGACGCTCGTCCAAAAACCATCTCTGATGGTTCGAGTCCATTCGACTCACGTCTCAGCTACTGTTGAAGCTGCAGACTCTGTCCGGTCCGTCACTGAGCTGCTGCCACTTATCGCTCAGCGGTTTGTACAGTTTGTATCTTCATTATGTGAACTAGATGAACGTAGTTATAAAACAAACACTCTCTGTCTCCTGAGGGTTTAAATGATCTGTGACGAGTCGTTGGACCACAGCTGCTGCTCACAGATGTTTCAGGTGAAAAGTCTGAAGCGAAGAGACGAGTTTTCATTCAGACGTTTCTGTCACTTCGCTGGTCGGAGGAAACGTGATGAGTGAGGAAAGAGCTGATGGTCGCTGCGTCGAAACTGATGTTTTCAGCACTCAGATGTGGATATAGATTAATAAATACCTATTAAAGGGAAATTATTGATTATTAATTGTTATTATTATTTATATCATCTCTGATTTGCAGACGATGCTCTGCTGTATTTTTTCTTGAAAACAAACTTTATCAACCAAGTCTTCATCATCAAGCTATAGAGACTCAGATCAGGTTTTTGTTTTTGTTATTTCCACATGATTTGATGTTTCCAGGACTGTGTGGACTCAGATGTGACGTTTAGATCCCACAGGGCTCTGTTATACGTCCAGTTTGATTTTATACAATCTCTAATTAACAGACAATGTAAATTAGATTTGCTGTATTTTTCTTGAAAAAACTTCTGAATCCACCAACGTCCTCATCACCAGGATGAAGTGATGGATGTTGTCAGGACCATGTAGACACACGATGTTGGCGTCATCTCCCAGCACCGGTAGCACATAGATGATCTATATAAGATGATGGGAAGTGTGTGTGTCTCTACTCTGCTGGACTCTACTGGACTCTACTGGACTCTACTGGACTCTACTGAACTCTACTGGACTCTAGTGGACTCTACTGGACTCTACTGGACTCTACTCAGTCTGGTAGCAGACACGTTGTTTTCCATCACAGTTTGGTTCCTCCTCCATGTGAATGTGGTGAGTGGAGTCAAACTGCTGCGACGTCACGACACTAAAACATCAGTAAACATTAATGGACATGGAGGAGATGCTGTACTTGTTGCTGGGTTAGCTTACGACCAGGTAGCTACGACGATGGCTATCACTCTTGTCCTGTTTAAAAATGGAGCTTGATTATTTTGTTGACTCTCTCAACTCAACTGGCGTCTGGTGGCAGCTTGTGAAGACACTCCCTCTGACCAATCAGTGGCCGGCGTCTGTTCACGTCACGTTTTAGTATCGACTCAGCTCCATTGGTTCCTCCACAGAGTAGGAACTAAAACAGTAGCTGGAACCAGGAACTAGCACCAAGTGGAAACACTAGAGACTCAGTAGAGACCAGTAGATGATGGAGGAGAAGATCCTGTTAGATTTAATGTTATTTATTTGTGGAGATAATTATTTAAAGTACAAACTCAGGAGTCTCAGATTTAGCAAATTGTAGAAAAAGAAATAAAACTCAGATGATCATAAATGTTTGAGATATAAAGTTTATAGTATGTGATGAAAAAATAAAAAGTCTCAGTAACATCATGTTTTCTGTTGACGTTGTTTCATGTTAATAAGAACAAGTTTCAGAGAAAATTCAAACTATTTCTTCACAGAGTTCAACACCAGAGAATAAAAACTGTGTTTATTTCCTTCATCTGATGAAATCTGTTCATATTCTTTTATTTTCATTTCCATGTGTTGACTTATTTCCTGCTTCAGTATCGATGCTGAAACATTATGAATGTTTTTAATATCATTTTTATATCATAGATTTTATTCCTTGAAGGTTCATGTGGGTGTGACGCAACACGTCTCATGTTAGTTGTTTATTTAAATGAGCTCAGTTATATTTTCTTTGTGGTTTATTTCTCCACCAGTCAGTTAAACAGCCAGAGAACGAAGCAGATTGTGGTTTTGTTTGAGATTCACGGTCACGACCACCAGTGGTTTGTCCCAGTGCATGCTGGGACAAGCTCCAGTCGCCCTCAGCTGCTTCATTTCCTGGTTCTCGTTCAGGATTCAATTCAGATTTTTAGATTAGAAGGTTTTTTTTTTTTTTTTTTTTTTTTTGAGCCAGTGATCTGATGATTCCCAGGAAATGTATTTTATTTCTTCTCAAAAGAGAAATAAAATGTTGACTGAATGAAGATAATTATACTGTGATACTTCCTCCGTTTAAAACCAAAAAAAACCTGATCTGAAGCAACAACACACACACACACACACACACACACACACACACACACACACACACACACACACTAGGGTGAGAAGACGACTAAAAAGATGAAAAGACAAAACCTCAGAGGAGAGTTTTCACCGTGAGAAGAATAAATGATGAGATGATGAATCTGATGTCGACAAATGAAGACGAGGCTTAAAAGCTCAGCAGCTCCATTGTGTGTGTGTGTGTGTGTGTGTGTGTGTGTGTGTGTGTGTGTGTGTGTGTGTGTGTGTGTGTGTGTGTGTGTGTGTGTGTGTGTGTGTGTGTGTGTGTGTGTGTGTGTGTGTGTGTGTGTGTGTGTGTGTCAGCATCTTAGCATTGAGGCTGAAGGTGCATTGAGGCTAAATGGTAATTGTGAATATATTAATTCTGTGTTATCACAGCTTTTAGTGCTTTTTGACACCTGGAGATCTCTCACACACACACACACACACACACACACTGACTCTTTGAACTGTGTAATATTCTGTCACAGAGACATCAAGTCATATTGAGTCAGTTTCATTAGCTTCATTCTTTATCGTCGCTGCAGCGTTGAAGCTCAACAAGAAGAAAACTTGACAGTTTTTTTTTATTTTTGCTGCAACATATTGAACCTCTGATCATTATAAATGATCATTTATAATGATCAGAGGTTAGACTCTGGGTTCATGTTGCTCTGGACCGTCACTTTAAGTTTAGTGACAGATTTCAGACACATTAACTATTTGGATTTGGTTGTTTTAAGGTTTCATAGTTTGACATTTGACATGTAAAGTATCTTTTGCGTCACTGTGACGTCTGAATAAATCTCATCTCAGCACAAAGACCTGACCTGGCAGTCTACTCTGAACTCAAGTATCTGTGTTTTTACTGTTTTTGACCTTTAGAGACGTTTGCTCTCTTCTTCTTCTTTTTTTTGTTTTTTGTTTGTGGTGAAATAGACTCTGGCTTCATGTTACATCACAGGTTTGATATTGTAACAAGTATCTTATTCCACAGTGTGAATAAAACATGATCATATATATATATATATATATATATATATATATATTGTCTGAACTTAATTTACTCTGAATAACATACAAATACAAAGATGAACATGTGTCTGGAATCATCTAGAAAATGTTTGTTTAGACACGTTTCCACATGTTCAGTCAAACATTCAGTGTCTGTGGAAACACTGTGATGTTCATTAGGGTTTCAATTAAACTTCAGTGATGTTTAAACGTTCAAATGAGACTGAGAGCAGAGGAAACGTACCAGCGACAGCAGAGCAGCAGAGAATAAAGTGAGTGTGACATGAAGTGTTTCCACTAATCTCCTGGCTGCTGCGGTCAGACGCTCTGACACACACCTCTCTCCTCCCTGCTGCTTTAATTATTACAACCCAAAGGATTATTTGTGTGGCAGTGGTGGAAAATTTGTGCTCAGCGGGAAGTTTTCAAACAGGATCAAACCCTGACAAAGAAGAGTGTGATGTTTCTGTGTTTCGTCTTTCATCTCAGCTGCAGCGTAACGAACTTTTATTATCATAACGACTGTACGGGATGATGCAGAGGCCTCGTTAACAACACGACATGTTCTCTCTGCTGTCGTCCTGTGGAGATTTAGAGGAAAATCTCATGTTGAAGAGTCAAACAGACTTTAAGGTTCAGACTCTGACCTTGATTCATCGTAGAAAACATCTTTATGTCTAGAAACTGTAAAGTGACAGAGTTTTCAGGGTGTACTGATGTTATTGTGACACCAGACTGAGGTGGAAACATGTCGACAGAAAATGGGTTTGACATTTTAGAGAATGTATTTATTCGTTTTCTTGTCTGGACTCAGACTGAGACTGAGGCGATCGATATCACTCATGTTTGAAGGTAAATATGAAGCTGCTGGAGCCACTCAACTTAACGAAGCTTAGAATGAAAACAAAAAAGAGCAAACGTCTCTAAAGGTCAAAAACAGTGAAAACACAGATACTTGAGGAGTTTAGAGTAGACGGCCAGGTCAGGTCTTTATGCTGAGATGAGATTTATTCAGACGTCACAGAGACGCATAAAATACTTCACGTCAAATGTCAAACTATGAAACCTTAAAACAACCTTAAATTGTCATTTTTTAACCACTAATAAGGATCAAAATATCACTTCACTTCAGCAGTAGCATGAATAGGGTCCCTACACATAAACTGAAGTACTGATAACTTAGTAAGTGAACCCAGAGTTTATTAAAAACACTGTTTTACAAGACTTACCCAGCGTCTGGTTTTATAACAACTGGTGATGAAGGATGTTCCACATCAGCAGATTCATCTTTTCAGTAAAATCAAATTTCAGTTCAGTAAAATTCAGTAAAATGATGAATCTGCTGATGTGAAACACTCTTCACCACAAATTGTTATGAAAACAAGCTGCACGTTGGGTAAGTCTTGTAAAATTGTCTTTTTAATAAAACCTTGGTTAAAAAATGACAGTTTAGATACGTTTGGCTGACTGCCCCATTTACTTTCATTGTTAACTATTTGGTTGTGAAAACAAAAGACGGTCAAACTGGATATTACTTCAACCAACGTAACATATCTGTTGAGGGGAGTTTGACTGGTTGTCATGATGAAATAGACTCTGGTTCATGTTACTCTGGACGTCACTTTAATTGTTCGTTTGTTTTTTTGGCCACTTGGTGGCGACACTGACAGTATTCACTCAGATTTCATTTTAAAATCTGAGTGAATTTTAAATGTTACTTTGGATAAAAGTGTTTGATAAATAACTGATGACTTTGTTCTCACCCGATGGAAATATCTGGTTGTAACATTAAATCTTTGGATTTAACTAATAATCTGAGAACATGAGGAACATTAGTGCAGTTTGGTTTGTAAATGTTGTTGAAGAACACGTGTCTCTTGATGATCAGTGGTCATTTTTGAAGTGTTGAGGACAAACTGATGATTTTAAATCCATGTGACTTTTCTTTGTGCTTCATTTTGGTCTCTACCAACCGGTGGAGAGATCATGTGACTGTAGCTGTGAAATGATCCATGATGATGTTGATGTTCATCAGCGAGTTACTGACTTTGTTCTGAAGGTTTCATGAAAACAAGTTGACTTGAACTCTACGATGAAACTAAGATGTTAAAATTCTCCACAGAGTCGAGGAAAAACATTTAAATATGTGAAATATCTCCAGGACTTTGTTGTTTCAGCTGATAAAGTCTCAACTTCACCTTGAATAAGTTCAGGTAAATAAAACCAAAGGTCCGAAGAAACTGATGCTTCACTGCACATTTATAGTTTTATATTATTATCATTTATTCTTTTCACTGTTTTTACAGAACCTAAAAACCTTCTCTAGTTCTGTTTTTGTTATATTTATATATGATAAGTAGCTAACAAAGAGAACAGAGGATGTTTGATTGAACTTTAAACATTCAGCTTTTTACTTTTATTCTAATGTAAAACTGTAGGTTCACACATCCAACGTCTTCGTTCACGTGTTAAATATAATCACCATAATAATCATTTGAATCATATAATCACTGCATGTATAGTTTTATCAGTGAAGCTGTGACGAGGAAACAGAAGTCAGTAACTGGTTCAGACGGAGACGATGGTTTGTTGAGGCTGATCTGAGGTCAGTCTTATGTAAAAGGATAATTCTTCAACTTTTACTTTAATTCTTCTTTTCGTGCGACTGAGAAGACTCAGCTCCTCCAGGGTTTTTGTTCAGAGACGTCACATCACAGAACAAAGAGCAAATATTGGAAGAAGCTGAGCTTTGAATTTAATTCATTTTCACTTACATCTGTTACAGTTTGATCACAGTGAATTTAAATACAAAGATTATAACGGTCAGAGGAGATGATGAACTTCAGTCTTCAGTATTCATGAGCTTTTATTGGTTCATCTGATTCTTTTATTGACATCTGGAACAAACAGCTGGATGAATCATTACAACATCTCATTTACATATCTCTCCATCTCTCCATATCTCTCGTCTCCGTAAAACGCCACAGAAGGTGGAGAATAAGATGCCTCATATTCCTCAAATATAACCATGCTAATGTTAGCTCAAAAGATAACCATGCTAATGTCAACTTAAAGACTAACCATGCTAATGTTAGCTGAAGTGGCTAAAAGACAAAGTTGGCAAACTTAGCTAAGATATGTAAATTATCTAAGATAGATGATTTAGCCAAAATAGCCAATGTAAGGTTAAGTTTTCTAACATAGCCAAGTTAGCTAACGTAGCCAAGAATATAAATACAATATTTACACTATAAAACTGTTCAATAAATTCCAGGAGACATCACCAAACTGGAATCACAGTCACGTTAAGATCATTCTGTATATTTTATGTAATATTAATTTATTAATAAGTAATAATTTATTTTATTTTCTTGAAAATGTTAAATTCTAAAAACCTCAAACGAAGGAAGATGGTGAAAACCATGTACAAGTCAAATGTAAGTTTCCAAGACATTTACTTGAGACGAGCAGGAGCCTAAAAAGCCGAAGCAGAGAGAAGGACAGAGAAAGGCGGTGGTGTCTGGCAGTCATGTAGCTGTCACTGCACATACTCTTGAAAACCTGTCATTTCTGTGGCTTCACCAAACCGCCACAGGTGTGTGTCGTCCTCTGTCTCTTCTGGGTGAAGGGTTACACCTGGTCAGCGATGCTGTGAGCGCTAACGAGCTAAAAACTACAAATGAGCGTGATGGAAACTGAAAGATTTGTTTGTTTAAAACATGAAAGTGTCATGAACGGTCAGTGACAACAAACCTCTGTTGTCAGACCTTCAACTTCCTGCAGATTCACTGAGTCACATGTGTGTGTGCTGCTGTTGTGCAGTGAGTCCAACATCATCATGAGGAGGAGGAGGAGGCTGCAGTGTGAGTCACAGGACCACAGATGTCAGAGCGAAGCTTTGTCAAACTGAAAGTAAAAGCTTTAATCACAGAGCCTGAAGACACAAACATAAACCACCAACACACGTTAGTGCAGAACAGAATGAATGAAAAATGAAGACTCTAGTAAAAGTAAAACTTGTGTTTGTTCCTCTAATGAACAGGAACATTGAACCGGTTGTTTCCTGACACTTTGTAGCATCACTGCTCCAACAGACATGAACCTGTGGTGACGCTGGTGTTGACGTTGAAAACAGATGGTTGTTGCTAACATCAACAAGTTAGCTAATGTAGCAAAGTTATGAATATAGCAGTGTTCACAAGACAGTCAAGTTTGCCTGTGTAGCCTAGTTAGCTAAAAGTTAGCTAAGGTAACAAAGTTAGCTGATGTGGCAGAGTTAGCTAAAGTAGTGACGTTTTTTAGCATAGCTAAGTTAGATCAAATTAGATAAGTTAGTGAATGTAGCAGAGTTAGCTAACATTAGTGAAGGTTTGTGAAATGGAAAGTCACTAATGTAACCAAATTAATGCTAATGTAGCAATTTTCATTAAGATAGTTGCTGATGTAGCCCAGTTAGCTAACAAAGCCAGATCAGCTAATGTAGCAAAGGTTGCTAAGATAACCAAGTTAGCTAATGGGGTCAAGTTAGTTAAGGTAGCGAAGCTAGCTAATGTAAGCATTAGCTATCTAATGTGGCAGAGTAAGCTAACGTAGTGAAGGTTTGTAACAAGTTAGCTATGTTAGCTAAGGTAGCTAAGTTAGCTAATGTAGCTCACACATTACTGCAGATTCATGGTACAGTGACATCCGTACGTCTTACCTGACACTTCCTATTTCCGTCAACCTGGCGCAGCGTGCGACCTCAGGTCTGTTGGGTAGTTCAGGCGATGCAGCCAACAGGGGGCAACACTCCCAACCAACACGTGTCACCTCCCTCACGGATCCACATCCAGCTGCTGAATCACAGCTGAGCAGCAGCTGATGGGAGGTGACAGCCGCTCTGACTGCTGCTCTGCTAACCGCCTGTGGAAATGCTAAACGTACTGAAATACTAATGTTGAGGTCAGGGGTCGTATGAAAACACGCAACACATGACTGACTGACTGACTGCAGCAGCGAGCAGCAGTCTGCAGACCTGTTCATGCATTCAGGGTTTTCTCCTCATAAACATCATTTACATAATTCACTGCATCGTCCTCTGGAGTTTTATTTATACTGAATGAATTTACAGTTCGTATTCAGCGCTGACATCACAGGTTGGTCGTTGACGTCCTAAAATAAACCGCGGTTTTATAATTATTATTTGTTGTTGTTGTTGTTGAGGATTCAACAGAAACAGAGACAGAAACAGAGGAAACAGAACATGAACCGACTGTAAACTCAAATCAATTCAATAAAACTGAAATTATTATTATTATTATTCTTTTAATTAAAACTTCTTGTTATTTCATATGTTTACTTTTTTTCTTTCCAGTTCATTGTTCATCTTGTGTAACAAGATATTTACTTGTTTGTTGAAGGACAAACGTTACTATGACATCAAAAAAATGTGTTTGATGACAACGTAGTAAAGTCAGCTGACTTTATAATAAATGTAGTAGACCACTGAGTCCTGAGTTGGCTCTTCTATGTTGAGCCATGTGTTTGTCCAGCGTTTGTTTTATTTCCTCGGTGTAAATGTCCTTGTAGTCATCCTGACACCTGGACTCACACAGTCGATCTTCTGTGTCTGACACCGTTGGTCTAACGAGTTCGTTAGTTCAGGTAGTTTGGATGTTGGTTGTTAGTGTCACTAACAGTCAACGATGCTGGTCAACGTCAACGTCAATGTCAACGTCAACATCAACGTCAACGTCAACGACAACGTCAGAGGTTCACACTTGTTCCACCTGAGGAAGTCGACTTGTTGAGTCTTCTAGAGAGATGAGTTGATGTTGATAGTTTTTTTATTTGATCTGCTTTAAAACATCTGTCTTCTGTCCAACTGAGTCTTTGTCCTTCAGGTGGAGGTGGACAACTGAGTCCTGGTCCAACTGCGTCCTGCTCCAGTTGTGTCCTGGTCCAACTGAGTCCTGGTCTCAACAGAAACCTGCTGCTCTTCTTCAAATGTGTTGTTTGATCTTCAGATGAACCAGTTTTTGTCTGAGTTTGTTTCTACATTTGAAGAAAACAGTTTTTTATTCCTTCCTTGCTCTTCCTGGATCTTGTTTCAGTTTTGTGTTGATGCGTCCACGCGTCGTGAGTTCTTTCTTCTTCTTGGATGTTTTGTTTGTTTTGTTTGATCGTTCAGTTTCTTTCAGCTCCTTCAGAGTTCAGTATCTATCGTAGCCTCGTCTGCAGACGTTAAAATGCTACGACAGTAAAGTAAGTTGTTAAATTTCAGTAGTTGTAGTTGATCTCAGACCTTCGCTCCATCGGTGTCACTTTGCTCCAGGACACAAACACATAAATGGTGAAGTAACGATAGAAGAAGCAGAGAGGATCAGATTGTTGAGCAGCTTCATGTGGAGCAGCAGATCTTCTACGTAATGTGGAGCGACACATTAGGTTTCTACGACGCTGCTGCGGAGGCAGCGGTGAGTCCGACCTCCTGCTGAACGTTACAGCTTTGGCTGTTTAAAACACTGAAATTGTGGCGACAGTTGCCACCATCAGTTTAATCATCAGTTCCTCAGAAACACTCAGAGATGTTCTGTTAAGGTCAGAAAACTGAGTCGTTTCCTTTATTTGTCTGAATTTACCACATGATTCACTATAAAACTGTAGAAGAAGAAGAAGCAGTTTCTTAAATCTTCTAAACGATCAAACAAATATATTCAGTTTCTGTTCGTTCCAATGATTGTAAACGAGAAAAAAACTGACAAAATGTAGCAAAAATCAGAAATATAATTGAATGTGTTTATAAATAAACTTCATCTTTAGCCCTTTAGCCCCCTTAGCCCTTTAGAAACTGTTTCTCACAACAAAGTTCAAACTGTCGCTGTAACGAAGGTTTTTCATTGAAAATGTTAAAACTTTGTTAAAACTAACTTTTACCAAATATATCCAGTCTTTCATGTTCTAATGTTTAATGTTTCTAAGTTAAACTTGAACCAAACTGAAATGATCTTTTCTTCAGTCAGACACGTTTTGTTTTAGTTTCCTTTGGTTTATTCTGTGATATTTAGTGACAAAGTGACTCTGAGGAAAAGTGTCAGTTTGGTTTTGTTTTGTTGTGATTCGTGACACATTAAAGATGATCGCTGCTGGTAGTTTTCATCTCAATTACATATAAAAGCTGTTGGACTTTGAATGTCATGAAGACAAAGTGTCACGTGATTGTTGTTGGTTCTCAGCTGAGAGATTTTGACGTCTGAAGGTCGACGTTTCTGTCTATTTTCAGTAACGTTTGTCTCTTTTCTCCTCTGACGTCTCTCCTCCTGCTGCGACTTCCCCTGATCAATTTAATCGTCAAAAACATTTTCAAGCTTCTATTTGAAAATCAGGAGACTGAAAAAAGATGATTATCCTCATTCAGCTGCTCCAGTAGAGCTGTTGATGCGTACTTGTGTTTGTTATGATCCTTGTAAAGTCCAGAAACAGCCTCAGGTCCACGTCCTGTGTCCTCATGTGTCCGTTGTCGTCGTCGTAATTAAAAACGACACCTGGCTCAGATTGTTGCTCACATGTTGTCGTGGTCAAACACATTAAACCTTCATCCTCGGGTTGGTTCAGACTCTGATCTCCATCAGCCTCCAGAGTTTCCACATGAATGAAAATCCCATCAGGCATTTTAACAAACCACAGCTGATTGACTGAAAATGGTCTCAAAGCACAAATAGAGGACTGTGTTCTTAATTCTCTGAAGGAGAAGCAGCAGATCAATGAGCGAGTTACGACTAATGATGTGTCTGAAGCTGTGGAGATGAGATCTGACCTCTACGCTGATGCTGGAGGTGACCGAGCTGATCCTGGAACAGACTGTTCAGGATCGGAGCTGAGAGCGTTTGATGAGCGACGTTTTGATGATCTCACACTCAGAGACGAAAGAAATAAACGTTTAAATCTGTGATTATAAAAGAAAAATGAGAAGAATCTTAACGACCGTCTTTACTTCTTCATCACGTAAATGATCAAAGAGAAAGTGTCACCACACTGATATTTCTGGTCACTGTTTCTCTACTCGTCACTGGAGGAGACGTCACTTAATACCAGTGTTTCATGGTAACAAAGTACTGATAGTAACAGTAACAGTACGTGAGTATCTGTACTTCACTAGACTCAACTTTCTCTTTAACTTCACTACATTTAAACTTAACGACACTTTGACTCAACGTTGACTCAGTAAATGTGGTGTTTTTTAAGACATCTCAACCATCTGACTCTCATTGTCTATGAAGATTGTTGTAGCTCCATGTTTTAAAGTGCTGGATAAACTTCATAATATTCTTCTGTTTTATTAACATGTACTTGTACTTTCACTTTCTACACTTAACTACATTTACTTATAGATTACTGTCATACTGAAGTACAGTAAATACTAGATACTTTAAGACTTTTACTGGAGAATCATTCTAGTGACGACTTGAACTTCTACCAAAGTTATTTTATTCTACTCTAGTGTCTCTACTTCTACTCTAGTGTCTCTACTTCTACTCTAGTGTCTCTACTTCTACTCTAGTGAGACTGCCACAGACTTTATAAAACTTTGGTTTGCAGCAACATTTTCAGACGGGGAGAGTGTGTAAGTTCTGTTGAACTGTTTCATTGATTTAACATTATTCAGTACTTGTTAGTACAGACATTTTTCATCGATGTGTTTAAAAGTACCAGGTTGGTACCTGAACTCTCATCGTGAGCTGAAAGAACGAGATCGTAAATGTTAGTTGTAGCTTCTGCTGCAGATTTTCTGGAGTCGACCTGACTCATGATGGAGAGATAATTTAATCAGCGACACAGATGATAACACACGATTCACCTGAACCCTTCATCACATAAATACTTAGTTTACTAATTTGTCTTTGCTTTAATTCACTGACATGTTGTTTCTTTTGTGAACGTCAGCTCCTCCTGCTGAGTGTAAGTGAAGTTATCATTCAGACTCAGCGTGAACACAGTGTGAACACTAACAGTCCCTTTTTATGTCGACAGACAATGTTTCCCTGTTTCTCTCTGAACAAAGACGGGAGTTTATATAAAAGCAGACGAATCAGAAGAAAGAAAACACTTTCCTGTCCCGTTTTAAATCTCTGTAGCAGACGTCATCACATCAGGACGTTTTCATCAACTGAGATAAAAAACGACAGATTTTCTATTATTTTTATTTTTTTATACAAACTCTTTGTAACATCCGTCCTGTTTACAACATGTGTCTTTATCGTCCTCCAGATTAGACTCGTCTCGCTGTAACGGAGGAAGTTTTTATGAGTTTTCAGTTTCTCACTTTGACACTTTATCAGCTTGTGTTGATGTTGAACCCATAAAGCAGACACACACACACACACACACACACACACACACACACACACACATCTCTGCAGTGTAGTAGTGAAACATGAACTGTTACTAACAGAAGTGTGTCCTCTTCTCAGTCTATAGGTGGATTTAATGCGTCGCACCTTTTTTTTCCACATTGTTCTGTTTTTGTTGCCGTTCGCTCTCGTTGCCAGGGAACAGTATCAGATGAACGCTGCCTCTTATCTTGTCACACTCCTAATTTCCTGTGGACTGACTCTCCCCTGTGGCTGCTGCTCCCGTGAGGAGGAGGAGGAGGAGGAGGAGGAGGAGGAGGAGGAGGAGGAGGAGGAGGAGGAGGTGGTGGTGGTGGTGGTGGTGGTGGTGGGGTTGGGGAACGGCTCCAACTAAGACAACATCACACATGGTGGAGAGGCCTGTAATGACTGTGTAAACACTGTGCAACATATGGAGCCTGTTCACGTCCAGGAACAGCATCGCCTCAGTAAATAAATATCACATTTCACATTTCACATGGAGATTCATCAGGACCAACTACGTGTTTGATATTTAAAGTGAAGGTTTCTGCAGAGGATGGTGAATACTGTTTACATCCCAGTCAAATATAGATGGACCAGGCAATTTAAAAAATCTAGATAAATAAATAGACAGACAGACATGAAGCACAGAGCTGTTTTCTGCAGCAGCAGCAGCAGCAGCAGCAGCAGCAGAGTGAGAGAAGGGCTGGGTGATAAAAGCAGAGTAATGGTGTTTCAGCCTCAGGATCGACAGCAGGGAGTCACACAAATACTCTCTCACATTCAGGAGAAAATGGAGTAAAAAGCTGTTAAAGCTGCAGTTTGTCCCAAACTGGTTGACTCAGCATTTAATGAAGCTTCAGATATTGTGAAAGTGATTTTCAGACTCAGTGTTTGATCATTTTCTACTGATCTTTCATCATTATTATCTCATGAAATACGTGTCTTGTTTTCATTTTAAAGGTGCAATTTATGTTTTTGTTCATTAGTTTGTTTGTTTTTATTATAGTTTGTTTATTATAAAGCTGCAGACGATGAAACTGATTTTTGAAACTGATATTTATCAGGAAACAAACGCTGCTCTTTTTCTGTGTTTGCTGCAGTGGAAGATGTAGATTTGTTCCTGTTAGAGGTGGAAATCTCTAGACTCATCAGGATTTGATTTAGAAATGAGGGTGGAAATCACAGGTTACTCCCCGATATCATATGATACATAGACCATGATACAGTGATTCTGTGGTAATCGATATATTTCTAAATAGGATGGGCGATATAAATGGTATAAACAGTAGAGATGGTTTGCGATAAAAATTTGGCCATTTACGTCATCAAAATGCATCACGCTTGTGTCAAAGTTTGGGTAAATGTCTGTGAGCAGTGAGCACATGGAGGAGGAGGAGGAGCTGGTCTAACAGACCGGAGCAACGTCCATAATATGGTCACGTTTGGATTTAACCTCTTCTTCCCTGATGCCCCCGGTACCGGGGACAGAGTGGGTCACGTGATTTCACAGCGTGTAGAGCGTGTAGAGCTGCAGCACAGCCGACGCGTGCTGCATAAACATCAGCATTTCTACACAGCGAAAGCTACAAACAATTAAAAGAGCAAGTAAACAAACTCCACAAAGACGTCAACACAAACCAGACTGGTCAGTGTGAAAGGTCACTTGAATTAATAGAAACTAACAAATATAACTTGTTTACAAGTATAAAGTAACCAAAAAAGCCCTAAAAAATCATTCATATGGTGATAATCATTGAATAATCAAATAGAATTGAATCATGAGGTGCTTTAGATGACACACCTAAGACTTTGTCTCACTGCTCATAAAACATCATCAGTGCATCTTATGTTATCTCTCTCATTCTCATTGAATAAAAGCTTCAGATGAAGTGTTGATGTGTCTTTTACTCGAAGCTTCAACCGACTGTTTTATCTTCGTCTTCCTCCGGTGGAATCATGAGACGTGTTTCCATAATATCTGACTTTGACGCAGCCTGAAGAAACTGAAGCTCCCGCCCAGATTGTTTTTCTCTTCATCTTCACAGACACCGACTGTTTCTTTACATCAGAGACGTGAGGTTTTCTGGCTCCGACATCTTGTGTCTCATCGACACTTTAGACTCTCGGTGCTGAAATTCGTCACCTCTGAATTTTACCTTTTACATCTCGTCAACGTCATGTCATCAACTGACATTTAGAAATCTGATTTCTGACATTTGTGACTCGTTTGCATTGTGATGCATCTAACGTCACCACGTTTCCTGTCGACACCGACAGAGTTTCAGCAGCAGCTTGTTTGTTTCATCGTCCATGTTTCTCCTGTTTTGAGCGTCTGATTAGTGATGTGACAGAGACGTGATGCTGCTGGTGTAAATGAGCTGTGAATTAGTAGAGTTGCATAGTGAAAAGAATGAAAACCTCTTTAAACACTGATGCAAAATATTAATCTGTTAGAAACAGTCACTTCTTTTGCTTCGGTCACTTCAGGACACTGACGTACGTCCAAACGTTCAGTTACCAAGAATTTATGTTCACATGAGAAAACACACATATAAACACGCATGTTCACAGACGTGTTCACATGCATGGTCAAGCTTTAGCAGGACTTTCCTCCTGATCAGACCGTTGACTGTCCTCACTTCATTCTCAGAGGTCAGAGAGAAGAGCTCGTCTGAAGCGATCAGACGTCGGCCTGTGGAGACGTAAATAAAGTCACGACACAGATTCAATCAGTCCTGCTTTGTTCATGTTAAACATTGAACTGTTGATGATTTGCTGAGCAGCGAGAAACAAACCTCACATATGAACAATCGATCTTCTTTCCTCCATTGACCAGTTAAATTTAAAATGATATCAGCTGGAGAATAAACCTTCATCTTTAACCTGTGTCTTGTATATTTCATATATTTCCTCATTTTCTCTGCTGAACCAACAGTTAGTAAATGTTTGTCGTGAACATGAGGAAGCAGCTTTCGTCCATAAACATCTTTATTAAATCACAGAATTAACAAACATCGTCTGTGAGTCGACGTTTAACATCACGTTTCTGTTCCAGTCGCATCGTTTAACAACGTTTCAGTTTGTGTTTATGTGTTGACCCGCAAACGACCTCAACTGGCTTTTTCCCCACGGGGTCCACATCATCCACATCATCCACATCATCCACATCATCCACATCATCCACATCCCATCATCACCACGTCTCACTGCTCAGTGTGTGTGTGCTTGTGTGTAAACATCTGATGAAGGTGTAATCGCCGCTCAGGTTGATTCAGACCCACTGGAGCGTTTTTAATCTTTGTAATGTTGATGTTCTTGTGAGTTTATAACTCCTCATATCATTTTATGGGTTCACAGTTTAATTCCTGTGGACGATTTAACAGAATCATCTCTGTAATTTCTGTGCAAACAACCTTCACTCTTCCTCTGGTAGAAGAATAAAATAAAATAAATGGCAGATATGTTTTGGAGAAACTACGGTTTAAAAAATCTAAATGAAAAGTTTTACAACTCAAATCAATCTTCATCTGAAAGATCTGATATTGATTCATAAAAAATCTTTTCTCTTTTAATAAAACAGCTTTTAATAAAAATCACTGTGTAATGTTCAGAGGTGAATGAAACGTTACATTGTTACATTGTTACTTTGTTACTAGAGGTGAAAATCATAACTTTCATCACGATACAATATTACATCGATTCTTTAGATGATACAATATTCATCGACATCACAAAGTCACAATATGATTGTGATGTGATTAAGATCAATATGCTCAATATTAGAAGACGTCATTGATCTGTTTAACTCGATTTATTTCTTCTCTTCCAGATTGTAAATGTTTTTAAACCAGACGTTGTGTTGATCAGCTGTGATACTCAGAGTCTTTTAGTTTTAGTGTAAAATAACTGGTCAGAGCTGGTGAGCAGGTATCTGACACGTTAACACGGGTCAACGTCCTGCTGCTTCTTCTTCAGGTCCCGGACACGTTGGTCCTTGTTTCCTGACGTTTTGTCTGTCGACTCGTCTTTTCTCTGATTGGTTTCTGAGACGAGACTAAACGTCCTCATCGTCTTGTTCTTGGCTACTTGTCGTGACCTGTCTGGTGCTGGGCTGCTGGTGTTTGAATGTTTAGGAAGCAGCAGTAGGAGGTTGAAACAATAACACAGTTGAAATATGATGATATGATCCATGTTTTCACTTTGATCAATAATATTTGATGATAATATTTGATCATTAATCAATGGTTACAAAGTGGTTCAGTTAAAGAATCAAAAGTCCTTTGGTTCATATGAAGGAATATACTGTATTGACCTGAATATCAGACGGTATTTTCTCTGTAGAAGAAAGAAGGTCTGCAAGTGGTCGTCTTACATCCAGGGTCCAGAGGGTCCAGACCCGACGGTCTAAAAGTCAAAGCTTCTTCTTCTTCTTCTCTTCTCTCTCTGTGTTTGTTTACAAATATTTCAATAACTGGTTCTTAAAAAAGAGGCGTTGTCTTATATTCGGTCATTACAGTAAAATAAAAATACAACATTATTATTATTATTTCCTGAACTTTAATGTTAAAGTTAAAACCTGAAACACGTCTGAACTTTGACTCGTCAACAAAACGTTCATCATCATGCAGCTGAATTTCCATTCAATCTCTTGTCATTTCCATGTTTTTCCCTGAAATACTGAACCGTGTCGTCTGCTCTGGTCGTGGTTTATTTATTTGTGAAACAGTCTCTCAGAGACGATGTTAGCATCTCGTTCACATCTATCAGTCGGTTTCATGAGACACAGAAACACTGGTTAGTCCAGAAACCTTCACCACAGGAGGATGTGATGTTGTCATGTTGGATGTGTCTGTAATTTATAGAAACATGATGCATCTTCAGGCTGGTTTTATTTCACCCTGAGGTGTTTCATCATGTGTAGTAAACGTTTTTAGGTAAAAAAATAAATGGTTTTGACTGAGGGCGGTACAGCGGCGCAGGGGTTAACGCTGTTGCCTCACAGCAAGAAGGTCCTGGGTTCAACTCCTGGGTCGGGTGCAGGGTCTTTCCTGTGTCTCCCTGTGTCGGTTTCCTTTCCATAGGTATGGATGTGAGTGCGTGTCTGTATGTATTGTTCATCTATATGTGGCCCTGAGCTGGCGACCGTCCAGGGTGGATCCTGCCTTCACCCATAAGCAGCTGGGATGGGCTCCAGTTCCAGAGACGGGGTAAAGGGGTAGAAGATGGATGGATTTTAACTGAAAGGTGACGTCACTGATCGTTGTGATCAATCAACTCTCTCCAGCTGCAGCTGAGTTTTAAATGAAACTAAACAAGTCAAACATCCTTTTCTCTCCGTTGCTGAACAGTGTCAGTCCTCCTCCTCCTCTTCATCTTCCTCCTCCTCCTCTTCATCTTCCTCCTCCTCCTCTTCATCTTCCTCCTCCTCCTCTTCATCTTCATCTTCCTCCTCCTCCTCACCCAGTTAAGTGTCATGTCATGACACGTGTCATCATCTGTCTGACGCCTGTTCACACCTCCGTCCGTCCGTCCGTCCGTCGTCCGGTCTGAGGATCTTATCTCCTCTCATTGTTCGGTGTCTCACCACCTCATTCATTCTCACTTTCTATCTTTGTTTCACAGCCACTTTTCTCTCTCTCTCGGTGCCTCTCACACTCTCCCACATATTTTCAATTTCAGTCTCCACATCACTTTTCATTCTCCTCATCTCTGCGTGGTGGTGCAGCACTCGCCTCGTCTCACCTGCTCTTTTACTCAGTGTGATTCAGTGTGGGGTGAATATAATGTCAATAAAACCAGCAGTAATGACTGAAACTACCTCCTGAAATAGGAAGGAAGTCACACACACACGGACGGACAGAGGACGGAGAGATATGTGACTTTATTAGAAGATTCATTAGACTGAAAACAACCTCAACAGACCAGGACGTCTGTAAAATGAAGCTCGGGATGAAAACAAGAGTCTGATAAATGTAAAAATCCAAAATATATAAAGAGACAAACCATCTGATACAAACCGTCAGTGTTGGAGCAGGATGATTTATCTTCTACGATGAACTGAGATGCAGTTGATTTACAGGACGTAGAGAAACTTTAAATCCATGGTGAGTTTCTAGGAGATGAAACCAAGAACAGAAATTAAAGACGTTTTGATCTAATTAATGAAATTGTGAGAAGTTTTCTACTTTGCTTTGCTCTGTTTCACTTCAGTTTTACCTCTGAAGGTGAATAAAATGATCTTATCATTGGATGTTTTATTCCTCTCACACATAAATAATAATGCTGTTTTCCTCTCTTTCGTCATCGGTTGGTCCAGCTCAGACTCTGATTACAGTTCAGATTTCTTCTCTTGTTTTCAGTCTCTAGTGTTTGTGTGTTTGTGTCCGGACTCATCAATCTTCCTGCTGCTGTTTCCTCCTCATTTCTTTCTCAACGTGGAGGATCCAGTGTTGGCTTAGTTTATCTGATGCTGCTGTTCTGTGTCCATGTGTATGAAGGAGGAGAAACTTTCGTACATTAATGTATGAGTCTGTTCTTCACCTGCTGTTACTGTTGGATTCTGGGAAGCAGCCGTGTGTGTTTGACTCGGTGAAGTGTTTGGAAACGTGACGCCGGCAGCTCATTGCCCAGTGAGTTGTGTTGTGTCGTCCTCAGGCCTTTTCTCCATATGGTGCTGCAGCAGAGCACTGGACTTTATTATTTATTTACTTTTCCATCCAGTGTGTGTGTGTGTGTGTGTGTGTGTGTGTGTGTGTGTGTGTGTGTGTGTGTGTGTGTGTGTGTGTGTGTGTGTGTGTGTGTGTGTGTGTGTGTGTGTGTGTGTGTGTGTATGTGTATTAGTGTGTCAGTGTGTGTGTTGGTGCACAGACACGACCCAAATGAGGTCAAACGATTAGACCAGTAAACCATGAGGCTCTGCTGCGTCTGTGGTCCATAGCTCACGTTTCCATGAATACAGAGGAGGTGAGTTGAACGTTTCCTCTCTGTTCGTATCTCGGCCTCACCTTCATTTATCAGCTGTACAGACGCTCACGCTGATGAATAACACCGTGACCGTAACTTCAACACGGTGCAGAGTCGACGCTGCAGGTTGAATATGAGGATATTATCTTCTATTATGATGGATGTAGTTAGATGTCACAGCAACACAACTTATTCATATGATACGATCAATATTCAGCTCAATGAATCATAAAATGATCCTGATCCGTCACCAGAGATTCATGAATCATGTTGATTTAAACACTGACATCACTGACAACAACAGCTCAGACACAACATTCACATTTTAAATCACGTTGATGTTTAGATTCAGTGTTTTGTCCTGTTGCTCCACCACCTCTGTCTCCGTCACCAAGTCAGTAGCAGCGGTGTTAACATGCTAACATTAGCATTAGCATTACTGCTACCAAGGAGGACAATTATCACCGGCCCAGTTTTGAAACTAGACAATAACGTTTGGACACAGATCTGATCTGGGAACGTCGACAGGTTTAAATCATGTGACAACATTTAACCAGTTTTCTCCACAATCCTCACTGCTGCTCCTTGAACACTTTGTCTAAATATATTCTGATATAAAATACCACAATAACACACTGTGATCAGTAGAGCTGGGTTCAAAATAATCTGTTTTTTGATTTGAAAGATCTGATATTGATTCAAAAAATCCTTTGATCGATTTTTGAATGTTTCCAGTTTCTTCTGTTTTTAGTCTCAGTGATTATTTTATCACCAGTTTCCACAAACAACTTGTGTTTCTTTTACGTCTTTTATGTTTTTAATTGTTTCTATTATTATTTCATTCTTTGAGGTTCTGTAACATTATAATAATTCAGTATGTTTTGATCGTCTGATCACTGATGAGACAGACGATGACAGAGAAAACTTACTGCTCTGACGATGTTGGAAACAGAGAAAATCTTTAGAGGATAAAAACTACGACTGCTGATGTAAACATGCATGTTTGTAACGTTTGTAGTTTTCGTTGCTGTTGAAACAAAAATGTCTCTAAATTACAAACTCAACCTAAATGATGTTGGTATCAAAATAAACCCAACGCTTGTGACACTTGACTGAGGTGTCACCATCACAGTCGATGTCACTGTGTCAAAGTTATTGATGAAGAACCAGTAAAAAATTTTTTCCTCCTTTTTTGTTTTATACTTTACAACTGCTCTGAAAATATGCTGCAGGAGAAAAAAAAAAAAAAAAAAAAAAAAAAATCAATCATTGATTTGTTATCAGATCAGCTCATTCATTTGACCAAATATTATATTTTTAAATTATTTTTTATTTATTAATAATTCAGATCAAAACAGAAAAAATGTGAGATTTTTTAAAAAATATGTATTTATTTATTTATTTGTAGCACAAATGTTTCCCTCTTTGTTGATAACATCTCTATAATTTATTAAATCTTCACACAAAAACATAGAAACTGGAATTAAAGTGATGATTTTCTTCCTTCGTTTGCTGCAGACGTTGACATTGATTTAAAAACACAGATTTGTTGTCACATTTTATTTGACTCGTCTCAGATTGTTCCAGTTTCAACAGTTTCCATCAGCTGCTGTTCCTTCGCTTCATGTTTAATTCATCATGTCTGAGGTAAATGACGGCGTCCAGCTCCTCCACTAATCACGATCTGGGCGCTGAGACTCTTTTCCATCATTAGTTCCACCTTCAGCCGCGCTCTCGTCAGCTGCGCAAGCTAATATGGCAGTGATGAGGTTAGATACACAACGGCTCCGCCTGCGTCGGAAAACCGCAGGTTGAAGGATGAGACCTAATCACCGAATCACGTCCGTCAACGTCTGCGAGCTGCTGCTGGAAGCGAGGAAGCATCAGGCGGCTAATTACCACCGAGCTGAGAGGAGGTTTGACTCCACGTAGAGAGAAGAGAGATGACGCTTCACAACAAGTGCAGGAATTCAGACTCTAGTGAGGAGGAGGAGATGTTTTTGTTCTGTTTCACAGCAGCTTTAACATCTTCCCCTTCAATAACAACCGTTACACTCGATATGTTTCATGTGTCTTTGTGCTGCAGAGTCTCAACCGTCTGAGCTCTGATCAAACACATCGTAGAATTTCTCTCCTTACATGAGCTCGTGTGGGTGTTTTTTAAGGTTTTATTATCACACTATTATTTGATTTATTGTCATTAAAATGTTCAGTCATTAGTCTCTTACTCCTGATATAGATGATGGTTATTATAAAGACCGAACACCACAGAGTTCACACTTCATCTGCTTTAAACCAAATCATTTTCACGATATCAGCAGCATCTCTTTCTACAAATGTAGCAGATCTTTGTTTTAACTCTCTGACTGAAGCTGTGAACGATAAGAAACACGACAGATAAATAGTTTCATGTTTGTTCGCATGACAGAGTATTTTTTTTCCTCCAATCAGTCGATCAAACAGTCGTTAATAAGAGGAACTGGTTCATTGTTGTGTATGTTTGGCAATGACCATCATGCAGAGCATCATGGGTAGTATCAGACAACTAAACACAGCTCAAACTTAAAAACAGGAATAAATGAAAGATAAAACTGTCGTGAATAGAAAGATGATGTTTCTGGACGTTCATCTCTGACTCACAACTTCACTCAACAACCAGCTGTTTAAAGAAACACGTCGTGAACGTGAGGTAAAATGATGTTGACGAGTTTTACTGCTTTTACTGAAAAACACTGTTGTTGTAGCGTAGAAACCGTTGGAAGACGACAGAAGTTTAATCATTTGTTTATGTGTAACATTCAAATCCAGCCCCTCTCCCTTTACGTGACGCTCAGTCCCACGATGTTTATCGGCTGGTTACGTCACCGACGACGTCACAATGGTGAGATCTGTAGCTGTCAACAACAGTTTTTAACGACATCTACCGATAGATATTGTTCTGGTATTGGTAGAAACAGTAGAAACAGTAGTGATTCTCTACATTTAGTTTGTGCAGCTGACGTCTTAAACATCTGTGTGGTTGATATTTTGTCTTGTGAGTATTAGAGTTAACAGACTATTCCTGCTCCCACCAGTCCTGTCTCTTAAAAACAGTCATTTATCAGTGAACAGTCAGAGAATCAGTCTTATGTTTCGTTGAGTCAGTTACATTCATCTCTTCAGTCCTTCAGTAACGTTGTTACTGTCTCTGTCATGTGGGACGTTCATCAGATCGATGTTTTATAAGTTTTAACCTTCATCAACTAGAACCTGGACCGTTGGGTTGGTTCAACCTTCATGTAATGATCCTCTGTTAAACTGAGCTCCTCATTTTTCTAAGAAATGTCTCCTGTAACCTGATACTCCTCCACACGGACAGATCAATAGATAGTAGATCAATAAAACCAATCAATAGACTGATGGGTTTTGATCCTCGTCACTGAATTTATAGACGATCAACACAGAGTTGATGAAGATGATGATGATGGTGAAGATGACGAAGATGATGATGATGATGGTGAAGATGATGATGATGATGATGATGATGATGATGATGATGATGATGATGATGATGATGATGATGATGATGATGATGATGATGATGAAGATGAAGATGAAGATGAAGATGAAGATGATGAAGATGATGATGATGATGAAGATGATGATGAAGATGATGATGATGATGGTGATGGTGATGATGATGATGATGATGATGATGATGGTGATGATGACGATGAAGATGATGATGATGGTGAAGATGATGATAATGATGATGATGAAGATGACGATGAAGATGATGATGATGGTGAAGATGATGATAATGATGATGATGAAGATGATGATGATGGTGAAGATGATGATGAAGATGATGATGATGATGATGGTGAAGATGACGATGAAGATGATGATGATGGTGAAGATGATGATAATGATGATGATGAAGATGATGATGATGGTGAAGATGAAGGTGATGATTTCATTGATTCCATCAGGTTGATTGATTATGTTCCTTCAGGATCTTAAACCTTCAGTCGTTCGAGGTCTTGTCTGTTTTCTGCTGAATCACTTTAACGACTTCACTTCCTGTCAACTCCTCATGTTCTAATCTCATCTTCTTCCTGAATCTCTGGTTTATTTTTATCAAACCTCTCACACACTGAGACGTGACCTATGTTCTGTATGTTCTTCTGCTCGTTTAAATGTTTAACCTGAGTCAGTGAAGCATCACTTCCTCTGTGTTTCCAGGAAAACGTCTGTTCATAAAGAGGAAGAAGACTTAGTTAATCACGTTGTTGTTCTCGTCCTGAAACTGGAGACGAAGCTAATATCAGCGAGGGATTAATATCCAGGTCTCACATTAAACTAGATGGAGCTGGTGGAGGTGAGTGGGTGGAGATCGTGAAGCTGCAACTACGTTGTTGGTTAACTGTATTTAGTCTCATCAGACACTGGGAATTATGGGAATTATGGGAATTATGTGTCTCCACGTTCTGTCTATTAAATCCTCATTATCTGTTGTATTAAAGTCAGAAATGTTTCCTCTGAATCTTTTATTCTCATTTAACAGAAACACTGAGTCACGACACGTCGATGGTGTTTGTGTTGAATATTTTTAGATAAAAACCTGGTTGAATTTGACCTTTTTATATTTATTGTGTTGAATCGGCATCAGGTATTTATGTTGTTAACAGATATTTTATATACACACATCTTCAACATTTTAAACCAAGACTCTGTAAACTTGTATTTTTCTATAAAAACCTCCTGATTATTTAGTTATTGACCTTTTTTTTCTTCCTCCAGTTCAGTCGATTGATCTCAGCAGCTCATTTGAATTTAATCGAACTCGTGGTAGATTTATACATCAACTGATCGACTGTGTTTGACAGGAAACGTACGATCTGGATACAGGAAGAAGGAAGAGAAAGAGGAAGAAGTTAAGAAGTTAAACTTCTTCTTCTTCTTTTGCCTTGAACTGAACACAACTCCAGGATTAGATGAGCTATCATTTATAGCAGCCTGGGAGGCTGTGAAGAGCAGACTCCATCAGATGGAGAGATAATGGTGCTTTATGATAGATCCCGGCTAATGAAATGCCACTGTCTGTAATGAGATCAGTGAAAAGTGAGCTTTTGACCCCGTGAAAAGGGCAGGCAGCTCGGTGAGGACGTGGGCCGAGGACGTCCTTCATGTGGCAGATTTCTGCTCCGAGTCGCTATGAATTCATGACAGAGACAGAGACAGAATCAGACAGAGACAGAATCAGAGACTGAGACAGAGACAGAGACAGAGACAGAGACAGAGACAGACAGAGACAGAAACAGAAACAGAAACAGAAACAGACAGAATCAGAGACTGAGACAGAGACAGAGACAGAGACAGAGACAGAGACAGAGACAGAGACAGAAACAGAGACAGAGACAAGAGCTGCTGCTTCTCTACATTTTTGTTTTTTGTGGAGTTAAAGTGTGAAAAATGTCTGCGAGAGTTTTACAGAAACAGCAGTCGAACAAAAGCACAAACATGAATCAAACATGCAAAAGGCACAAACAGTGGAAATGCCAAAATGCTAATGCCAACATTTACCAGAGGCTGTGAGGTGGAGCTGTTCAAACAGGGGGAGGAGTGTAAGGTCAAGAAGATGATTATTCATTCACAGTTTGTCGCCCAGAAGAGAAAAAATACATCGAATCATCTGAAGCGACTGTTAACCAGGAAACTTCACAACATCGTTCAGTTAAATCCAGTAAAACCTGAAGAAAATAAAGAAAATTTAGGTGAATTTTTCACTGGACAGAAAACGTCGACTTCTGTAGATTAAAGTCAAACGTTCACATGTGCAGCAGCAGCAGAGAAAATGAGTTTCATCAACGGTTGAATTGTTTTGTTGTGATTCAAGTCAGATTGTGAAGCTTCATGATGATTCATACATAAAACATGATGGAACAGCTGCAGGCTCCTGATCGTCTGTTCACATGTGACTGTTTGACACTGAAACGTCTGAAATCTGAGTCTTATTATACAACGAACAAAATTATTATACAACGGACAAAATTATGTTCAGTATGTAGACGACAAACACAGATTTATACACAAATAAATGTAAAAGAAACATTCACAGAAATATCTCAGAATATTCTGGTTTCGCAAAGATGAAAAACCCAAGATCTGATGTTTATTTCTTCTTCTTCACATAAGAGACATGTTGTCTCTTCTCCACCACGTGGTTGTGTCTCTACTCTACTGGACTCTACTGGACTCTACTGGACTCTACTCTCTACTGGACTCTACTGGACTCTACTGGACTCTACTGGACTCTACTCAGTCTGGTAGCAGACACGTTGTTTTCCATCACAGTTTGGTTCCTCCTCCACGTGAATGTGGTGAGTGGAGTCAAACTGCTGCGACGTCACGACACTAAAACATCAGTAAACATTAATGGACATGGAGGAGATGCTGTACTTGTTGCTGGGTTAGCTTACGACCAGGTAGCTACGACGATGGCTATCACTCTTGTCCTGTTTAAAAATGGAGCTTGATTATTTTGTTGACTCTCTCAACTCAACTGGCGTCTGGTGGCAGCTTGTGAAGACACTCCCTCTGACCAATCAGTGGCCGGCGTCTGTTCACGTCACGTTTTAGTATCGACTCAGCTCCATTGGTTCCTCCACAGAGTAGGAACTAAAACAGTAGCTGGAACCAGGAACTAGCACCAAGTGGAAACACTAGAGACTGAGTAGAGACCAGTAGATGATGGAGGAGAAGATCCTGTTAGTGAGTCGTTATATCTGCAGTTTAAACGTGTTGTTTTAACCTCTAATCGTTTTGATCCATCACAAGTTTTTATTCATTAACTTCCTCTTCAGTCAGTTGTTAAACTTGGTATCAACATGGTGACTTTCTTCACCTCCACGCTGCTGTTTTATCTCTAATTAGTTCCTGTTTTATTATTGTGTTTGTTTTAAAAAGTGACGTTGCTCATTTCTGGTCATTTTCACTATAAAACACTGAGGTGGTTTCATGTGTTAAATGTGAAGTTGAACTGCAGTGATTTTCATCTCAGTGTGATGTCGTCATCACCTCGTGTGAAGGATGAATAATTGAATCAGAACCAGGTCAACCTCCTCCTTCTTCTTACATAATCACAGTTTTCTTGATTGTGTTTTTCTTTAAACATTCCTCCCTCTTCAGTCCGTCCTCGTCCTCGTCCTCGTCCTCGTCCTCGTCCTCGTCCTCGTCCTCGTCCTCGTGACGGTTGAATCATCTCAGATGTGTCGTCGTCTGTGTCTCATTATCCCACTGAGCTCACGTCACGAGGTGGAGGTCAGAGGTCGTCAGAGGTCGTGTAGTTGTGGAGGAATTCATTGGAGGATTAAATGTGACTGACAAGTTTTCATTTACACCTTTTCCTTCTCTCTTCAGTCGACTACATTTTTCATTTTTTCCTCCGGGAACAAAAACACGACGACTTGTTCTTGACAAGATGTTTTTAATCTCAGAAGAACGAAGAATAAATTCTGTTTTTTTACTTAAACGTTTCTTGAAGCTGTTCAGTGATGTTGTTTCATAAATGTACTATTTTCATAAAATGAGATTAATTATGAAACTACTGAATTTCGTCTTAACTTCCTGGTTGTGTCTCTGACGAAAAGTCAGAAGAAGAAAAAGACAAAAATGTCCTGAACCGTTTCCCTCCATCTCTTTTTGTAAATAACATTTCTCAGGAAGTCATTTCCGTGTCTAATCTCCTTTTGAAAGGAAAGAGAGAAGTCACAGGGAGTAATATTTTTGAGAGTTTACTTTAATTGAGGAGTCACGGCAGGATTAAATTTTATTTGGTCCAGAGGAGCAGCCGGTCCTGAAGAGGCGACACAGGAAATTGATTTTGTGCCCCACATCTTTTTTTCCTGCAGCTTCACGTTCAGACGCTTCAACACCGTCGACGTCAGAGAAGAAATAATCCGTCATGTGTGTCTTCATCTGAGAGGTGGACGATTTAGTGTCGACACGTGAACGGAGCCTGTGAATTATAGTCGGATTATTTAGTGGTGACAGACAGTTTGTCGATGAATCTGAAACATTTTCTGGATATAAACAGATGAAAACTGTGTCAAAACAAAAAACAAAACAGCTTTTTTTAAAGAAAGTTCTGACCTTGTTTCTTTTTCATTTCTTCTTAAAGCAGTTTGAAGTTAAAGTTAAACACAAATTAAAGACAAAGATTAAAGATGAAATTTTGATAATGACGTTAAAACCACATTAAAATCACATTGTTTGATTATGCAAATTATTTGGAGTTTGAATTCAAGAGTTTTAAAAAAAAAAAAAAAAAGTCGATGATGTTTGGATCCTTCTACAAACTCTTGTCTTCAGGTTCATCTTAGATTCATGAGTCCAGAGTCTGAACTTTGATCTCCTCGGTTCTTTAGTGTTTCTAGTAGTTTGAACCTTGTTGATTCGTCTCTGACGTTGACGATGTTGTTGACCTGTGATCATCTACGTCCGTCGTCTCACTGGTGCATCTCTTCTTTTTAAAACTAAACCAAACTGTTGATTTGTCTCTTTTTTGGTCTCTTTTTATAAGATGTTTGGTTTGTTTTATTCATCCTCCTTCACTCTTCGTTCATCGACACCTTCAGACCTTAAACAGCCACTAAACACAAACACAACACTTTGATTCAGCTGGAGAAGTTTTATCTTCATTTGTTGTGAAATATCAAAGAACCAGACAAAGAAAGTGATCGTCAGTCAATGGTCCAGTTGTTTCTTTAGCTCACGTATAAATAAAACTGCTTGTTTCTGATTTAAAGCTGAAAGTCTGAACTTTAAACTCATGTTGATGGTTTTGTTTCAGAGCCATTGTGGTGATGAACAGCAGCTGAATAAATCAGATAAATAACAACTTTCATTTTGTTGTGTGATGCGTTAGCGTCTTTTCTGTGGTCGTAGATTTACAGTGTTTGGAGACAGAAACATAAATGCTTCATCCCGTGCGGCGTTGGCATCTCGACCAAGTGGCATTTAACGACCTCTGTCAGACGTAATCTGCTTTTCATCGTCACCTCTGCTGCTCCGCGTCACATCCTCTCATATTCAGACAACCAGAGGTTCAGTTTTGAATTTCAACGAGGTGGAAACTGTTTCAAGCCCATTAAAGCCTGAGGGAGCGTTGGGCTGTGTGGACACCTCCGGGGCGACTTGGCGTGTTGGTAATATCACGGCCGGCGGTCACCTGGGGCGGCGCTGACAGGATAAAATGTGCTGCTCTGACCTTTAGCGTCTAATTAAAGAGTGTTTCCTGCGTCCAGATGTGGCAGAGCGGTTCTTGTTCTGTCTGGGGAGAGAGGACGCCACATTAGCGTTAGCGTTAGCTCATCATCCTCCGCCTCAGTGTCACCTCCTTCACAACGTGTGAAGTCCTGACGCCTGCTGAGCATCGCAGCGACCAACGATAAGAACGACGTGATGAGTGAACACACTTTTATCCACATGCCATCACTCGGAGGTCACCGTGTCCATTTACTTTCCTCTGAGCTGTGAATTGGAAAGAGTGAACATTCCTCTCCAGAGTCGTGGTCGTCGTCACACCTTCAGAGTAGTTGTCTGATGTCTGACGTTACAGTCAACTGGGAAAAAAAGAGACAAAAAAAGAAATAAAGGAAGGAAACGATTAAAATCAGGTGAAGCTGCTGTCAAACAGCCTCCGACTCACTTCAGTGGGAATATAGATCAGAAACGGCCTCTTCATTATTTCCTTTTAATGACGAAACACCCGAATGGTCCATGAGAGATAATGTGAATTGACTTCTTGTGTTGAGGAAGTCGAGTGTCATGATTGAGTGGGTGTGTGTTAATAGCAGAGAGAGAAAAAAACTTTCATTGTCTTTAAATTCAATTTATTTGAAGCGTTTTCTCTTTTATCAAACACAAAGAGTGAGAAATGTCTTTGTGTAATGTGAGAATTAAACATCAGACATCAGAAGTGTCATTCTCCTCGTTAACATATCAAACACACATGCATCAGTCTCTTTGTTCTCATGTTTGAAAATGTAGAAACCTGCAAATAATTTAGTGGAAACAGACGAAGCAAACAGCTGCTGGAGGTTTTATATTTTATCATTCAGCCTGTTTTCAGTCTGGAGCAGCGATTCCTGCGTCTGTCTGTGTGTGATTAGTAAAACCTCCTTATCGTCCCGGTTGCAGCAGAGCAGCAGCAGGTTTCTGGTCAGTGTCGACTGATAGTGAAACTATCTCCTGTTGGCTGCTGAAGGCGTCACAGGAGAGCGATTGCTTTTAAGAGTCCTCACACATTTTACAAAACTGTCTCTGGATGGAGAGTGGACGTCTGATCGCTCTGAGGGAGGCAGGTCGACGATGAACAGACCCGATACTTTCTACAATGATCTCTGACCTCAGACGACCTCGATGAATATTGTAGTTGAAGAAGTGATAACGTGGAGTCAGTTGAACCAGAGTCCAACACCCTCCAGAGAAAGACAACGTTGGTCAAAGGAACGTCGAGTTTGACGTCTTTTGTTTTCACAACCAAATGTTTAAATAACTGGATCTTTTTCACCATCATCTACTAATCCCTCTGACGTAGCAGCAGTTTGACTCCACTCACCACATTCACATGGAGGAGGAGCCAAACTGTGATGGAAAACAACGTGTCTGCTACCAGACTGAGTAGAGTCCAGTAGAGTCCAGTAGAGTAGAGACACAACAGTTTAGTGGAGAAGAGACGTTATATGTGGAAGCAACATTAAATCTGAGGGCAGCTGTTGTAAATGTTTGTTATGGTCTGAAAAACTGAGCTGGACCTAAACATGCTGAGAAGACACTCGTCATGTGACAGTTTAACGATAACGACAAACAAAAACCAACAAAAACCTAAACGACAGATAGAAAACAACAAAACTCCCAGACGATGAAACAGGAGGTAGATGGAGGATGAACAACCACAGGAAACAATGAGGAGATGAGGTTTATATCAACAAGCAGAGACAACTAGACACAGGTGGAAAATACAGGAAGTAACACACAACTGATGTTGAACTGGGTATTTACAGAAATGGATATTTCCTCCTGTCTGTTGTCAATAACATCCTTGTTTACGTCAGATCGTTTTACAAAAAGTTTTCACAATTTCACACAATTAGGGTTTGATAGGTAGAAACCTGCTGGAAACGTACCTAAATTGTCATTTTTTAACCACTAATAAAGCTCAAAATATCACTTCACTTCAGCAGTAGCATGAATAGGGTCCCTACACATAAACTGAAGTACTGATAACTTAGTAAGTGAACCCAGAGTTTATTAAAAACACTGTTTTACAAGACTTACCCAACATCTGGTTTTATAACAACTGGTGATGAAGGTTGTTCCACATCAGCAGATTCATCATTTTATTGAACAACAGGTCAATGTGTCTGTGAAGAGCGAGAAAAATGATGAATCTGCTGATGTGGAACAAACTAACACCCTCGAACCAATTGAAAAAAATTAAAAATCACAACCAGAAACCAATAAAAAAAAGAAGTACTGATAACTTAGTAAGTGAACCCAGAGTTTATTAAAAAGTGATGTTTTGAGCTTTATTAGTGGTTAAAACATGACACTTCAGATATGTCTGGCTGACATATATGTCTGTTCCTCCTGCACATTCATAGTGAAAACAAAAGAGGGTGAAACTCTTCATTCCTTCAACTGAGGTAATCCAGGTCTGGAGGATGTTGGACTGGTTGTCATGGTGATATTGACCCTGGTTGAACCAGACCATCACTTTAATGAGTGTGTTTATCCATCACGTCCTGGTATCAGACTCATCTGCTGATTAGATGAACATATGTCAGTGGTTTTATATCTGATCTAATCATCTTATCTTCTCTGTAACATCTGAACAATGATGCCTCCGTCCTAGAGTCAATCAGCTTCTTCTACGATCATTTCATTTCTGTCATTAATGTTCAATTCATCAACTTATGATGTTTAACTACATTTGTCTAAATGTGAAACATCAACCACAGATGATCTTTGAAAGTGTTACATCTTGTGTCTTGTTCAGTGAAGTTGTTCTGAGATATATATATATATATATATATATATTATGTTATTGTCTTGGAGCAATTTTCCAGACAAACAGCAGGAAATCACACGCTTCAATAAAAAGCCAAATGTTTGCTCGTTTGTTTTACAGTGAAACTTTTCATGTAAATAAAAGAAGAAGACACAGGATCACAGGGTTTCTGAGACGCAGCAGGTGGATGATGTTGTTGTTTGTTTCCAGACACAAAGTCAAAAATCATCTTTATACATCAATGAACTTTGTCAAACGTGTCTTTGGTGTTTAGTCACTGAACATCAAATACCGACTCAGGGTTTTTCTGTTGATTTATTATTAAATGTTCTGATTCCTGTTTTTATTTTGACACTTTGATAAAAGTGTTTTTACTAAATTAACTTGTAGAGTCGTGTTTGTGTCCAGTGACGTCAGTGAAACATCTAAATTAAACACTGGCGTGTTTTTTTGTATTTTGACACCGGATGTTGAATAAAATCACAACCTGTGGGTCTGTAGATAAAACGTAAAAAAAATCATCCATAATCACTTTCTGAAAAACAAAAACGTTTTGTTTCAATTTAGTTTTTTTTGTATTTCAAGATGAAAATCAAATAACCGGTCATTTTTTTTAGTTTCTTCTTATTTAAAAACTGAGTTTTTGTTCCTGAGTGAAACTTAAATAAACCAGATGTTTGATTTTCATTTTAAATTTCTCTTTAAAGTTAAAACCTGTAAAAACATTTCATGTATCGGACATAAAAACAGCAGCTGATTAATCGTCTCGTTTACATCAGTTAAACTTTTCCCAGATGATCGAAATATATTTGAGGGATTATTATAAACACGTCGATGCTACATGAAGAATAACAGACGATTTTTATCTACGTTTGTCTCAAATGTCTGATCCAGCATCAGATCTGAGACCAGTCGGACGTCGACGGTGGAGGAGAATATTTCGCTGTAGTTCTGGTTTTATTTCCTGGGTCTGTGTTTACGTTTAATGAAGTTTTCATCGACGACTCACCCAGGACGCGGTCGTGGTCTGTTGTTGCCACGAACGGATGAAAACACTCCAGAGTATAGTCTGCACCGCTCGGCCCGTTTCTACCGGGAAAAGATGAGAAAAAAGATCTGCTGCTGATGATTTGTTGACGTTGCTGCTGCAGCTGCTTTAATTATTTTATCTGCTTCTTGGATCCGTCCACTAGTGGTTATTTCTCCATGTGAGACACAGTGTGTGTGTGTGTGTGTGTGTGTGTGTGTGTGTGTGTGTGTGTGTGTGTGTGTGTGTGTGTGTGTGTGTGTGTGTGTGTGTGTGTGCTCTCCTTCAGTGACAGTCAGCAGAGTTTAGAAAGGCGACGGCCTTTTCGTTATTATTAGCTGGAAGGTCACGCCGCTGCAGCCAATGAGACGACAGGACGAGATGTTCCAGGTTGTCTGGAGGCTCGAGAGTCTGACACGAAGCAGAGGACGACTCCTACACACACATCAGGATAACTGGCTACATTAACTCTGTCCATTAGTGTGTGTGTCAGACAGGAAGTGACTGATTGAGGCACATGTGTGGGTTTTATTTATATCCCTGTTTATTTAGCCGCTTGTCAGGCGACAGTGGAAATATTGTCCAGGGATCTGTCACCGACATGTGTGTGTGTGTGATTAACGTGTGTGTGTGTGTCTCAGTTTTCCTTCATTGTTCGTCCTCAACGTGCAGAGCAGAGATTACAACGAACAGAACAAAGAGAAGAGAAAATAAAGAAGAATCAAGAATAAATTAAAGTGAAGTGAAAAAGCTTCTAATTTACAATCGTCAGCTGTTTTTTTTCCTTCTTCCAGCGGAGGAGGAGGATAATAAAAAAGCTGAGACCAGTTAATTACATAACGTTTGTTGGTTTGGTCTTTAAATGCACATTCGCTCTGAGGTGTCACATTAAAAAACAATAAAAAGAAAAAAGAAAGTTCCTTAAAGTTTTCAGGTTGTTAAAAGAGAAAAGTCCGTTTCAGTTCGGTTCAGTTTCATAAACGTGGATCAAACGTACACGAGACAGAAAAGAAGTTCACACGTCTTCTTCATTAAATTAAAACACACAACACAAGTTGTTTGTCTGATCAGTTTAGTTCAGAGACGAGTCACAAACTAAATGATGTTTTATCATCAGATGACGACAGAGTCACTACGTCTGCGTCACGTTGTGTTTAAGCCTCTGAACTGGTGAAAACTATGAAATCTGACACTTAATCACATGAAACAGTTGGATGATAATTCTAGTTTGATGGTTTTAGAGCATCATCAGTTAAATCTAAACTTTCAGTTCACATCTGCAACGTGTTACTTTACTTCATCACTGAAATTTTACAGAAGAAAAGAAGAAAAAAGATGTTAAACTAAAAAAAAAGTTGAATTAAAAACAGTTTCCAACCTTCACAAACCTCCACATCATCACTGGTGACAATGAAGCGAGTCTGAAGGTTGAGATTTATTTATTTGTATTTATCAGTAGAAACTAGAAAACATCCTGAAATGTTCGTCGGTAAATAACTGGAGGAGCTTTAGACCTGAATGAATCGACCTGGTGTCTCCTCTCGTCTCCTCAGACTCAGACTCAGACTCAGACTCAGGTGGAGGACGAAGGCCTCGGGTTCGTCTACTGACACTCGACTCTCAGGACTCTGATGTCGTGATCTGCTCCAGTTCAGGAAGTGAAGCTGACAAACCCAGATCAGATCAGACTGACCCAGGTACCGGATCACATCGGTCCTGATGCTGATTTAAAACTCAGACGAGACACAAACATGAGATCAGGTCCAGATGTTTGTTGTTTTCTGATCTTTGACTTTTCTTCTTCAGTTGGAACAAACATCCTGGATGTTTTCATTTAATTACAAGGTAGAAAATTTCAGTTCTTCTTTTTATTGATATTTTCCTTCATTTCAACTCATCCTTCTGTTTGTGTTTGAATAAAAACTTAATAAAATACATTTCAGTCATTTTAGATTTTTTGGATTTGATATTTGAGAATCACTTTATTGTCATTTTAATTGTGATTTTATTTTCTACTTGATGATTTAACATCAAACGTCTTTTCTTCACATTTTAAGATAAACCTGGTTGTTGGAGCCGGTTTCTTTCATCATGACTAAAATATTTTATGAACCGTTGTTGGAACAGGAGCAGCTTCACAAACACTCATGAATCTTTCATCTGCTGAGACTTTTATCGTTTTGTTTCCCACAAATCGTTTTGTCTTTTCTTTTTATTGAAAACCTCCATGACAACGTTGAAAACTTCTGGTTAGATGCTGGTTATGAACGGCTCCTTTTTCTTTTTATATGAGATTACATCTGTTCGTCTTCGTCTGCCTCGGGGTCTCAGTCTCTCGTCTCTTTCTGAATCCGTTGTTGACAAGAGATGCGGTTTTCTGACAAGCTCTTGTTTCTTTGTGTTGAGATGTGTTTGAATTACCGGAGGAGAAACACAAAGTAACAGGATGAATTCACAAACCTGAAGCTGCTTTCCTCAAACCGTTGTGTTAGTTTCTGATTATCATCATGTTAAATCATGTTAGAAACACTTTGACACAGACATCTCATCTTATCTGTCAAAAGACCAAACGTAGCGTCATGAAACATTCAGTCCTGAGCTTCTCCTGCTTTACATTCATGTTGTGTTGTTTTCTCAATATAAATGTGTGTATAGGTTCTGAACCGGACCTATTTATCCTCCGTCCTCTTGGCCAACGTCACCTGTCAGACTCGGATGTAAATGAGCAGGTTTCACCACAACATCAAGTTGAAAAACATCAGTTTTCTCAACATGAAAGTGTTTTTATTTGGTTTTTATCTGGAGGTTTGATGGAAAAAAAAAAAAAAACCCTCAGGAGAAGAAACGAAGACACAGTGTGACATTATCAATTAATTATCACTTGAAGTCATTAAAAGTCTCACATGTTTCCTCAGATGTGATTCATCCATAACAACAGTGACTCGGTTCAGAAACACAGCGGAGCATCGTCTGCAAATCAGTAAAATGAAATAAAGTGAAGCTGCCTGGAACGTGACATCTGAACATCAGGTGTGTTGGTGACGAAGACGTAACTTTAACTCTTGTTTTGTCTCAACATCTTTAGAAACAAACATCTGACTCTGGAGCTGCTGAAGTTCATCAAAGATCTTCTGTCGTTGATCTGTTCGGTTTTAGGCCCAAAACACATCACAAGCTGTTCATAAATGGAGCGTTTGTTGTTAAGTGTTTTCATTTTGAGCACATGTTGAATTCAACCAGCGACGCTTCTCCAAAATAGACATGAGGTCTGTTTTGTGCATGAGAGTTCTGTTATAAGCTAGAAATATTATTTATTGACAAGAAAACCATCAACACATGCCCCCGCGGCCCTGGCGCTCCGGATAAGAAGGAGAAAACAAAACAAAATGAAAAGAAACTTCTAGATGATGCACAGTTGCTACTACTGGTCATGTGCTTGTTGGGTCGTTGTATTCAGGTCAATATGGTATGAGATGTGAACTTGTAGTGGACGTAGAAAGTCAACGTTTTCTGTCTGTAGGTCACATGTGAACACATACGTGACCGCAGCGTGAACACACTGCTTCAGCTACGCTACGATTACGAACCTCCGGTTCTGACGTCGATGTTGAAACTCAAAGTTCAGAACCAGTTCGTCCTCGACTGGTGGTTTGATTCATAAAGATCTGGTCTGTCGCTGCTCGTGGGCGTTTTTCTGTGTTTAAGAGAGATTGTAATAACATCCTAAACATCACAAAGGCTGCAGATAATAACACGTCCCTCCTCTTCATCCTCCTCTTCATCCTCCTCTTCATCCTCCTCTTCATCCTCCTCTGTGTGAGTGGGGTTGATTGGGGAACGATGCTTCATCCTTTTTCTGTTTGGTTTAATTGTGGGTTGTATGAGTTACACTGAATGTTTTGTTAAAAAAGAAAAAGTGACATTATTAGTTTTTTGTTCAGAAGGTGAGAAAATCCAATTACGACAGAAACTGTAACTTTGTGTTTGTAACCAAGCGACTTCTGTCGTTTCATGTCTGAATCTTCACTTTCTTCTTCGGTTCAAGTCGTTCGTCACATTATAATGAATATTACCGAAGACTCGATGATACATGTGAACCGGACTCATGATTAATTATTTTTCGTTGCAGCTCTGAGCTGTGTTTCTTTGTTTGTTCTTTAGTGAATAAAGAAAGTGACGTGTTCACACAAATAAAACTCGTGACAGTTTATCAACTTAATTAGTTTTGTTCTCTCGTGTCCAAACTCTGCAGTAATAAACAACCCGTGGTCCGAGCTGCTTCCTAACTGTGTTTGACAGAGCAGAGAGCAGCAGACCGATGGTTTCACTTCCCCATCAGGATCATGCGGATCTGGTTCTGGACGATTTGGCAGTGACTGTTTTCACTTTCTACTCATGAAGGAAAAAAAAGCAGAAAACAGAAGCAGTAAATGAAGAGTTAGTTTGTTTTAATCAGACTCATACAGTGAATAAGCAGACAGCTAAAGAGATGTGATTCACATCCACCTGATGGAAATAAATTGGAGGTACAGTTGGTTGGATGATTTTTTCTTCCTTTGGTCTCATGTCGATCAGGAGACGCAGCAGAAATAAAAAGAGACACTTAACTCACTGATGAGTTTAAGATATTCACAGTTTCAGACGCTTCAGGAGAAACATCTCCAACGTCTTCACAACAAACCAGGAGGAAGAAAACATCCAACACTTCTGTCAATGTGTCTGTCGCTGCCTCGGAAAATACTTTCATCATTAAAACGATGGGAGGTGATTCATCCTTTAATCTGGAGGATCGAATCCACTTAAATTAAACGTGTTGTTACGTTTAACTCAGACTTAGAAACACTGATGAAACTTTAATGAACGAGACTAATTTTAACAACTGTTCAGCTTCATCTAGAAAAATAGAGAATATTTTTATTTGTCCCTCAAGGGGAAATTTTTCTGTTTGACTGCATAAAAATATGAAAATAGATTTCAGTCTCAGTGAGACACATGATGCTGCTCTGTAGCTGGTCAGAGCGTCACTTCTTCATCTGACAGGGACAGATCGTACATTCACCATAGTTACAGACGTGTTGATGGGTTGTAGCGTCTTCACTCCTGCTCTTCATCCTCCTCCTCCACCTCATCTCCACCAGGATCTGGAGTCTCTGGTTGGGTCGAATCTCTGAGCAGCTCAGTGTCGTCAGCTGATCACTGGAGAAACAATCAGTCAACGGTTCAACGTCTCTGGTTGTTATGGTCACAAACAGAAACAAAAACAAGAGGAAAAAAGAAAGAAAAGCAAAGAAACATGAGAAAAAATCTGTCCCTATAAAAGGGAAGAAAGGTTTTAGTTAAAATGTTTAAAAGTTTTGGTAAAAAAAGGAAAAATGTAAGAAAATCAGATGCTGCTGTTCACTAGAGGTTGTTATTAACCTCGTTTCCACCGGGGAAAATAGTGGAAACTTTTCAGGGACTTTTTAGGAACACAAATAAACATTAGTCCAGATCCAATTATATAAACATTAAAAACAGACATTTAATGATGGTTTTATGTTAAATATTTCAGAGTTTGTCTTCTTTAATCAGACAAACAATCACAATGAAAACGTCTGAACCTCAACGTTGTCACGTTGTCACGTTGTTGTTTCCTACAATAAAAGCTTCAGGTCATTTTAATATTTACAGGATGAATTCAGTCTGATGAAATCTGACGTTTGAGCTGAAAACATGAAAAGAAAATTCATCTTTAGACAGAAAAATTACAGACGAGACGAGACGAGCAGGTTTATATATAAAAGCAGGTTTAGATGAATGTGTCCGTCAGGTTCAGAACGTTTTTCACAAACTCTACATTCACATTTTTCACCTCTTTTATTTTGTCACATCACTTCCTGGACTGTTTCCATTATTCTGACCAGAACACAGAGACAAAGAAACACGACAGCTTTTTGTCTGAACACAAACTCAGACCGACCAACGACACAAACCTCTTTTTATTTTAAGATGATCTGTTGAACAACTGATGGAAAGTTTTCCTCGTGTTGAAAGTGTGAATGAACTGGTCGTGTGTCAGGTGTTTGTTGGTGTAAATGTGTTTGTTTCGACAGCGTCTGTAGAAGAAAAATGAACCATGTGGAGAAACGTCCGTCTGTTTGTCTGTAAATGATGTGAAATCGCAGTCGGTCCCATCGGCCTTTGAAGGTTTTTAATTTCCTTTTTTTTCTTTTCCACAGAGGAAACCTTTTTTCCCACGTTGATGTGGAACTAACAGGAGGAAAAAATATCTGAGGGAAGATTAAAGTGACTTTACATTCACCCTCATCCTTTTCTTTCTTTCTCTGCTCGTTTTGCTTCGAGCGGCTCCAGGATTTAATCAGGAAGTGTTTTGTTCAGCAGCAGCTTTTGTTTTCTTCTCAGACTGAACCTTTGCATCTTTGTCTTCCGCCTCATTTTATCCTGGAGCACGTTTTTTTTCTTTTTTCTTTTTTAAAGAAAGAAAAGTTTTTTGGCTGAAACAAATTTGCAGATTTCTTATCATGACCTCAGGAATCAAACGACCTCTGGACTGTTAATGTTACAGCTAACCCTAAACTAACATTAACATTAACATTAACATTAACATAACATTAACATTAACATTAACATTAACATTATCATTAACATTAACATGGTTCTGTCTGGTCACATGAACATCATTTTCATAAAGTTTGTTTTGAACATGTTGGATCTTAAAGACGGACAATCTCACCCTGATCTCACCAAATGTTGACAACATCTCGAGGAAATTTATCCAAATTTGACACAAACGTTCACAGATGAATTGATCAGATTTTCGTGGTTTGAGGTCAAAGGTCAATGGTCATTACTTTTGATCGCTCTGAATGTGATTTAACAAAAACAAAGTTAAGGAATCACCATGAATGACGATCACAGAGACGAAGGATGTTTTAATTTTGATGGTTGAAGGTCAAAGGTCACAGTGACTCTGAGGCTCCGTTGACACGACAACGACTTTAAAAAGTTTCGTGTTTCCACGTCAGTGTCTTCAGAAATTTCCTTGAGTGAAAACGCTGTCGTACATACATCAGACCAGCTGGTGGCGCTGTCATGCTTCTGCAGTCATTTATAAAAACAAAGAAGAAGCAGTTTATAAAGCAAAAATCATAGAATTATGAATAATCTGATAATTATAAAATAGCGTAACCTGTTTTCTCAGGGTCCTGAACGCAGCTCGCTAGCGACCGACCGGTTAGTTTAGTTTTTATTTCATTAAGGCAGAACGCCTCGTTAGCTGATGACCGGCCGTTAACCAGTGGACTCCACCAGTGGTCTCCAGTGGTGGAGTCTGGTGGACTTGGTCCTCTGATGGTTGGTGAATCATCAGTTAATGATCATAATGTGTGAACAGCCCTAACGACTCCATCAGAGGCCGTCGGGACCTGGTCTGAGACCGGGACTGGATCTGTCATGTTAGAAAACTGGAGGAGTCTGAAGAGACTGACAAAGAGCGACGGCCAATCAGAGGAGGGATGTGAGATAAATGCTGCTGCCGTCTCACTGACCGTTAACTGTGTTGACAAGCTGTGAAATCAAACAACAACTGACTATTGGTTTGAAACTGGAAACAAACGCGTCTCCTGTGTTTTTGTCACCTGATTTAATTGCTACACCTGCTGCAGATTATCTGACAGAACCACGCAGCCGTGGGTCATAACGAGCTGCTCAGACGAGCTCAGGTTGTGTTTTTTTTTGCAGACAACTGAGACGCTGGTTTTCCTCCTGAGTCTCAGTTGCTACTTGCAGGTTGTTCAGTTGATGCAGAAACTTGTAGAAACAGTCTTTAAATGTGGTTCGTCGATGTTTAAACCTCCAGTTAAACATTAAACTGCTGCAGCTGCTGCAAGATGGTTGGATACATAACTGTCCCATAAAAGTAGTTTTATAGAGATTTTAATGAGCTTTAATGATGCACTGTCTTCATCTCTTCACCAGCGAGGGTTCATGTGTTTAACGTCCACCCTGTGGTTCGTGTTACATTTAGACAAATGTCATGGAGCCGGTTTCCTTCAGCTTCTTCTCTAACCTCAGATTTTTCCTTTAAAACTGTGAAAAATACATTTTATTGAAATTTAAATACTTGTATCTGCTTAAATCCCACGTGTGTAGTCAAATCTAATTACTGAGAGGACACGTTTTACTGCGTCACAAACTTCATCTCATAATAATAATAAAGTATGAAGGTAAATCTCCCTGCAGGAGAATAATGTCAGACGTGCTGCTGAGGTGGAAGTGATGTTCAGAGGCAAAGATACAAACATTCACGTGCAGTTTGTTATGATTCACACGGTGTCGGTGATAGGAAGTCATGGATGTGAGAGGAGGAGGGTAATTATATTACCTGACATCAGGTTGTGTCTCGCTGTGTTTCACTGACATGTTGGTGACGTATTGTGTCACACTCGCTGTGTCTATGAGACGAGCCTGGACTCTGACAGACAGACGGAGGATCTTTGGCTCGTTTTCTCAGTTTTCAGTTTTTCGGTCAGTGGATAAAGAGCTGAGTCATGATGAGGCAGGTCTGAGAAATAAAACTGAATCACAAATTGAGAAATCAACACTTAAGTCTCTGTAATCTTCAGACGTCAGAGTATTAAGGGTGTTTACAGACGTTTACCAGTCAATGAAATCTGTTGAGTAATTAACTGTTCAACACTCAACAGCTTCACCTGTTTATCTGCCACGTAACCACGTTGCTTTAATGTTTAATTTACACATCTACATTAATATAAATGTAATATAAGTGAAGCTGTGATCAATCTGATGTTTAAAAGTCGATTCACTTTAATTCAAGGGTTCGAGGTCGAGACAAGTCTCAAAAAATAAGATCCATCCTCCTGTTTGTGACATTTTTCTCTTTTGGACGATGCTGCAGTCATTTGTTACAACTAATGCACTATTCATGACCGAGCCTCAGCAACTTGTCTCAACTATTCACTTGGGAACAGGAGTGGAGGTTATATGAAGTCCTGGCTCGATGACTATTGATTGTCCGGTTCTTACTGGCTTTTAGCGCTGCACGGTCATCTTGTTCTTATTTTGACTCCTCGAGACACAAAGTGTTCATGTCTGAATCGTTTGTTTTATGGTTTTAAACATTTCTGGTAAAGGTTTAAAGGAGTGAGACTGAGAGAAACAGAGTTGATGAAGATAATTGAAGAAGCTGAACAGTTTCATAAAGGCTTTTTCCACCAGCATCTACTCAACTCTACTCCTTTTTTTTGGTTTTCTTTTTTGGGTTGGACCTGGTACCTGCTGCTCGTTTTAGTTCCTACTCTGATCCAGATGAGTCGATACTAAAACGTACAGTTTGACTCCACTCACCACATTCATGTGGAGGAGGAACCAAACTGTGATGGTAAACAAACTGAGTAGAGTCCAGTAGAGTAGAGACACAACAGTTTAGTGGAGAAGAGACGTTATATGTGGAAGCAACATTAAATCTGAGGGCAGCTGTTGTAAATGTTTGTTATGGTCTGAAAAACTGAGCTGGACCTAAACATGCTGAGAAGACACTCGTCATGTGACAGTTTAACGATAACGACAAACAAAAACCGAAAAATTCCTTTAGCCACGGAGGAAGCAGGTGAAGGTCTTTGGTTTGACTACGTCATAGTAGTTTTACCACATTTAAAGGTCAACAAGGTGAAGACTTTTGCTTTGACGGTGGTGGATGTTGGTCGCTTTTTGGGGCAGTTTTGTTTCTATGTTTTGGAGTTAAACAATTCGTTTTGGCGTCATTTTTTTTTTTTTTTTTGCATCACTAATTTGGGCCGGACATCCTTCTGAAGCTTTGACAGAATTGGGCCAAATTTGGCTCAATTTTTCAAAGTGAACAAAGAAGAAGAATCTTATTAACGTTAATTAAAAAGTTTAGTCTTCTAGCTGTTAACCTGTGTGACATCACAGGCGTGATGTGTGTGTCACTGAGAGGTTGTAAAAATGAGCCGATATTTCTCCTCCAGTGACAACGTCTTCCAGTCGTTAAGTCTGAGTCAAATATGAAGTCGATAAAATGAGTTTTCTTCTTTTGTAAGAATTTCACCTCAAAGAGAAGAAAAGGAAAAGTTGAAAACAACAGATGTGATGAGTCATTGTGAACTTTGTCTTTTGTCAATAATGTGTTAAAATAACAGTTAAAATCACTTTAATAAACCAGATCAGCGGATTCATCATTTTCCTGATCAACAGGTCGATGTGTCTGTGAAGAAAAATGATGAATCTGCTGATGTGAAACAACCTTCATCACCAGTTGTTATAAAACCAGACGTTGGGTAAGTCTTGTAAAACAGTGTTTTTAATAAACTCTGGGTTCACTTACTAAGTTGTCAGTACTTCAGTGTATGTGTAGGGACCCTATTCATGCTACTGCTGAAGTGAAGTGATATTTTGAGCTTTATTAGTGGTTAAAAAATTACAATGTAGATACGTTTGGCTGACTGCCCCATTTACTTTCATTGTTAACTATTTGGTAGTGAAAACAAAAGACGGTCAAACTGGATATTACTTCAACCAAAATATCTGTTGAGGGAAGTTTGACTGAAATAGACTCTGGTTCATGTTGCTCTGGACGTCACTTTAAATAAACTTCACACTTCAGGACAGAGGTTGAAATACTAGTTGACCCAGACCAAGTCTCTTGAGTCTTTTAGATCTTTACATCAGGTCCACAAGGTCCTGGAGGATCCTGAGATGTTTCCACTAGATTAGATACATAATCTATATAATCTCTGTAGTTACTCTTCTCTACCTTGAGTCGCAGCCTAAAAATCCCCCAACGTGACACAGTCTGGTCAGATAGTTGAGGTTGATGACACAGTCTCTGCTCCACAGCTACAAAATGAGACCAGTCTAATCCTGCAGAGAGAAATGTGTTTTCAGACACGGTTAGAAACAAAACAACACTTCATTTGAATCACACCGGGAGGTTTCACTGTGCTTGTTTGTCCTCTCTGTGTTTAAATCCTGCTGAAACAAAGTGTGTTTACCGCGACAGAGAGGAAGACCTGCGGTCGCGATGCTGCAGAAACCACTTAGTGATTTAATTAATGAGCCTGTGTGAAACGTCTGACAACGGCGTGTTGGCAGGTTGACAAACAGCCAGATGTTCAAACTGTTGGTTCTTCTCCTGTGAAGAGCAGGTCGCTGTGTGTCGACTGCTTTTTAAACAGACGTGGTGCGATGGAGATTAGGACCAAGCTGTTCACCCGGCGTTCGGAGGCTGGATCAGACCGAGGGACAGGACAGAGACTTTACATATCAAAGACGAGGAGACAGAAGGAACAGCAGGAACATCAGCGTCACAGCATCAGGAGAGAAGTTAAGATCAGAGACAAAAGATTCAACAAACGACAGTAAAACAAGTCTGTTTATCAGCAGCTTGTGGTTTTATCTCGGTTTTAACACCTCGTTGACTATAAACCTTGAATAAAAGACACAGTTGCAGTCTAATAATCAGGTAAACAACAACCTCAGGGCTTTAGACGTCATCTCCATCATCATCTCTGTAGCGTATTGATGAACGTTCAGTTGAACAGAAAAACAGAAACATGTTGTTTGTTCTCATTGACATGTTGAGTTCATGTTTAAATGTTAAATAGTGTGAAGTTGTGGATGTTTTGTTTCTGTTTGTATCTTGTTTCTTGTCGACGTTTAAACGCGATTGTTAACATTTTCTAGTCTTCAAACTGACCGACAGACTCACATTCAGTAACTGACGGCTCATATATTGAAACATGATGAAGGTTATAATGTTAACTTTGTGTTGACAAGCTGTGAAACGAAACAACAACTGACTATTGGTTTGAAATTGGAAACAAACACGTCTCCTGTGTTTTTGTCACCTGATTTAATTGCTACACCTGCTGCAGATTATCTGACAGAAGCACGTAGCCGTGGGTCATAACGAGCTGCTCAGACGAGCTCAGGTTGTGTTTTTTTGTTTTTTTCAGACGACAGTCTGTCGGTCGCCCGCTGCAGGCGACTGAAGCGAAGGAGAAACTTTACAGCTGAAAACAAAGCTCAGCTGCAGATGTGAGTGATAACTCCCTGTAGGTTCACTCATCACTCCTGTGACACTGACAGATCGTTGTTGGTCATAAAATCAATAAAACATATTGATTATAGATGTTTCAAAGGCTGCGTCCTCATCACCAAGAGAAGAGACTCAAACTGATGGTTCCTGGACCGTGTGAAGACACAGATGTGATGTTTTCCAACCAGATGTTTCGTCTCTTCCATATGTGGCTGTAGATGAATGATCTCGGTGTCTCACATCTCCACTATCGCCTCTTCTCCACCATCATCCACTGGTCTCTACTCAGTCTCTAGTGTTTCCACTTGGTGCTAGTTCCTGGTTCCAGCTACTGTTTTAGTTCCTACTCTGTGGAGGAACCAATGGAGCTGAGTCGATACTAAAGCGTGGCGTGAACAGACGCCGCCACTGATTGGTCAGAGGGAGTGTCTTCACAAGCTGCCACCAGACGCCAGTTGAGTTGAGAGAGCGTCAACAAAATAATCAAGCTCCATTTTTAAACAGGACAAGAGTGATAGCCATCGTCGTAGCTACCTGGTCGTAAGCTAACCCAGCAACAAGTACAGCATCTCCTCCATGTCCATTAATGTTTACTGATGTTTTAGTGTCGTGACGTCGCAGCAGTTTGACTCCACTCACCACATTCACGTGGAGGAGGAACCAAACTGTGATGGAAAACAACGTGTCTGCTACCAGACTGAGTAGAGTCCAGTAGAGTCCAGTAGAGTCCAGTAGAGTCCAGTAGAGTCCAGTAGAGTCCAGTAGAGTAGAGACACAACCATGTGGTGGAGAAGAGACGTAACGTGGAAACGATTTGTTTCACTTTTTAACAACTGACATTAACTCAAAGACTCTTACAGAAGAATATAGGTCCAAACGTAGCTGAATTTCCCTGTAAAGTGACAGCAGACGTGTTTTCCGGAGACAATTCACTTCCAAACATTTGACACGGTTCCTCCATTTCTGCTGCCTGGTCTCACTAGTGTGAGGTTTTCTGTTCTCAGCCTTTAACTGCAGGAATAAATCTAACGTCACTCGTGTATTGTGTTTTCCCAGAGAACAAGAAACAATCAGAGGATCTAAATGACTGATGGCTCCTTCGTGACTTTCTTATTAATTTTATAACCTCATCCTATTTACACGCCAAGAAATTGTCCTCGTATGTAAGTCGACGTTTCCCTTCACCACATAATTAATCTTATAATTCTCCATGTGGTGATGCAGTTATGCAGCAACGACCATTTGGTCGTGGCAACAGGAATTATTATTTCCTCGGTGGGTTATTGGCTGCAGGGGCGGACAACTAATGTCGTTTAGGTTCCTTAGAAATTTTCCCCTCAAAACCCAATTATGTCCCAGTGGGGAGGACGAGGTGATACGGGTCATTTTGTTCTTTCTAATGGAACGACAGAGCGGACACGTATATGATGGGGTTTCTTTTTTCCTCTTTCAGTCAGTGCCCACGTCCACAG
>CM028917.1:21409980-21627480 GCA_016801845.1 Polydactylus sextarius | reverse complement strand
TTCACTTACTAAGTTATCAGTACTTCAGTTTATGTGTAGGGACCCTATTCATGCTACTGCTGAAGTGAAGTGATATTTTGAGCTTTATTAGTGGTTAAAAAATGACAATTTAGATACGTTTGGCTGACTGCCCCATTTACTTTCATTGTTAACTATTTGGTTGTGAAAACAAAAGACGGTCAAACTGGATATTACTTCAACCAACGTAACATATCTGTTGAGGGAGTTTGACTCATATTCATGGTGAAATAGACTCTGGTTCATGTTGCTCTGGAGACTGAAGCTGTTTCTCTTGAATCAACAAGAACTGAAACATTAACCAGTGACGTCTTCAGGATGTTCAGTCGTTGTTTTAAACTGTCTCATATTTTCCCAGCGTTGGTTTGTTAGAATCATCTCATTGATTATTATATTATTGTTAAAACATCCATCTTTTAACTGTGAATGTACATTCATTTGTTTATGTTTAAATTAAAGATTTCTTTGTCCCAGTTTCATCATTGTACATTTATTTCACAGCAGGAGAAACAACACACAGACTCGACGGATAAAAAGATAAATCATCATTAGATCAAATAATGAAACAATAATAAAGTTTATTTGATAGGATATGTTGACTGCTTCAGTTTCATTATGAACAGTCGCTGTTTCATCTGAGCGTGTCTCTGTTGTAATGAGCCTATTTCTATTCATCGTTGTGTAATTTGTGTAATAATCACAAGCAGCAGAAGAAACCGAGCAGCGTAGAAACACACGAAGCTCAGTATGTGGTTAAATGAGAGGGTTTGGATCAGTGTGTAAACTGAGTAGGTGGTCGGAGCTGAGGAATGGTAACGTTGGGGGGTGGGGTGGGGGCATTGATTTTCCTGTCTTTGTGCTGCTGCAGTGGTGAATTAATGTTCAGGTGCTGTGGACACTTGAGATACGTCGACCTCGTGTGTTGCTGAAGAAGCCTTTTGTGAATTTGTGCAGCGAGATGCAGCGTTTGCACCTGCTTTTATTTTAAACCTTTATTTTAAACCTTAACCTTCATGCTGCTCTGATCTGGAGACAGATTCTGTTACAGATAAAATCTGTTTTACACACCTGGACAAAAGTAACAAGACTTTAATTTAGTAAAGAGTAAAGATTGTAGTCGGCTGCTCAGATTGTTTGGGCGCCGGTTCAACGTGACGCCTCAGTGGCCACGACGACGCTTTGACTTGAATCAGTTTCCTTTCTCCAATAAACGCTCGTCATATTTCCTCCCTCAGCAGCAGCGAAGCTCATTATCCTCCTCTCTCTCTTCCTCTTTTTTCTTTTTATGCACTGATGAATTATGGGATTGCTGCTGCATTAAGTGTCGCTTGCCGCGGGGACAAAATTAGAGCATTAACAACAGCCTATTAAAACTGCATCACACCGCGCTGTTGGATTACTTATTGACATCTGGCAAAACTGTTGCCCCAACAATTAATGAGTTCATAAACTAAAAGACAATAAAAAAAAAAACACAAATAGGAGAGGGAACACGTCATTTATTATTATTTTAATAGAATTTCTATGTAGATAAATCTAAGTTAACTAGTCGGTGTAGTGGTGCATACATTAAACGATGGATTTAGTGTATACATGCACGACTCTTGCAGAGTGATGGAGTTGGTGTTAAGCGTGACGTTTGTGTTTTCTTGTTGTGTCGTGTGTAACAAAGCTTTGATGAATTCTTCTGCTATGAAACACAAAAATCACAGTAAATCCAGTAAAGTGTCTCAAGAAAAAAGGAATCAGTAAATTGTCAGTAAATTGTTAGTAAACCGTGCTTTCTTCTCGTCGATGTGTCTGTACATCTGTGGCTTTGTGTGGTACGAGCGTCAGCGGTCGGCGTTCATCTTCCTCAGCTTCGGCGGCAGGTTGTCCTCCGGCCTCCCTCCGGCTGAGAGCAGCGGGCTGTGCATGGGGACCGGAGCGGGCGATAACGTGGGCTGCAGACTGTGCTGGTACAGGTCTCCGGTGGACTGGGTCATGGGGTCGAAACCCACCTTCAGAGACTTGTGGTGCAGCCGATTCTCGGTGTCTGGACCCGGTGAAGAGCTGAGGCGCTGCAGCTTCAGAGGAAGGTCTCCGGTGCTACACGCCTTCTCCGAGTGCTGCGAGCTGAGGAGCAGCACCTTCCTCTGCAGGTCCTCCTTCCCGGATGAACTCATCCTCTGCAGTTTGCTCGGCAGTCGACCTCCGGCCCCTCCCTGACGACCTCGTTCCTCTGAAGTGTTGATGCAGTCCACAGAAAACACTCGGTCTCGCCGGGCGCCGTGGCTCTCGGTCAGAGCGGGGACGGGCGTGTGCAGAGGCGAAGGCAGCGAGTTCTTCTCTTCGTGCTCTTTGACGCTGTACGGCGGCGTCGGCACCTCAAACGTGCTGTGGAACTGAGAGTAGTCGACCCTGAAGAAACCCTCCTCCAGAGACATGACGGGTAGAAAGCGATGGCCCCATAAAACCTCGTCCTCGGTGTACGACGTCCTCGCCTGGCACGTCATGCCTAAGAGACGGTGACAGGGCAGTTTCATTAACTGTCGTTAAAAGAGGTTGAGCTCCAACAAAACAAACGACAGCTGATAAGGAGGAAGACGAAAGGGCGGTATTCTCTGCCATTATCTCTTTTTCCGCTTTGCTCTTCTTTATTGCTTGTGGAAACGCTGCTTCATGCTACTTCCTGTGCAATCTACCACATAATTCAATTTAGTCGCATGCTGAAGGTTTAAACACCGTTACACTGGCTGTAATTCATGAAAGCAGACTATTATTACCACTTTATGTTTTTCTGTGTTTGAAGTATGTTTCCTCTAATAAACTGAAAATCCAATAACCAACAAAATGACATGAGATAATGTGAAAATGTTTCTTCAAAGCAGCCTTGTTTCCCACATGTTGTTGCTGTTAATGTGGGTGAAAGGTGAACGATGCTCGTTATCAGCGTGTCTTGTGTCAGTTGTGATAATTGGCAGCTTGATCAACATAATTAAAAGTCCCTCAGCACCTTTTCCCTCGTCAATACACCGATAACAGGAGCTGCTTCTGTCCTCACGTCTTCATTGTCACTTGTTGTATCGACTTCAATTTCCTCTCATTTAAAACAACACAACTGTCAATTATCATGTCGATGTCGTTCTCTTTTAACTATTTGTTAATAATTATAAAAGACGCTGTCGCCTGCATCTTAAACACATTTGACTTTAACTTTTGTAAATAAAATAATGTTCTTGACATTTCAGTGTTCGATCAGTAAGCTTCAGTTTTTCTGTTAAACACTAAACGCTCCAGTTTCTGGTGCAGTAGGAGTCTGGTCCTCTCCCTGTGATAGATGATGATGATATGTGCTCTGTTATGTCATAGCCTGATGCTATTCCAGGCTCATATTCATCCACAGAAACCCTTCAACAGTCCCATGAACAAACAAAGGTCATTATATTTCTTAATTAGCCTGGAGGCTTCGGTCACGAGGATAATTTTCCAGCTGTGTTTTCTTCTTCTACCAGGAGAACAACTGTGTTTCTGCTGACTGCAGATACATAAGACAGCACTAATACCAGAGCAGTGAAAGCTTGTGGGTTTAGAGCCTGACGGGTATGCCAGTTTTGTTTTATCATTCAAGCGTCATATGGGTATTCAACCAGCTGCTTAATGTTTAGTGCATCTTGCATAAAAATAAAAACCCTCAGCTCAGCTTCACAAACACTTGGCAGACAGCGAGTGGGCTCTCCCCGAGGAAGACTTTATGTAGAAAGGCCTGGCAGAAACCTTCACTTGCAACTGTTTATAGAGTTCATCATGATGCTTCACTATTTCTCTGAGACCGAGGCTGAATTACTGAGAAGAGAAAATAAACACATACATAAAGACGTGTGCGTCATCTGCATATTGGAGTCATCCATTCAGACTGGATGTGTTGTTAGAAAACTAATTCAAGTATGTTGTGTTTTTTTTATCTCAGATGAATTCTGATGGTTTTTAGATGAAGATCTAAAGATCTGATGACAATTTGTAAAGTTAAAAAAATGAAATTATATAAAATAATTTAACAAACAGAAAAAAGCTTTGGTTTATATCTCAGACTGATCTCTGAGTGTGAGTGTTGATCTGTCAGATCTGGTTCATCAAGGAATTAGTCAAATCAACAAGCTCAACATGCAACTGTTTAGAGAATGAATTTATAAAGCTTCACTTTTTCTGAGACATATCGTCTCTTCTCCACCACGTGGTTGTGTCTCTACTCTACTGGACTCTACTGGACTCTACTGGACTCTACTGGACTCTACTGGACTCTACTCAGTCTGGTAGCAGACACGTTGTTTTCCATCACAGTTTGGTTCCTCCTCCACGTGAATGTGGTGAGTGAAAGTCAAACTGCTGCGACGTCACGACACTAAAACATCAGTAAACATTAATGGACATGGAGGAGATGCTGTACTTGTTGCTGGGTTAGCTTACGACCAGGTAGCTACGACGATGGCTATCACTCTTGTCCTGTTTAAAAATGGAGCTTGATTATTTTGTTGACGCTCTCTCAACTCAACTGGCGTCTGGTGGCAGCTTGTGAAGACACTCCCTCTGACCAATCAGTGGCCGGCGTCTGTTCACGTCACGTTTTAGTATCGACTCAGCTCCATTGGTTCCTCCACAGAGTAGGAACTAAAACAGTAGCTGGAACCAGGAACTAGCACCAAGTGGAAACACTAGAGACTGAGTAGAGACGAGTGGAAAAGATTCTGTTAATTCACATCTGACCAGTGTTACTGAAAAAGAAGAGAAATATAAACATAAAAGTGTCATCTGCATATTGAAGAAAGTGGAAACTACCAACGGAGCCACAAGGGTCAAGAGATGAAGATCAAGTCGTGTAGACGAGCAACAAATCCAACATGTTGTTTACATGTTGTTGTTTCTGTTGTTGTGAGGTCTTCAGGTTTCTGTAGACCCTGAGTTCAGTTGAATCTGACCCTGGTTCAGTTCTGTTTGTCTGTGTATCAGCTGTCACTGTTGGTTCTGATCATATGTCGCGTCTTTGTCTTTATTCAGGTTCAGATCTGTTGTGGACCAAGTCTGACTGTCACTCTGTTGTTTTATTCAGATTATTTAGTTTGTATTCTTGAAGATCAGTTCATGTACAGTACATTGGGGTTTTTGTTGGTTTTGCATGAATCCATTTTATCTCAGATGAGGTCTGATGGCATCGAGTCGACTGATCTGAGGACAATGAACCAACAGAAAGAAATCAGATTCATTGAGCTGAATTAAATTGAATTGATCTCAGACCGAAGACGTCTTCGATTGATCGAATGTGGTTGAGACGTCACAGGAACGAGTCAAACCAACGAGCTGAACGTCTGTGTCAGCAGCAGATGGATGTGAGCAGATAACTGTTAATGAGTCAAGTTAATAGGATGTGTTTTATTGTGAGGATGGTGGTGGATGTTGTGGTCAGCTGAAGGTGACTCTGTCAGACCCTTCAGCTCTGAGAGCCACAGCACTGCGACACTAAACTTGGGGCTGCTCCCTGATTTAATGGTATTATCAACAGAGCACAGACCGAGCTGCCGCCTGCCGCTTCGCTTCGCTGCTGATCCCTCCCTCCTGCTCTAAGCCTATTCTGCTCTGTGGTTTCTTCTACACCAGTGGCACACTGAGGGTTATGAGGAACGGATAGAGGCAGAGCTGAAAAGAAAAGAGCGAGATGGATTTATCTGTACTGCACTTTGGGGACGAATCATACTGTTAAATATGCAACAGAGAGAGCAGTATTGTCTGCGAGAGCACGGCTGCCTGTAGTTGACAGCGGTGGCTGAATACCAACGTCTCCCAGCCGTTGATTTACCTCTGCTCTCGGCTGTAAGAAAAATGGAGTGGAACTTCTAGTAAAACCTCAACTCGTTTATCAAAATGACACACGCATCTATGACCACAGGCGTTTATTATGCATAGAGTGGGCATAAACCGATTCCTGCGTAATAAAATATCCCTCATAATTCAATCAGAGTGACATTCTCATGTGTTGTTCTCATTCGCACTTTTTCCTGCGTTCTTCAGATATGCAAAAGCAGGAAAGGGTTGATTTTAATAAGGAGATTTACATTTAGATTGAGAGGGAGAAGTGTTCAGAAAGCAAAGGAGTGAGTGTGAAAAGATTCCTCACCGGTGGTTTCCACGATGCCCTCGAGGATAACAACAATCTCAAACTGTTCGTTCATGAGGGAGCGCTGGGAAAGGTCGAAGAAGGGGCTCTTAGGGTTGATTTCGTGGCAGATGGTGAGAGGAGACACGAGGAAGAGCTGGTCTGCTCCCGTCCCGAAACCAACGTCCAGTTCACACTGGTCCAGAGGCAGAAACTCTCCCTCAGGCGTCTGACGAGACTGAAACACAAGAGACGAGATTCATAATATTTATTGTCATTTAATCCAGTGAAAGTTGACACATTTCTTCAGTCCAGTCTTCACAGTTACTCACTGAAAGAACTGATATTTTATAACGTCATCAAACACAGAATTATCACCAAGTCTGCAGCAGATTTTCAGCTCATGTCACGTTTACACGCAGCTGAATATTTACGCTTCATCCACACGACAACGTTTGTGGTATTTTTCTTCTGCGGATTCAAAAAGTTTTGTGTTGTTTCAGGAAATATCCACGTCCTGATGGAAACGGGAAACTGTGTTAAAATGGTGTTGTTGTCGTCGTTGTTGTCGTTGTTGTTGTCGTTGTTGTTGTCGTCGTTGTCGTTGTTGTTGTTGTCGTTGTTGTCATTGTCGTTGTTGTTGTCGTTGTTGTTGTCGTTGTCATTGTCGTTGTTTTTGTAGTTGTTGTTGTCGTCGTTGTTGTCGTTGTTGTTGTCGTTGTTGTTGTCGTTGTCGTTGTTGTTGTCGTTGTTGTTGTTGTCGTTGTTGTTGTTGTCGTTGTTGTTGTTGTCGTTGTTGTTGTCGTTGTTGTCGTCGTTGTTGTTGTCGTTGTTGTTGTTGTCGTTGTTGTCGTTGTTGTTGTCGTTGTTGTCGTCGTTGTTGTTGTTGTCGTTGTTGTTGTTGTTGTTGTTGTTGTTGTTGTTGTTGTTTCGTTGTCGTTGTTGTCGTCGTTGTTGTTGTTGTTGTTGTTGTTGTTGTTGTCGTTGTTGTCGTTGTTGTTGTTGTTGTTGTTGTTGTTGTTGTTGTTGTCGTTGTTGTTGTCGTTGTTGTTGTTGTTGTCGTTGTTGTTGTCGTCGTCGTCGTTGTTGTTGTTGTTGTTACCCGTGGGTTCATCGTTGTGTGGACGTAGTCTCATGTCATGTTAACGTAGCAGATATTTACAGAAATAACATCCTCGTTCACACCAATCGTTTATTCTTTTGACAATAGTATTTGCAGTATTTTGTTACATGTGGAAATACATTGAATGTTACAGTTACACAGAGATATATGCATTTTGTTAAAAGTGTAAACAGTTAAAATTTTGCAGGACTTCAGCTCAGACATTTACCTCAAACCAACAGTCATAAAGAGCAACGTGCTAGGTTCTTTTTCGTTGCATTATGAGGTTGAACAAGGTTGACATGTGAGGGCCCATACATTTTATTTCATGGTTTTATGTTCAGTAGCTGTGAATTAAATGGTAGCTCAGTTAACTGACTGAATGAGGATGTATGTGGATGTTTTACTGCTAAAAGACATTTGAATATGGAAAAAAACAAAATACAGAAAAGAGAAGAGAAAAACAATATTTTGCATATTAATAAATAAATTCTACTGAGCGAAGCTGAACCGAACAGAAGCATCTGTCACCGGTCTCATTCTTCCTCCTGTTGTACAGGAATCTCTGCCTGGGACCTGTTACACATCAGCAGAGTGATGTGTTACGGTGTGTGTGTCTGCAGAGGATCAGAGTATTAACGTGTTGACATAGTGTTAATCACAGTGTTTCAGGGGTCAAACGAGAGATTAGTGTTTCAGGTAAAATGTTACACAAATCTGTTCTCATTAATGTGACTTTCCCTGAGGTTTGTTGTTGCTTTTTTTTTTGGAAACTACTGAGTCATTTTCCAGCCGTCCTCAGATTTGGCTCTTCAGGTTGTGTTGTAGAGGAGCAGACGATGCGACGGCCGCGTTTGGACACGACTCAACCACAGATTGTGAACTGGTGCGGAAGCATTTAATTGCCCAGATGATGTTGGAGCAAAGCACCGGGGTCCTGGATGCATTTTCTTCTTTCCTGTCTTATTCTGTCTCGTCACCGTTAACCGTTTCCTGAACGTCTCCTTAAACATCAAGCTCCTCTATCACATCCTGCTCTTAAGGAGTTAACCCTGTGAAATATTTCTAAAGAACAATTCAGGTTATTTAAATCTGACCTTCAAATGTGAAGATTATCATTGCAAATCATCACATCTCTTTGTGTTTCTTTCTTCTCTGCATCAAAAACACTTTTCACTTTTAAAAAAACATAATTTTTTTAGTCGATTCACATTTAAAACCAATAAAAAAAGTCGATTTTTACTTTACAGTCTTTTATAAAATATGCCAAATTTCCAAACGCCTTTCTCTTCCTCTGCATTGTTTCATCACCAACCATTAAGTGGGATGTGTCAGCCACCGGCCGCCCACTCAACACCCCGTCTTTATAACCCATTCTTCCATTTCTGGACCTTCTGTTCTCATTTTACAATAAAAATAAAACTAAAATAGTCGTAAACACAGTTTCCTCTTTGAGCCTTTTTTATTATGGAGCAGGCGTCGTCCAGCTAGTGCCGATAATAAAACAGATAAATGGACGATCTCTGACTTCAGCAGTAACGTGTAATAGTCACATCAGTTGGTTGAAACCCAGTAGTCGACTGATGTTGACAGAGATTAACACTTGATTTGAAGTTAGAAAGGAGAAGTCTTTGACTTGATCAGATAAAAGCAGGTTTCTCATCTTCTGCTGATGATTAGAGATAAAGATGGTGTTTTTCTTTTTCTGTTATAAAGAAGAAAGAACATGTGTTTTGTGTTTAAATGTGTGGTTGTTTCATGTCATGAGTATTTCACTATTGCATCAGTGTTTTTCATCCAAACAGTTTGATAGTCGCAGATCATCAGTCTTGGATTATGTGAAGTTTTCCATGAAAAATTTCAAAAGAAAAAATCAGGTAATTTAAATCTGACGTTCAAAAACATCAAGTTTCAGTGTCTTTGTGTTTTTAATGTTTAGTTTCTTTCTTCTCCACTTAAAGTGACGGTCCAGAGTAACATGAACCCAGAGTCAAACTCTCCCTCCAGAGACACTTCACTCTTGTCCATACACATAAACCACATCAGCACATTCATCATTTTCCTGAACAACAGGTCGATGTGTCCATGAAGAAAGAGAAAAATGATGAATCTGCTGATGTGGAACAACCTTCATCACCAGTTGTTATAAAACCAGACGTTGGGTAAGTCTTGTAAAACAGTGTTTTAATAAACTCTGGGTTCACTTACTAAGTTATCAGTACTTCAGTTTATGTGTAGGGACCCTATTCATGCTACTGCTGAAGTGAAGTGATATTTTGAGCTTTATTAGTGGTTAAAAAATGACAGTTTAGATACGTTTGGCTGACTGCCCCATTTACTTTCATTGTTAACTATTTGGTTGTGAAAACAAAAGACGGTCAAACTGGATATTACTTCAACCAACATATCTGTTGAGGGGAGTTTGACTGAAATAGACTCTGGTTCATGTTGATCTGGACGTCACTTTAAAACAATGTGTCTCATTTTATCATTGTATTGTTACCAGTGTATCAGTGTATTGACGGTGGATGTGTTGGTTTTCAAGGAGGCTCCTTTAAAGCTGCAGTGAAGAAGGTTTTTGTTTTTACATATAAATGAACTTTCATTTATTGATTGATTTATTGATTAATCCAATCAGCACTTTTATATGTGACGTGGTGACATTTCCTCATATCTCGTTGGTGAACTGGTAGAAACAGGTGACGCGTTGACCAGGAAGTGATGAACAATGATCAGCTGCTGGTGTAAATACTCCAGTAGAGGTTTTATAATGCTGCTGAGTTAGATGAGTGATGACTGTCCTTGTCTTGTGTTTTCAGGTTTAAAAAGGTTAAAAAGACGTCGTCCTCTCGTCTCTTCAGATGCAGAGCGTCGTCTTCTGAATGTAAACCTGTCAGACTCTAGTCACAGCTACTAAATCATGACTGTTCATAGTTTTAGTCAGAAAAAAACTAAATTTGACTGAAAATATTTGATAATTAGCGTTTCCGCTGTTGGCGTCATATTTACAGTGATGTTGGTTGTTTAATGAAATAGTTTTGATTGAATTAAATAAAAATGATTCAGATCTTTTCTCTCTCCTGTTTCCTCATGTTCTGCAGTTTCCAGTCACATCCCAGTTTAGCTTCACGGTGACGTGACTCTTTAGTTTTTCCCTCTAAGAAGCAAATGGTGAATGAAGTGTAAGTAAACACACTTTGCATCTCCAGAACACACTTTGTTCTATTTGTATCTGTGAACATCAACGAGCTGCTCGTCAGTGGACGAGGTACGTGTGGTTCGTGTGGTTCGTGGTTCACACGTTGCTGCTCTCAGCCCGATGAATCCTGCTCCTCCGTGTTTATCTCGTGCTAACTGCGGGAAATTCTCCTTTTCATTTTCAGTCTTTGTCTCTTAAGATTAAAAAGATGGATGAGTGTGTGTAAACAGTGACACAGTCCCCCCCCGGCGCTGAGCTCAGACCCACAGACAAGCGACATCATCGATGCTCCGTCCCAACACAAACACGTTCCTCTGTCATTCGTTTCCTTCGACGCCACCGACCAGTCAACGCGTCAGACGCTCATTAGCATCAGAGAGGAAACGTGCTTTTTGTTTGATGCTCAAACAGCCTCACTTGGTTTCAGCGCCGTGAGTGATGATCATGGATAAAGACAAGTGATAAATAAAATTGATTAGACCTGTAGTGGCCTGATCTTCCCACTCAACTCCACCGCTCTGATCTGCTCTGCGGGGCCTTCATCAATCAGCCGACTGAAGGGAGAAGAAACGGGGGGCGGAGTGGAGGAGACTGTGTCCAATCAGGTCGACTGACGAGCTGAATCATGCAGCTTCTCCACTGTTACATCCAGTCTGAACGCACATTCAGAGCAGGTTGAACATTTCACCCAGTTCGACCTCGACGATGTCGAGCTGCTGTTTCCTCCCAGAGACGGAAACTAAACCAGCTTCTACTTTAAAGAGTCTGATGTCACGTTTACACGTAGCCTCGTTTTTACAGAAACTGATATTTCCTCCTGTTTTCAGTAACGTCCTCGTTCACACCAGATCGTTTTACAAAAAGTTTTCATTTACACGAATCTGCATGAATTCACAATCAACAGCCATGTGACGCTGATGCATTTTGAAAACTTAAACCGTCGTCTACATTCAGACAAACCTTCACTTTTCAGTTTCAGAAATAATCGTTTCCAGTGATTTCAACTTCAGTTTTCATGAAAATAAAAAGACAAAAACATGTGGATATGTCATCGTTTTCCCAGATACCAGCAGCGTGTAAACGAAGTTTAAAACTGACTCTGACGATGATGAAGATTTTTCAGAAAAATGATTTTGTTCGTCTTCATTTTCTTTGAAAAAAACAACAACAAACTTGTGCATCAGCGTCGACATCTGTTGAGGAGCAGGAAGACGCAGCGTGTTTCCTCCGTCTCAGATGATTTCACCTCTGATGTGTCTTCAATTTTCATCTACAACCTTCAACACTTCACTGTATTTATATGATCCATATATACATGTTACAAATGAGCATGAAGATCATGTTAATGTCAGTTAATCAGAGATACAGATGTTTTAAATGTTGATGTCAGTGTTTCAGTGTGTAATGTGTGTGATCATTAAAAATGTCCGGTGGCTGTTTTTTCTCTCAGGTTTATGTGAAGTAATGAGACAGATGTTCACTGATGAGTCGTCTGCTGCAGGAGAAACTCTGTCACTTCTCATCACGGTTTTATTTCTTTTATTGTCGATATGAGACATTTAGTGAAACAGCTGAGCTTTAAAGTTCGATGTTAAAGCAGCTGAATCTCTCTGCGTCTGTTGAATATGAACTTATGATGTTTCTCCACACGCTGACTCTTTATTCTCTCCTTCCTTCATGAAACTCACATCACTTCTTAAAGTGTCTGCTGCTGAATCTTAATGTGAAGATAATTTCCTCCTGTGAAAAATGGAAACGTCCAGATTCAGTCGAAGCTTAAAAAAGAAAAGATTCAGACTGGTTTTTGATTTGAACTGGGCTCTAGTTGTGAATTTAAAGCGAGAATGATCCAGTGTGTTTCGATCGTCGGTGTCACGCTGTGTTGTGACTTTGGCAGAAACTGTGTCGTAATGTTCTTGTTGATAAATGTGTTTCGTTGTGACTCTGCTGCTTCTTTGTGAAACTCAAGAGTCAAGACTGGAGCCTGAAGATGAAGAATAATACCAACGTGTGTTTCACATTCACAGTCTGTAAATGTACAGACGCTTCCACCTGTGGAGTCTGGATTATTTGAATTATTCATGAGGAGGATCTGGCCTCAGGTTTTTGAGGCTCTGAGGTTTTTTAATCAATAACTGAACAGCTCCAAGGCCTTTTCCTCCGCTCACCTACAACCTCATAATGTAATAGCATCTCTATTCTTATCAGAAAAGAAATGGAAATCAATTCTGTTTCCAGCCACAAGTATCAGTCCTCCGAGGACACGAACGCCCTCTCTCTGTCTTCACACAATCAAAATTTTTTTTCGTTTGACTGTTGTCAGTTTCTTCTTCCAGCTCCGTCAGTTTCTCATGTCGTAGCGACTGATGCCGGCGGAGTCTCAGCTGCTGACGACAGATTCTTTCTTTCTGTGTTTTCTGTCATTAGCCACTAACGACCGGCGATGGTTCACATGCACACGTCAGCGCCAACTAGTGGTTCATGTTCAGTATTTACACAAACCTGCTGCTGTTACAACATCAGCTTTAAAATGATGATGACGTGATTTTATCTTGACAAAGATTTAATAAAGAACAAAGAAATCTGATAATATTTCTTGTTCTGCAGCAGTTTCAAAAATCAACGGTGAAGAAGATGTGGTTTTACTTTTATCTGGTTTCAAATCAAAGTTAAGACGTTTGATCGATGTGTCTAATTTTAAACATGTGAACCTGTTTGACCTGAAAATGATTTTCATGTGTCAATAAAATAAATCTGTTAACCAACATAAAGATCATGTTGATGTCAGTTAATCAGAGAAACAGACGTTTAAAATGTTAAACGTTGACATCAGTGTTTCTGCTGCTTCAGTTTTGACTAAATCTCAGTTTTGACTCGTTTTAACAGATACTTTTGTTGTTGTAAACACTTGTGAAAAATGTCCGGTGGCTGTTTTTTTCTCTTGGGTTCATGTGAACTAATGAGACAGATGTTCACTGATGAGTCGTCTGCTGCAGAAGAAACTCTCTGTCACTTCTCATCGTCAACCTAGTTAACACTTCTTCCACCGTCCAAACGTCTCGAGAATTTAAAACCAAATAATTTGTCTTTGGTGCAGATGTAGACGACGTGTTCAGACCAACTGACCTCAGATCAGAGCTCAGTGAACAGTCCTGCCCCGGTTATTAAAGGTAGAAATATCACCAGAGAGAAAGTAAAGACCAGAATCCAGCGTCTGAACTCGGACTCGTGTCCACAGATTCCACTTCCAACCAAAGGTCAGCGGGTGCATTTATTGCATTAGTAGAGAGGCTGGTACTTTTATCTGCACTAAGAGCAGTTTTGTGTCTGCAGCTTCCTGCAGCCACATGAAAGAGCCTGAGACTGAAATGACTCAGGATGCGTCTTCATATGACGGTCACATATCAGCAAAAAGCTCCTGTTCCTCTAAAGTCAGAGGCTGTGACCAACCAGCAGCTGAGACGGAGACGAGCTGAAAGTGTCCACACGTCTTCGTCTGTCTGTGACGGAGACGTGTGACTCTGCTTCTTCTGGACAGTTGTTACCGTGTGAACACGTAGAACAAACGAGGAGAAACAACATTTTACTGTCTGAACTGTTTCTGACGCTTTTCTTCGACTTAAATGTTTAGTTTAATAAGTGAATCAGTTTTAATTCATAGAAACATCCAGAGTTTCTGTTCTGAGTTTCATAAAATCTCTTTTAAAGACAGAAACACAGTTACGATACGAGTTATATGTGGACGTGTCAGAGAAGCTGTTGGACAGTTTGACTTTGTTTTTACTCTGTTTGATGAACAATTTGTCATTAAAGTCTTTTTCTTTCTCACAGTTGAAATGATGCCAGTTAATGAGTTTAAGCAGTTCAACAGCACCACCAACATCTCTACACAGGAAGTGCACTGAAACGCCTCATTTATCATTATTTTAACGTCGTATGTGATGTGTCTAAAATGTCTAAATGAAGGTATGTTTGTCCTGAACTGAGCTTCTTTGGATCAAACATGAGTCACTTGTTTTTTTTTTTTTTTTTTTTTTATTTTTTTTTTTATGCACTCAAGCTGAACTACAGCAGAGTCTTTGAAGCGAGAGAATAAGGTTAGAGCACATGAAGCCCCGAGCAAAAATAATAAAACAAAAAGCAACAAGGTGAACGCTGAATTTATCGTGTTTCAAAGACGGAGGAGGAAACAGGCGGAGAGTCTGTTTCTCACCGTTCAAAGGAAAAATAAAAGGACTGAAGCTCTGAAGGAGACAAATTCTCACAGTCAGTTTTTAATTTTATTATATGTTTGTTTTACTTGTTAAACTGATCCCGGTTATTTTTGTCCTTTCGTTCTTTGAGGGTGAACCAGATGAACCAGATGAACCAGTGTCACATCAGTGATTTGGTGAAAATGTTGCAGACGTGTGATTCTACTTGTTGCCCGTTCACTTCCTCTTTACTTCTATACTTGTACCAATGAAAATAGCTGCGTCGTCCTCGTCTCTCCCTCTCTGTCTGTTCCTTCACGCCTCATTAAACCTGATGTGACTGTGTGCAGGAGAACACAGATATAAACAAGCTCCAAGCACCTCACTAAACACTGTTTGTCTTCTTTATGGCCCATTTTGCACATCGAACGTGGACGTGGCTGAAAGCGTCTCCATCAGACTCATTAGAAGAGGAACTGGTCAAACTGTTCAGGAGGTTTTTCTTGTCTGGTGATGAGACGTCAAAGCCTCTGATTTAGTGTCACAGTTTGGTCGCAGCTGTGTCACATTTTATGTCTCAGGAGGAGAAATAAAATAATAAAAAGAGGAAGCGATAGATTGCGTTTGTTAATGGTTGTCGTAAATACCTTTTATGCCTCTGTTTCTCTCCCTCGAGGGCTGTTTCACTGACTCCACTGATCTGTTAGAGGATGAAGCTCCACTTGTATCTGTACCCCCCCACCACCCCCACCCCCTCCTCTGTTATCTCTCTGTGTTGAGAGATGCACCTGGCTGCCACTCAGCCTCACCATCCTGCAGCTGAAGGATTATGGTAATACTACCTTAAGCCTGTTTTGCTTAACAAGGCATATATTGTATAGCGGCACCTGCTTACAATCAGGCTTTGAATGAAATATGCAGGATGCAAATCAACCTTCTCCACGTGGACTTTATTTTTTTTTTTTAAAAAACATCAATCAGAAGCTCAGCTCAGCTTCTGTTCTGTTTGTATGTAACAGTTGAGTCAGAGCAGCAGTTAGAGAAGTTCCTGTTTATTTTCATGTTAATGTTAATGATCTGGTGTTTTGGTTTCTTACCTTTATGAGTTTGCACCTGATCTGAGCAGACACCATGTGGCTGTTCCGCAGGTTTCCAACCCGGAACATGAGGCACAATTTCCCGTCGCGCTGAGAAATCACCGCGTCCTGACTGAACATGAGCGTCTCTGCTCGTTTCTTGGGTTGAGACATTTTAATGAACATGCAGCCGATGAGAAACGCGTCCACTATGGATCCGAGCAGCGACTGGAACAAGAAGAGGATGATGCCCTCGGGACATTTCTCTGTGATGTACCTGTAGCCGTATCCGATCGTGGCCTCGGTCTCGATGAAAAACAGAAAAGCTGAGGGGAAGTTGTAAACGTTGGCCACGCAGGGGGTGTAGGACGAGTCGTGTCCGTGGTTCAAGTCTCCTCTGATGTAGGCGATGATCCACCACATCGATGCCATAACGAGCCAAGCGATGGTGTAAGTGAGGATGAAGATGAGCAGGTTCCAGCGCCACTTCAGATCCACCAGGGTGGTGAAGAGGTCGGACAGGTACCTGCTCGTCTCCCCGCCGAGGTTCCCGTGTTGAACGTTGCAGCGGCCGTTTTTATCCACGAAGCGTTGCCGTTTCTTCTTCACCGGAGCGGAGAAGGTGGTCGCCCGGTTCGTGTTCACCACCTGGTAGTCCTCACCAAATTTTCTACGAAGTGCCGCCATTTGAGCTCCTCAGAAGTAAAATAAAAACAAACTTACTTGTCCTAATTTTAATCCATGTTTTTTAATGTTTCAGCTCCGGAACAGCGGTTACCTGCAGTGCGTAAAATGCGCCATGGCCACTTCAGCGCGCGTAAAATCCAACAAAATGATAGAAAAAATAAAAAAATAAATATTTGTCACCGATGATAAAACACAGTTGTTATCCTTTATTTTAAAAAATAAACACAGCCTCTTCTTTGTGTTAGTGAACAAACATCAGAGCGTCAGGGAGTGAAGCTTGTGCGCTCCGGCTCGTCTCCACTCGCTCCACCAGCGGAGCCAAAAAAAAATACAAGGAGCTGTCAACTGTTCAGCTTCCGGTGGCGCTGTGAAGGATGAAGAGGAGTGTGTGAGTGTGTGACAGAGGAGAGGAAAGAGAGGGAGAAGAGGGAGGAGGGGAGAGTTACACAAGACTGCGCTGCTGTGGAGAGAGAGAGAGATGATGATGATGATGGTGATGATGATGGTGATGGTGATTTGCGCAGTTTGACTTTTGTGTCCAATTAAATCAGCGCGAGACTTAATTGATACATTAATTAATTAGCTGATTATTGTATTAATTGATTACATTTTTTCACCCTTGAGCCTGGTCCACAGAGATGAAGCTGCAGGATTCAGGTTGAACTGCGCCATCTACTGGACAGATGTTGTAGTTACCCGCGCTCTAATTGAACCAACATCAGTGTCAAACACTAATTAAATTGCAGATGGTTGTTGAATTGATTAAATTGAAGAAACAGAGCTCAGTGACTCCACAGTAATAATAATAAAAATATACAACTCTCATTAGAATTTTAAATATTTAACTAAACTCATTTTATTTTTGCTTTAAATGGATTAAATTTACAACCGGTCGTCATGAAGCTTTTGTTCCTTTTTCAATGAGACATTAAATCTGTGCGTCTCCTCTTTCCTCCGTATTGATTTAGACATTGTTTGGCTGCTACAGTGGAGGATTCCTGGACTAGCATCTTCCCAGAGGACGGTTGTAAAAGGGGACGACTCGTCCTTGGTCTGTTTTTGGCCTCAATTTAATCAAATGGAGCTCAGGCTCTGTAACATATATGTTCCACGTATGTCCTTCTGTCATTATCTGATGCTGCTTCAGTCACATGAAGACGTGTTTGACTGGTCTCGTTTTGTTTTACAGCTCAAGAGGTTTTTTTTGTTGAGAGTTTCTGATGTGAAAGATGTTTCCACTTTAAAAAAACACAAGATTCAAATGAGGTTCATTAGGCTTCATCACTTATTGATGAAGAGACTGAGACACTCTTTGATTTCAGGAAGAAATGACACAAGTAGAAAAAGTCTAATTAAGAAGAGAAGATTTATTCAGAAGCAACTTTTACTTTTGAGTCTGTACTAGTGTTTTGTCTGCATGAGGAAATTTAGTGCAACTTTAGTGACTCAGCAGGTAGATTATGTCATTATAATCTCAATAATCAAAGGTTTTTATGTTTCATTGAGGTTTTATTTCAACGTTATGCTCATTTGGAGGCTTCGGTTTGTGAGAAAACATCTGCAGATTCAGATTAGATACAGCTGCATGTTTGTCTGATGGTCAGTTGAGTTTTACAGATGGATTCATATTAAAGTGACGTCCAGAGCAACATGAACCAGAGTCTATTTCACAATGAATACGAGTCAAACTCCCCTTAACACATATGTTACGTTGGTTGAAGTAATATCCAGTTTGACCGTCTTTTGTTTTCACAACCAAATAGTTAACAATGAAAGTAAATGGGGCAGTCAGCCAAACGTATCTAAATTGTCATTTTTTAACCACTAATAAAGCTCAAAATATCACTTCACTTCAGCAGTAGCATGAATAGGGTCCCTACACATAAACTGAAGTACTGATAACTTAGTAAGTGAACCCAGAGTTTATTAAAACACTGTTTTACAAGACTTACCCAACGTCTGGTTTTATAACAACTGGTGATGAAGGTTGTTCCACATCAACAGATTCATCATTTTATTGAACAACAGACTAATGTGTCTGTGAAGAGAGAGGAAAATGATGAATCTGTTGATGTGGAACAACCTTCATCAGCAGTTGCTTTATTAGTGGTTAAAAATGACAGTTTAGATACGTTTGGCTGACTGCCCCATTTACTTTCATTGTTAACTACTTGGTTGTGAAAACAAAAGACGGTCAAACTGGATATTACTTCAACCAACGTAACATATCTGTTGAGGGGAGTTTGACTCGTATTCATGGTGAAATAGACTCTGGTTCATGTTGCTCTGGACGTCACTTTAAAGCAGCAGCAGCTTTAAGTCAGACAGTTTGATCTGTAATTAAGTGACGGTTGACTGATGTTTATTTCTTCTTCTTTCATAAAGATCAGTGTCATCTGCTTCAAGATGAAGGAGATAAAACAGGAAGCAGCAGCAGCTTTCATCATCTCACCACCGCTGTGACACTTCCAGATCATTTGACTCAGCGAGGATCCTTCCTGAGCTGGAGAAACCAAGCTGAGTGCAACCTGTGCTCGTCCTCATGGAGCTGGACGGACGTTTGATTGGACATGAAGAAGAGGAAGTGGAGCTGTAATCATCTGTTGTTTCTCTTTCTGTGTCTCTCTCCATCCTGGGGATTTGCTTCATTAGTGTTAAATTACACGTCCCAGATAAGTTCAGTTAAACTGCAGCAGAAGTAATGACTTGTATCAGAGTCACAGCTGCATTTAAAGACATTATGCTCCACATATGTTCACTGTGTTCAGGATATAGAAACAAGAAGAGAGAAGGACGCAGCTGTAGAGGTAAAACTGAGGTATTTCATTTTCTGATCTGACTCAGACATATTCAGGTCATTCATCAGAAAGTAACATTTACAGCTCAGATAAAAGAAAGAAAAGAAACAAAAGCTTTTCATGTGTCACAGCAACAACATTGTTCAACCCAAGAAGATATTTTCTTTGAATAAGAGACAGGATCATGTAGAAGTTTATACAGTTGAAATTAATCAGTTAAGTTAATAGATGTTGGTTAATTTCTGCCTCTGAAACAGCTCTGACTCTTTAAAACCTGGACTCTTCTGGACTGAAGATGGAGACTGAAGGATCGAACTGGTTTGTCCTGCAGGTTCAACAGAAACTGGACTGGATCAAGATCTGGAGAATTTGGAGCCTGAATGAGTGAACTCAGTCTTTAAATGTGTTGAGGCTGAAGTTTCTTCAGTCAGTGGTTCAGGTCTGAAGCTTGTGTTCATGGTTTCTGTTGATCAGTGATCAGTGTCAGTGATCAATGATCAGTGTCACTGTGTTGGTGGATTTAGAGTCACGTTTATAACAAAGTTTTTGTTCAATCAGAACCAGTTTTAACTCTTTCATCAGTTTGTTTCTGCTGTAGCGTCTGTTTGTCGTCACCATGATCCTCCTCAGGTCAGTCTGACCCCTGTAGAACATGAACATCCCATAATAATCTCCTCAGTGTTGAAGATGATGCTCTGATCAGTCGCAGCTTCACAATTTGACTCATTTTTCTTGTTTCCAACATCAACATGAAGTTACAATGTTACAATTTCTGACTGTTGCACCTTCAACCTGATCTGTGATGTTTGAGATTAAAGACGTGTAGATGTTTTATCATTTCATTGATTGATCAGTTCCTGACGTTCAGATGATCAGAGGACGGAGGATCATTTAGTTTTGACTCCAGCATAATAATTTAAATATAAGAATCTTTGTCTCGTGATGTTGTAAGATGTTTAATTCAAACTTTCACAAATTCCTGCTGCAGTTTTTGTTTCATGACTAACGTCTTCATATTGTCTGATGTGACAGTTTACTTCCAGTCAGTGTTTGTGATCAGTCACGCCTTCATTTCTGTCGACACGTTGATTGTTATTCTGAGCGCTGATTAAACCAGAAGATACCTGAAGCAGATATAACGTATATATTGTTTGTAGATGAAGTGAACCTGCTTCATGTTTGGTTAAATGAACTTTGAAGAGTTCATGGTTTTGCAGGTGTCTGTCTTTGTGAACTGTTTCTTTAGCAGGATGTAATAATTTCCTCATTTCTCTTGTGGTTAAAAAGCAACTTGACTGAGACTTTTTACACATTTTAAATCAACAACCTGCTTCATATTTAACATAAAGACATCACACATGTTTTTAATCTTCTCATCTAAGATTATTTAAGTTTGTGAGTTTTAATATTTTTGCTCTGTGCTGTCGTTAAAACGTCTTTATTTTACTGTTTTCAGTAGTTTGTCGGAGGTGAGGAGTGGGTGAAAGTGTAAGTGCAGAGCGACTCGGTTTGATCAGTGTTGAACTGCGACCACACAGGAAGTTCACTGGTGAACACGCGAGGCTACGATGAGCTGTCATGCAGCTGCTGCTTGAATCAGGTTTTAACTTGTATCACTAACTGTTTTGCAGAAGAACAACACGTTTATTTTTAGTTGTTTCTGCATTTAACTGTTGATTTCACATCTCTTTGACTTCACTGATCATCACTTTCTGATTTGCTTTTGCAGGTTTTTCTTTTTTCTTTTTTTTCTGCCTGGATGGAGGGAACTCGTATACAGCTGTGATCCTCCCGGCGACTGAGGATTAGAAAGTGGACGTCCTGGGATCACCATCTGTTAACGTGGGAGCATCAGTCATTTCTCAGTGAGAGGAACCACTGAGCCATGTTGTCTCTCTCTCTCTCTGTTCACAGGGGAACAAAAGAGGAGCCGCGCTCAGTGAATAACTAATGAGGAATTGACAATCATCTCCGTCACGTGATAACACAACTTGCCAGCGAGATGAAAATATCTGACTGTTTTTCCAGCGTGTCTTGTTTCATAGCTGTGGTCTGTGAGCAGGTACCAACACGCCGGCTGCTCTGTCTCCTCAGCAGTGAAGACAGATTACTGCGTTTAGAGTCGACTCACTGGTGAAGAGCAGGAGTCAAAGTGTCTGTGACCCGAACGTCCCAAACACTCGTCTCTCACACTGGAGATGGGTGGAAAGATGAGACATACGTTGACATTTCACAGCGTCGCTTTAAATGAGACTGAAATACAAGACGTCCTCTGTCTGACGAAAACAAACATAACAAGTTTAAAAGTTTTAGTTTCAGGGATCATCTCACTGTCATCAGGACAAGTTTCAGTGAATAAAGTAAAGTTAAAATTAGTAACCAGATAATAAAAAGGTCTTTAATTCAGTTTGTTACACAGAAGCTTTTTTTAATGATTTCCTCTCCCTCAGGCCGCCGTCATCACGCTGTCATACATATTTAACGCCTCTGAAATGAGGCAGATTTCAAAGACGCGTGGTTCGTCATCGTGGACGAATAAAGAGGAGCTGGAACATCAAAAATGCACTAACTGACCCTTTTCTTTTCCTCCTGCATTACTCTACTGTCTGCATTTCAATTACATCCTGCTCTCTGAATTAATTGGTTCGTTAGCAAAGGCAATTAAGAGCGGGGGGTGTGAGGCTGTGACTCTGATGTGTTTTAGATGTAAACGCGCTCATTCATGCGGCAGATCCAAGACTTTCACTTCTAAATACATCTGATCGACTGAAACTGAGCTCTGTTGTTCTGCTGCTGTGGTTTATTTGTCTGTTTCTCTTTGAATAAATGAATAAAACTGAGCAGAAACGTCAGTGAGACGAACGTGACTGTTGAACCAGGTTCTAAATTAAAACCTGCAAACGTTAAAATGAAAGAAAACTTACTGACCAGTTTGTCTGTTATAGATGAGACGGAGCTTTTCCTACATTTCCCATGAACACTCATCTTTACCAACACGTTCTACCCTGAAAAACATAGTTATAGTTGTTATAAAACACGGTGTTTAGTTTAAAATTATCTTAAAACAGAAAGTCATGGTACAAGATAAACTGGATTAGCTGAATAATAGTTTGAAATCTTTACTGAGACACTGATTATCTGTTTTTATAAGATCACATTTATATAATATGACGAGTCAGACGTCAATTTTACCACATTAGTAAAGAGTTAAAAGTCTAAATCCAGTCAAATAATAGAAATAAGAGATAAATAAACGTTTCTAAACCAGTTAAATAAAACTGTTAACACACTGACCTGATGTTTGTGTTGAAATGTCTTTTACTAATTAAGACCTGATTTAAAGAATCAATGAGATTCTTTAATTTAATGATGAAACAAGATGAATGAGTTAATTTATAAACATGAAACTGGATTCATGAAGATTTTATCTCCTTAGATCAACAATCAGTGTTGTTTTTAATCTGGTGACGAAGATGATGAAGGTGATGAAGATGATAACGTATCTTTGGTTTTTAAAGTATTGATTATATTCATTGTCACTATGTTTCTTGGTCTGATTATTTTCTTTAACAGTGGATGATGTTGTAATGATTCATCTTCTGTTAAAAACTAAACAATCATCCTAATGAACATGAAACAAAACTTATTACATAAAACTAAGAATAAAACTTTAATGCAGTGATTTTCTCTTCATAGAAGCGATTGTGTGCAGGTTTTATGTGTAAAGGTTTGTATTTATATCTGTCAGTTAGTTTACTGACAGAAAAGCTGGTTTCTCCAGCTCTGTCTTGTTAAGTTGTTCAGTAAATAAGACATTTTTATGAAGAAATCTGAGCTAAAGTTGAATATAAAGTGTTTTTCTTTTCTCAGAAACATATTTCCAGTGTGTTTTCTGAATAAAAAAGCAGAATTGTGTTTTTTAACATTACAGAAACACAGATTTTTTTCATCTCTTTCTGTTTATAATGTTGTTTATTATGATTTATTTTCACGCATTTCACATAAAACTTAAATATTAAGTGTTTTTCTTTTTACAGAAACATTTTCTGTGTTTTCTGCATAAAAAAGCAGAATTATGTTTTTTTTTTTTTTTAACAAAGACCTTGATTTTTTAAAATCTCTTTCTGTTTATAAGGTTGTTGTGTTCAGTGTGTAAATGTCGTCAGTGACTCTATGATTAAATATAATGGACCGTGTCTGCGCTACGGAGCCGGTTTCACTCCGTATTGTGATGTAAATCCCTGCAGACTCTGCTCCGCGTCTCCGTTCAGGACGGGTCCTGCTCCGGACCCAGAATCCTCTGCGTCGAGCCAAGATGGACGAACCCAGCAGCTGCGGGAGAACAATGTTTTGGCTCTAGATGTTGAAGCGGACGGCTGAAGGAGGACGGTACGAGCCAAACAAACCACAGGCCATGCTCCTGCACCGGTAAGAGAACCCGACCGAGTTAATGTCGAAGCGGTAGAAAGCTTCTCGTCTCCGGGGTCGTTGGTTTTTTTTGTTTTAAAAAGATAAAGAAGAGAAAGAAACTCCTCGTATCTGGGACCGGACAAACAAAGCGCAGCGCTAGTGTTAGCCGCTAAAGTTAGCCTCGTCTCGGCTAACCGAGCATCATTGTTCACTGGAGTTTGTCCCACACGTTTGTTATGAACCATGATGTGTTATTTATCTGCTTTATGGCTTATAAATACTTCATCACTTTATCACCCATGAATAAAAAGGTGATAAAAAGACGCCAAAGTGAAGTAGAAACAGTTAAAGTTAGCGGCTCTTTATTGTCTTCGACTCAACCATCGTCTTCTTCTTCTTCGCTAATTTTGTTGTTTGTTTTGTGGCGAAATTAACGTTTTTATTGATTAATCTTATTAATGTGTGATCTCGGGTTAAAGAGGGTTGAACGTTTTAGTTTATTAAATGAAAAACACAGACTTTTGTGGAGGTTTCCGTCACGTTTGCTCGGTGTTTTGTTGTTATCGCATTGGCGCATATTAATTATTGTCTGATGCTTCATCACAAAGAAGAAGAAGAAGACGAGGAAGAGGAGAAGAAGAAGAAGAAGAAGAAGAAGAAGAAGAAGAAGAAGAAGAAGAAGAAGAAGAGAAGAAGAAGAGGGGCCTGTAGAAAGTGGTTAGCATCATGCATTAGCATAGGGAGCTAACAACCTTCTTAGTTTTTATATTTAAAATAAATAAAAAAGACACTTTCAGATTCAATCTGTGCACATTGATGGTTGAAAGACACAAGAGAGAGAAATCAAATTAATAAATATCATTTATTTAAATTTATTAAATGTTAGCTGGTTAAACCTTACACATCACTAGCTGCACCACTGAGCTTTTATTTTGAAATATAAACAATAGAAATAAAGATGTAGCTACTTCCTTTTTTGATTTAAATATTAAATGTTAACAAGCTGCATCACATCACACACACTTTCAGCGGCAGCAGTGTGTGTGTGTGTGTGTGTGTGTGTGTGTGTGTGTGTGTGTGTGTGTGTGTGTGTGTGTGTGTGTGTGTGTGTGTGTGTGTGTGTCTCATGGCAGATAAGCTCATGCAAATAGGATGACTGGGTCAGACAGGCCCATCAAACAGATTAAGGCGCAACTTCAATCCTCTCATTCCTCATCTCATGTTGTGTCTAGTGTCTGCAGCTGCTGTGACCTTTTCGCCCTGAAAATACTGTACACACACACACACACACACACACACACGCGCTTCTCAATCAGCTGAGATGTGTTTATTTATTTTATTGTCGAGTGTAACTTTGTCTCGTTTGTGTCACAACGTCAGACCCTTCGTTGACCCACAAACCTCACGTTTTAATCCGACTAAAGAGCCGAGTGGTGAGATCAGAGACGGTGACACTGATTCCTGGAGACCAAGTGTTTAACTGGCTCCTTATCTGAGAGTCGATCACAAAATATGATGTGTCACTTCTATAGACAACGATGATACGATGTATTCAGTGTGTTCTCGGTCCTGGATCACACCGAGAACCGTTTTATTTCTTCTCTTCCAGATTGTAAATGTTTTTAAACCAGACGTTGTGTTGATCAGCTGTGATACTCAGAGTCTTTTAGTTTTAGTGTAAAATAACCGGACACGTTGGTCCTTGTTTCCTGACGTTTTGTCTGTCGACTCGTCTTTTCTCTGATTGGTTCCTGAGACGAGACTAAACGTCCTCGTCTTGTTCTTGGCTACTTGTCACCGTGACCTGTCTGGTGCTGGGCTGCTGGTGTTTGAATGTTTAGGAAGCAGCAGTAGGAGGTGAAAACAGTAACACAGATGATCCATGTTTTCACTTTGATCTTTACACTTCTATTCACTCGTTTCTTTCTTCTCCTCTCAGGATGACACTGATTGCCACCTCATAGTTTTCACCATGAACATCATCCAAGATAAACTAGGGAATGAATTCCTGCGCTCCAGTGCAGGTATGGACTCCAATTTTGGCCCCGGCATGATAATGTTCAGCCACCTGCCGCCGGTGACCAGCTTCACCCGACTGGCCACCACCCACTCCGTCATGCAGGAGCTTCCTCCGCAGGAGATGATCCTGAAGAAGGAGCGCGACTCTCCCGACTGCAGCATGGGCGCTCAGGGCGGCGGTCTGGGCTGTGGCGGAGTCGGAGACTACGTTCACTCCATGGGAATCAAACAGGAGAAACTGTCAGAGCACGACTATCGCCTGCCGCTCTACCCGGGAGGGCTGGGGAAGAGCACGGAGCTGCTGGAGGTCACGGTCAGTAACAACCAGAACCTGCAGGTGCACGACCTCAACATGGGAAACGTAAGTAAACAACAATCACAACAAATACAGTAAAGAAATATCAGGTATTTTATCAATCAACGGTCTCAGATGTGAGAATTTGCTCCTTTACTTTGTCTTTTTTACCCAAAATTTAATATTTTAAGGTTTTGTAGTCATTTGAACTGAAATTATGACATTTTTTACTTATTAATCTGCTAATTAATCTCTTAAGTTAATTAACTGCATCATTCACAACATGAGGAAATGATGAAACATCCTCGTTATAATCTACAGAAGCGCAGGATGATGTAATAATTAGATAATCATTTGTTATCAGAGTGAAAATTTAAAAAAGTGATAAAACCACATTAAGTTTTATTAATTTACCACAAAACATCATCAAACATCAGTCATCACCAACAACTTGTGGTTTCATTTTACAACCAAGATGAAATAGACGATGTCACAGATCAATACTTTTTAATATATGAACAATAAGACGAGTTAATCAATCATCTCCTGAAGCTTCTGAAACTGAATTTAGATCAAATATCACGTTTAAATTTCAATAATTTAATCCCTTTTTTATGAGTTGTTTAGTTTTACACAAACAAAACAAGACATTAGATGATTTTTACAAATAAATCAGTTAGTTTATTCACTGAGAAAATACACAACATGTCAGATAAACTAGGTTTAAAATAAAAAGAAGCAACAATAGAGCAGAAAATGAAAGTATCTGGATGTTTGTTGGTTTGTGTTGTTTGTGTCAGTGGTTCATTAAACATCACATATGTTCTTTTTTGTTAAACATGTATGAATAAATAATACTTTAGATTAAGGTTCGTTTCATCTCCGTCTCTGAGCTGCTCGTGTTTTGAGTCAGAGAGGAGGAGCTTGTTGTTTTGTTTTGTTGACATAAATCTACTGACGGCTGGAAATGAAAAATATATAGATGAGATGAGCAGCGTCCTGCTGCTGCTCCGCCTCCTGTCCTCTCCCGGCGTGGAGGGTGATGTCATGCAGCCTCGGCGTGAATGAAATCGTCTTGGCAGAGACACAGCTGTCTTGTTTGAGCATGCAATTCATTTCAGACGTCTTTTGTGTTCATTCAAATAGAAATACACACATCCACACTCTGGTAACAAAAGGCCGTCGTCAGAGGTCGTCAGGCCTGTGGATGCAAGTATGTTTAAAAAAAACCCACGGCAACAGTGATGTATTGTCTTCACTGTTCGTTCAATATTAAAAATGTTGTTTTAACATTAAACGAAGCTTTAGAAAGAAGAAATATAAACGAGTTGTTTTCTTTTTATTAAATATTCATTTAAATTTATTTGAAAAATAAGAATAGCAACAATAATTTGATTAAAATAATAAAAGTTGTTTTTTTTCTGGAAATTACTCAAATTATTTAGTTAGTTAGTTTGTTACATTAGTGAAGAAACAACCAGGAGATTGTTTTATGTATTTTTATTAGAATAGTAGAAGGATTATTCTAGTTGCTGCAGCTTTGATGAAATAAACATCTCAGTCAGTTTTTTTTATTTTTCCTCTAAAACTGTTGCGTTGTGTTTGACGCTGACGCCGCCTCCTCCCTGTGAAATCTGCAGCTCTCGAGCCAGAATTGAACATATTTCCCTCCTGATTTTTACCCCAAAAAATTGGGCTGATTGTTGTAACAGCAGGTGCTGGTGCATTTGTCCCGTCAGTGTCCATATGGTGCGTTAGCGGAGAGAGAAACGGCGGCGCAGGAAGGTAAACACCAAGAATAAAGCGGCGGATCAAGAGCAGAGTAGCTGTTTTTTTTTTTCCTGAATTAAAACTCGTCATGCATTGTTTGTGATGAAGTCCAGAGAGCAGTAATCATCTTGGATGTTAATCTGAGCGTGTGATGTGAACAGTTTGTGTTTGTCTTTGCTGAGAACAGCAGATGAAAAAGCTCCTGCAGTGAATTACAGGCTGCTGCTTCATCCAGGAGCCGTAAATTTCAGGCTTTGTTTTTGTTTTTTTTTCCCACTGGAACCACATCTTTACACAATCACTCTCCAACAAACAATCACTGGACACGGTCGAGGTGGAGCTTTTTATTTTCATTGTTTGTTTGTTCATTTGCATTGAGACGTAAACACGAACGTGTTTATGTGTTGATAGTTTTTTTTTTAGAAAACCAAGGTCTTTAACCTTAAATCAAGTGATTTCCTTGACACGGCCGACTCTCACGGCTTCTCCCTTTGTCATTGTCGCAGCTGCCGAGTCAGTTAGGAAAGGAGCCCACTGGGAGGAAAGGTCGAAGGTCAAATGGTGATGGACAGGAGGGTAAACCCAGAAAGAAGAGAAGTGAAGCAAAGGTTTGGCTTTTTATTCATTTATATATTTATATATGTATTTGCATCTAGTTTGAATATTTATCAAACTGAGCAGAATGAAACTAATTTACTGTTTTATTCACTGCACAAAAAAAATAAATAAAAGAAAGAAAGAAAGATCTTTAAGATGTTCACATCACAATAAAATCAACATGGTTGAATATGAACTGGAGTGTGTTCATCAGACAGAGGACGTGGTTGTAACAGTTTTAACTACAAACGTCTTCAACTTTATCATACAGTCAAAGACAGAGCGACGTTGTTACAACCTACAACCACTACTGGAACAAGACCGAAGAAATAAAATCTGAGACCAAACCACAAAATATACGACTATAAGTTAATGAGGAGACTAAGTCTCATCATCTTCCTCTGGTCCACGGAGCCTCTGATCGTAAAAATTATGAACCAGAGATAAAAATATCTTCTGGTCCAGTTTGAAACGTGTCCTGGTTTTAACATGTGATGTTAGTGAATGTTAAAGATAATGTTTGACATGGAGAGAGTCTGTTTAGTGACAGGCAGCAAACGTTACTGTAGGTTTAGTGTGAGACCAGGTAGCGACTACTGGCGCTGGTCTGGCTACATTTACGTCACCGTCAAACTCTGACGCTAACGTTAGCTTAACAGCAGCTACGCTAACCTAGGAAAATATCTGACCTGGTCAGTTTTATCACCTGCTCCTCGTTCTCTCTTCAGCCGGGAAGAGACGGGGAAAGAAACTGTGACGTGACGTCACCTACCAGACTGGTTGGTTTGTAGTCGAACCAGTTACGTGTTTTCAGAAGCAGATAAATCAACAATTACACCACAAACATGGTCTTGACTCACTGATAGTTTCATTTAAATTAACATACAGGACGTGTGTGACTCAGGGTCGAAGTCAAAGTGGATCAGAAAATCATTTTATTCTCAGTCATTCTCAGTGTCATTTTTTTGATCTAAGGAGCCGGTGGGTCGACAGGAAGGATTGTGACTTGTGACATGTGTCAACACTAAAGTCTGGTTCACTCTAGTGACTTTAAACTTATCAAACTATAAAACCAGTTGTTGTTTCTAGAGTAGAAGTAGTGATACTAGTATGTGATAATAAACACGTGAACAGAAACGGCAGCTCCTGATCCACACCAACGATGCAGGAAGATGTTTGACTTTGAAACAACAAAGAACATTTTCTATAAAAGGTTTTTATTCCAACCGTCCCGTCCCTGTCAGTCATCGTTCAGCAGCTGTAGCAGCATCATGGTTGAAACCAGCATCGATGAAATGACTCATTTTTACTAAGAACCTCGTCTTTAACCTGATACTAGTGACCTCATTCAACCTTCAGTCAGACAGTCACAACAGTCACAACTGATCAACACAGAGACTTGGTCCAAACATTCATTTCTGACCCAAAACGTTGTTGTTACAACTGTTGTAATTTCTACTTTATTGTTGTTTTAAATTTTAAATAATTTATCATTTCATCTTGTGCATTTTCTTCAGGAGCTTCACACTTTGTTTCTTTGATAAAATGAAGAGTGAGACTTTGTGAAACAAACGTGGTCAAAAAGTGTTAAACCACATAACCTCTCCTCCTCCTCCTCCTTATCATCATCATCATCATCATCATCATCTTTTTCCTCCTTCTCTGTGTTTTTCTGCAGCAATCAATGATGCTGGATGCAGATGGAGGCAGTTTGTCACCAGGAACTAAACCTCACATCTGTGAACACTGCACTGCATCGTTCAGAAGCTCCTATCATCTACGTCGACACGTCCTCATCCACACAGGTTCGTCTTTCTTTCCTTTTCTTTTCTCTTTCTAGTTTATCACTCGTTGTGGTTTGTGCTCAATCGGCGTGAGAACGGAAAGTGTCGGTGTCACGGTTGAGTCAGAGGACGACAAGGAAACTGATGTTATCTTTGGTTTAGTCACAGAGACGTTATTAAAAAGCAACATATGGACAGTGGAGCAGGTAACTGTCGGATGTGATGAACGCGTTTGACGGATGAGGAATAAAAGTATTAACAACTAAACCAGGAGGCGTGTGTAGGTCTGAACAGGTGGTGAGTGAGGAGAAGCTGCTCTGCAGGTTCCTGTGTTTTCTTTTCATTTAATCTCATCTCTCACATTTGCGTAACGTGTCAGAACGATTATCCCCTCACCCGACACAAACACGCTCACTGTTGTCAGAGATCAAAAACAAGAGTTTTATTATTAAGTTTATTAAGTTGAGTTGTGTCGTCGCCGTCAGAGACTCGTTTGTTTTCAGTCTGAGCTGTTTCCTCCTCGGCAGCAGCGAGAGAATAAAAAGATGAAAACTGTCTCACCTGTGAAATAAAACGCAATCTGTTGCAACATCGTTGCAACTCGTCAAACTTCAGATGAAGTGTCAGTTTGTGGGTTTCACTGAAGCCTGAAGGTTAAAAAAAGAGTCGTCGTTGCATCATTTTATGTTGAAGTTTTGTGTCAGTTGAATGTTTAAATGTGTGGTTTTATTTCAGGTGAACGACCCTTCAGATGCAGTCAGTGCAACATGAGTTTTATTCAGAAATATCTTCTCCAGCGACACGAGAAAATCCACAGTGGTGAGTGAAGTGATGATGATGATGAAACCTGAGAGTCGTCGTATTTTACCAGTAAACCGTTGAATAACTGAGGTGTTTTTTAATCCGACAGGAGAGAAGCCATTCAGCTGTGATCAGTGTAACATGAGGTTCATTCAGAAGTATCACATGGAGCGACACAAGAGGACGCACAGCGGAGAGAAGCCGTACAGATGTGAGACCTGCCAACAGGTGAGTCAACATCTGGATACTAGACCTGAGACCAGATATGAGATTTGAGAGTAGGGATGTCACCATTGTTCAATATCACAGTTAATCACCGTATCGATCTACGGTCAATTGATCAGAACGTTTCCTGATACCGTCGGAAAATATCGGACCATGGTTTAACACAACTCAAACGTAACGAAAACAAAGTTCCCACAGACGCGTGTGATGGTTTGTTTTCAGTCTGAATCGAATACAATGACAGAAGAGTCATTTCCTCCAGACAAGCACATTACAGTTACTGGAGGAGAAGTATATGAGCAAATAAACAAACTGCCCTCAAAGGAGGAAATACGTCCAAAATGTTTTCAATCTTTTTATTCGACAACCACCTGAATGTGTCCACTAAAGTAAAGGTAAAGACACAGTAACTGGATTAAACCACGTCAGTGTTTAACATGACAATGAATGATTGAATTGGTAGGAAATTAAACATCAGTGTTTTATTTACTATTAACTGTGTACGAGTACGACGCGTTCATCCTGTAACGTGGTTACACGTCGTTCACCTCACGATACGTTAGACTGTTGGTGTGTAAACACAGCAGGAGCTCGGTCGTCTCAGTGTCAGTGGATTATTGGTAACTTGACTTTGTTGATAATAATTGTGATAAATTCTCTGACGATAATCGCACCAAGGAAACGTACGATCGTGACAACCTCAACCAACTGAGGATGAAACTGTTCAGTTAGATGCACATTTGTTTCATGTGAAAGACTGAACAGATTTTTAATGATCACGTCAGAAAAACCACGAGATGAAGGAGAAAGAAATGACTTTAAGATAATTTCTAGTTTTAAACAGTGAAATTGTTTTGCTTCAGTTACTAAACAGTTATTTAACAGTGACTTTATATGGCACAAAGCTACACGACATTATACTGTAGATTATCAACACTGTAGAAAACAGGACAAACTGTTATATCTTTATAAGCTGTAGGTTGTTCAGCCTGTACAACCTACAGCTTTTAATTTTTCTCTTTATGGCAAAACCAGTTTAAATGGTATAAAAACCTTCAACTGTCGCTGCTGCTCCACTGGACTCATGTAGCAGAGCAGCCGTTAGTGGAGGAGCTGAGGTGATTGACGGAGAAAGTTCACAAACTGAAGCTGAAAGTGACGACGCAGAAGAAGTTTTATTGAAAAAGTGTCACACTGAAGTTGGCAACAAGAGCTGGTTGCTGCACCATCTTAGCCTAGGGTTGCTAACTGTTGCTAACTGTTGCTAAGACGACTGTAGCTGCTCTGTCACCGTCCATCAGGAGTCCATCTAAAACCACCAAATACTGTGAAACTGACAGAATTTGTTCATACCAACCAGCTCTAGTCTGTCATGTTTTCTCTGTCCATCAACAACAGAACAACGTATAAAACCAGATGGAACAAGAGTTTTAACCTGAAATTCTTCTGGTTTTGTTCTGTTTGAAGTTTCCAAAGAGAAGGAAACTACCAGAAGATTATTTCTGTTAAACTTGTTTTATAGTCATGAAAAACTTGTTTTTACATCGAGGTTATTCCTGTTTTACTGTTTAAAGAAAATGTGTTTTTTATTAAATTTTCTTAGTTAAAGTTCAGTAGCTTCAGTGTAACAGAGTCTCCTGGATGACCTGGAATCAATATGATGATTTCTCTGTTTGTTTGAACCATAACACGTTGTGTTTGTTGTCGTCAGTATTTTTCCAGGACGGACCGACTGCTGAAGCACAAGCGAACCTGTGGAGAAGCCATAAAGAAGGGGCTGGACCCGGGGATGATGGACCTGGGGTGTATGGACATGGGACACGGCAGCTATGGAATCACTCAGGGAAACGCTGGAGGTCCGGTCAGGAAGAGAGGCAAGTCCAAAAACTGTGGAGACGGAGGAGAGCGTCGGAAGAAGAAGGGCGACGGAGGAGGGAGAGTCCAGCACGTTCACGGAGGCTACGACGTCCACGAATACTCGATGGAGAATCACGCCGTGTCGTCCTCCACCGAGCCGGGACCCAGCATGCAGCAGAGCCACCACGGCCGAGCGCCCAAGATGGCGTTCAAGAAGGCCAACCGTAAGAACGTGGCGAAGGGCGGCGCGTTGGAGCCGAGCGTGGGGATGGACGGGCTCGGCCTCGTTCAGGGAAACGGACCCAAAGTCGGAACCAGCAGCAACTATGATGACGCCGTTCAGTTTCTGAAGAAGAGACGTTACCTTCACGCAGCCAACAATGCAAACCCGACGGGAGCGGCGGGCGGCGAGTACGACGTCAACGTGGCTCACTTGTCGTCGCAGCCGAGCGTCATCCAGGGCGCCGTCTCCACGGTGATGGACGCCGACGCTCCTCTGAGTCTGGATAAGTCCGGGATCCCGGACGAGGTCCTGCAGAGCCTCCTGGACCACTACGCCCAGAAACCCGACGGCTCGCACCACGACGTTCACTTCGACATCGGCGACCACCACGTGGAGCTGAACGCCGCTGACGCCGTCGGCCACAGCCCGTCTGGAGACAAGAGCGGCATGATGCACGAGTACTCGCGCTTCCTGCTGCAGGCGCTGGAGCGAACCAGCCACAGCACCGGCTTCCCTCTGGGTCCGGGACCCGCCGCCGCCTCGGGACCCTTCACCTCCGCCCACCCGGGGAACCCGCTCTACGCCGACAAGAACATCTACACTACGTCGCCGCTGGAGTGCGGCTTCGGCCAGTCGGTGGCGTCCGTCGCTGCCGTCGTCGGTGCCGAAGTCTCACTTCACGATGCTGACGGGTTCGTCGCCGCAGCACAGCTTCCACCTGAGCCTGGAGCCGTCCACGCACCAGCAGCTCACCCCGTCTCAGGAGCTCACCGAGCAGATGGAGAAGCAGCACTCCTCCACCCCCACCTCCTCCTCCTCCTACCAGATCAGCCCGTCGGAGCTGAAGGAGCAGGCGCCCGTGAAGAACGGCGCGGCGGTCTACTCTCAGGATCTGGCTCCTCTGGACTCGTCCAAACCTTCGTATCAGATTGAAAACTTTGCCCAGGCCTTCGGCTCCCAGTTCAAGTCGGACGGCCGCGGCTTGTCTTACGGCACTGACTCTGGCGGCGAGGTGGATCACAGGATACGGACGCCTGTGTCTGAATTCTCAGGGTATAGTAGTTTGTTATCTGATGTCAATGAGCCAGTAAGTTCAGGTTCCAAAACTCCAACAAGCCAAAGTTACAGATGAGCCTGAGAGGGAGAGAACACTGTCTAAAGTCCATGACCTTTGTTTTTTTAGCGCTCCTATTTTATTATTCTAATTATTATTATTATTATTATTATTGTTGTTATTATTATTATTTTTTTAAGTGACATCTTTATTTTAATTATACCGATGCTGTTTTTTTGTGCCCTCTCCTCTTCCCCACACTCGGCCCACGAGGCGTCTTGCAAATGCAATTTTTAGAAAAAAAAAAAGAAAAAGTCTCTGTTGTTTTTAAGTTAAATACGTATTTGACTGTTTCTTCTGGTCACGTTAGTGACATTAGAGTCGTTAGTCGTCATTAATGATCTTGAGCTGACAGTGCTGTTTAGTAGCAACACATTTCTTTTCTCAATGAGCTGAAGTGTTTGAGCAATCAACTTTACAACTGTAACATAATAATAATAATAATGATCATAAAGGAAATAATGGCAGGGAATAGCCCAGAACTGAAATAGCAAAAAAAAAAAAAAAAAAAAAAAAAAAGAAAACACAGGTCGAAGTTACGTCTGTTACAAGGTTTAAAGTATTACTCAGGAACAAGTGTAGAAGGAGAAAAGTGAGCGGTTTTCAGAAGTTTGAACGTGTTTTTCTTGGGTTTGGTTTCTCGTTGGATGAGTGTATCTGCTGCCAGCTCACTTGAACACTGAAACACTTTCTACTTGGCTATATAGAGATTATGGTACGTTCAATGTCAATGTGAAACTCTTCTTCAATAAGGGCCATATATATATATATATATATCTATATATATTTATAAGAATATATATATTAATGTAAAATAACAGATTTAATCATGGTGGGGAGCTGCCAGGTGGAGCAGGGAGGTGGAGGGAAACTTTTCTTTGGCCGATAGATGATGCTGCTGTTGGACAGAGATAGAAAGTCCTGCCCTCTTCCTCTTCATCATCATCATCTTCTTATTACTACTATTATTTCTTTAAAACAAAACAAGAAAATCCAATTAGCACTTTGAGCCGTTTTCGTACATCGAGTAAAGAAACAGAAACAAACCCGTCGGTCGGAGGAAGAAGCTCAGACGTCAGGAACAGATTTGACTTTGTTGACTGAGACGTGTCGTTGGGTTTATGCAGAACATGATGAGGGTGGATGAGGTTTATATGGGCTGAGGGTGGAGGGGGGGGTGGTTCCTTATGTTAGGAGGGGTTAGCTGAGGGAGGGGGGGGTTTTAAAACCATTTAATTGGGATAATGTAAATGTAAACCAGACCCCTAGTTTTAGTTTGACTTGTTATTCAACTTAGCAGCTTTTTTTTTTTTTTTTTTTTTTCATTTTTTATTGAATTTGATGACAAAATGTGTTAGTGATCAAGTTTTTCTCTTCAGCCACATGATGCAGTAAAAAAATAAAAAATAAAACAGAAAAAGTAAAGATGGCTGCTGAAGAAAACGGTTTGTTGCATTTAGACTTGAGTGGTTGTTTCATGTCCGGCAGCACGGAGCAGAGATGATCTGGTGCCTGTGTCTCTGAGCCGGACGGGCTGAGATGTGGTCTAGTGAATGTTAGATGTGACAGGTTTTTTTTAATGTATTTTTGCTGTATGTTTTTGTTTCTGCGCCGTCTTCCAACGGCTACAAAACAAACGGAGCTGGAGATGATGAGTTGATATCGAGTCTTTAAAACAAAAACAGAAGAAAACCCTTTACGCCCTGATGGCCTGTTGTTGTAAAGCAATCATGAAAACATGGCGGCGCGACCGCGATGCTGTAATATCTGAAAAAAAAACATGATGTTGCCATGTTGAAGAGCTGAGACGTGGCCTCATAAATACCTCATATCACAATAAAAACCAGGGACGAAGAAACGAAGCGACGACTGACGAGAAGCAGACGCTGTTTTATGTAAAAAAAAAAAAGCGTGACTGTTTCTGTGAACGTGACGTTTATTTGACCCAGTTAAGACGAAGAAGCTTCAGGGTTTTTTGTTTTTTTTAAACCGACCAGTGTTCAGTTTCCTCCACGTCTCTGTTTATTTATCTGTTTACAAACAAACAAACACTACATCTTTACTGAATTCTGACCCCTGTAAAAAAAAAGAATATTTTATTTTTATCTTGTCTTTCCCTCTTTTTTTATCACCGCCAAATTTTGTAGCTGATCTTCCATTTTTATGTTGTTTCATGTTTCATGAGACTGTATTTGTCCAATGAATTTAAAACTGATTAGGGAGAAAACAAACAAACAAATAAAAAAAACAAACAAACAGATGATTTGTCTCAGTGACTGTGACTGTTTTTATTTCCACCACCAGGAGGCGACGACGAGCTGTCACCAGGTATTTGTTCATTATGAATATTTAGTTGTTTCAACTTGAAACAACTTTGATTTAATTTCTTGTTTGTCCAGATTTTCCAGATGTGAATCGTCTGTTTGGATCAATCAACGTCACATCTGGTGAGTTTGTTTCATTTCTCATCAAACTGATCTGAGAGCAGCTGTTTCCATCGACAGGTTTGATGCATTTACGTGGATGTTTTATACTTTATTTCCCTGTCGAAGACGTGAAGTGACGCTGTGAACAGAAGGTGAAGTGACTTTAACACGAATCATCTCGTTATGAAAGTGGAGCTTTGTCACGTACGACCTGAACCCGGTTTCAGACCGAACACGAGGAGACGAGGACGTCAACATGTTCTACAACAGAACAACGTCAGAGGAACAACAACAATATCTGTATTTGTTTTCTTTATTAAAACAGTTTTTAACGTGGAAACATACAGAGGAAACAAATAAAATGTAAATAAATGATAAATAATCACAGTTCAGACGTCTGCGACATTAAAGAGACGTTTTGTTTCTTTTTCCATAACGAAGATGGACAGGTTTATTTTACATAAAACAACTAGTTTGTTGAGTTTAAGAGATATAAACTATTTAATTAATAACATTAAAAATGAACTCGACCTTCAGAATAAAATGTTTGTTATTTATTGACATTAACTACAAATGATAGAGAAGAACAAGTTCTGCTTTAGAAAATAAAAATAAAACATTTTCATATATTTGCATCAATACAAAGTTGTTGGTTGATAATCACGAGATGAAGTCGACGTGTCTCATCAGGTCACATGGTGTGAAGTAAAGTTTCCTTCTGATCAGTCAGTATCTGTAGATTTATTGATCAGTGGCTGATCCAGTATCAGTTCAGATGTTTATAGACGTGTTTATCTATAAACGTGACGTTACTGAGGTTTATTCTCAATACAAAGAAACATCAAGTCAACATGTTTATTAGTTTAATATCTGACTTTGTTCCTCATTGGTCACATTTTCCTTCAGATCTTCTAGATTTATTATATTAATTATTAAACATTTTAGAGATGAACTTGCTCCTGGTGATTCTTCAGTGTTGTGATGTTGTGATAGTTAATGTTCATGTGTAAATGTTTAACCTGAGTCTTAACATGTTCACAGGACACGAGGTGTTTCCTGTCACCGGCCTCGACTGTTGGAGTGAAAAGACAAAACCAAGACAAGAACCGAACCATCCTGATAACACATCCTCATCTCTGCTTCTCAATGTAACCGTGTAACCTTTATTATTATTATTATTACTGTTATTAAATAACCCCTCTAACCTTTAAGATCACCACGTCTCAGTGTGGACTGAGGGAAAGAAGCTGCTTCCTGAAATCGAATCAGCAACGAGAAGCTGCTCATGTTCCCGTCAACGTTGAGGACAAATGATGAAACAGTTTTTTGATTCAAACATGAAATAACTTTATTTACTTTGGCTCACGCCTCATAAGACGTGAGTGACTCAGTCGAAGCTTTTCCTTCCGGTAACAAGCGACTGTTTCCTTTTTAACAGGACGATGAAGAATCTGAAAGATGAAGAACAGTTTGCCGGCTGGAGGTTTGACCAGGTCGAAGGTCACAGGTGGTTGACGGAGACGAGGCCTGGTCGCCGTCGCCGTCGCAGGTTTGTTGATGACAGATGTGAGTGTGACGTTCTTATCTGCTCTGATGGGAGGAAAAAACCTAATGGTTTGTGTGCTCAGGGACTGAAGTGAACAGGGAACAGCAGCAATAAAACAGCAGAGTTGGTTAATGATATGTTTAGATTAATGGATGACCATCCCATCTACACACACACGCCCTCATGATCCAGACTGTGTTGTAATCACCGTGACTGCTGGAAACTTTTTGCCTTTAATGTGAAGGAGCAGCAACAGGAGGTTTTAAGTTATTTTCTAATCAACTGCTTCATTTTAAAGCTCAGATCTGTTTTCACCGGTGGAGGAAGGAACCAGCAAAATATGTATTTTAGTAAAAGTACAAGTACCACATCAGCAAGTACAGACCTTTAAATGTACTTAAAGTACTAAATGTAAAAGTACTTGACTCTTCATGTCTTTATTGAAATAAAAACAGACTGGGCTCATGATTTCATGTCACTACGACATTTTTAGTTCTAGTTCTCAGTGAATAAAGTTCACTGGACATTTTCCTCCAACGACGATGTGAGTAAATATCATTGACCAACAAAACAGGTATGATATGTCTTTAAAACACTTAACTGTATGGAACAGAATTATGAATCTATTCTGGGTCTATACTGACCCAGACCAGAACCAGACTATAAAGGAAGATTTGAGACGGACTCTCCTCCCTGACCACATCCACCAGCTCCTCCAGCAGGAGCCCGAGGCTGAGACGGTCTCCAGCGTGTCCTGGGTCTTCCTGGGTCCCCTCCTGGTTGGACGTGTCCAGAACAGGAGGGGTCACTAACCAGGTGCCCTGGTGGAGGAGCAGCAGCTCTAGTCTGAGCTCCTCTAAGGCTGAGCCGCCACGCTGCAGAGGAAGCTCGTTTCTGCCGCTTGTCTCCATGACCTCGTTCTGTCAGTCACTAACCACAGCTCGTGACCATAGATGAGGGTCAGAACGGTAAATTGACCCTCAGCGTCTGATCCAGTCCGTCTGTCCTCCTGATCCAGCTCTGATTTCCTATTACTCATGAACAAGACACTGAGATACTTGAGCTCCTCCCTGACTCAGACAGGACGCTCCACCTTTCCCGTTTGAGATCCGTGGGCTCAGACCTGGAGGTGTCGATCCTCATCTCAGCTGCTTCACACTCAGCTCAGTGCTGGAGGTCGGTGTTTGATGAAGACGAAGGAACCACGTCATCCACGCAAAAAACACACACGTGATTCTGAGGCTACGGCTGCTCCAAGAAACCCTGTTCACAAAGAACCAATAACGAAGTTTCTGCTTCGTTACGTTCAACAACATGATGACAGCAGATTCATGCCTGTGGCTGATTGATGGAGGAATAATATGATGATGGTGAAGATGATGATGATGGTGATGAAGATGATACAGATGCAGGTGCTGTGAAGCTCAGGTTTCATTTGTCTTGTGAACATTTCAAACTGGTTGAACTGGAAACTTTGGACGCTCTCTGTTATCACCAGTCAACTTATTTACATATCTGTGTTGTTCATCAGAGAAAAGTGCCCACATGAAAACTGCCTGACAACAAGTTCACACTTCACTCAGCTCAGCGTGTTGTCTCATGTCAGAAAAACTCAAATGAAATAAAACACAACTGTGAACAAAGTAAAACCTGCTTTCCTCAAGATTCATCTTCAGGTTTTAGTTTTTATTCTTCACGTCAAAACTTTAACATCTAATATTTTAGTTTATGACAAAAAAAAAACTTTCTAAACATTAAACGTGTCTAATACATCAACGTGTAACTTGTTTCAACACTGTTAAAATGTTTTAAATGTTTTCAGTCATAAACTCTTTAGGTACTTTAATCCTCCACATGAACATGTAGTTTTTACTCCACATTTATTTTGCGATGTTTGTAGTTTTTTAGTGAAACGTCTCGATCTCGCACCATCTTCAGGTCAATATGTCTAATAATGTTTAATTATTCTCTAAAACTCACAACTTTGTCTAACTAACGCTTCCTAAACATTAAACGACTGTGACTAAACGTTTTCCCTCCTGATGCTTTAATCCTCCACTTTTCTAAAGGAAACATTGTAGTTTTATCTACATTTATGTTAAAAGCTTCAGTTACTTTGCAGATTCAGATTATTGATATAAAATATGATAAAAAACCAAACAGTTTATAAAGTCAGATGACGGCTGCTGTTACGTGGTAAATGAATTAAAGCTCTTTTCTATGTGACTGAATATTTCTACTCTGGTTTCATAATGAAACTGACGTAAACGTCTTTGTTGTGGTTCATTTTAAATATTTGTTTTGTCTTTAATCAGCGTCATAAAGTTTTAAAAGGCTGAAAATAACTTCTTCTCCATTGACAATAGAAAAATGAAAGGTCACGTTGTGTAACGCTGCGACAAACGGCACTCCTGCAAATAACAACGTCCATGAGTCAACACAGAAAAAAACACAAGAATTAATCTTGAAACATGAAAAAAAAATCAACACGCTGCTGAGAAATGTTGCAACGTCCAACGAGTATTTACACGAGATAAAAGTCGAGGTCACGACGTTCTCACGGCTACAAACACGTTAGACTGAGAATTTACTTAGATAATACTTCATATGAGTATTTGTATAATTCAAATGTTGTAATAAAGAAACCATTAATGTTAGTAAAGAACATTTCCTTAGTTACACAACATCACAAATGACAAACACAACCTGGACATGTTAACGTTACATGTTAACAACCTAAACGACGCCTGGTGTCTGAGGAACATGTCGAAATAATAAATATAATTCACCACAACGTCTCAGTTTGTTGTGACGATGATGTCGGAAGTTTCAACGCTGAGATAATTGAAGGGAAGTTGTTAGTTGATGATTATTGTTATTTTTCACCTTTTTCTGACGTTGTTATTGACGTTACGAAGCTGTTGTAACGTGGATCAGTCTGACTCAGAGACGCTTGTTGTTTGTTGTTTCGCCTGATAAAAATAATTTGTCTCATTTGTTTATTCATTTGCACGTTCGCATTCACACGTTCAGAACTAAATAACGTATTTTTAGAAACGCAGAAATAATCCGGAAAAACAAAGCAAGTGTGCAGACACGTAAACATCAGCGACCAGACGTGCATCAGTGTCGTGAAGTGAAGCAGCGATGGAAACTTTTTAACTCTGAGGTCACAGACGTGTTCATGAGCCGGCACCAGGATCTTTGACCGCAGCTATTTTTAGTGATTAAAAGTTGGCAGAGGTTCGGCGTCTGATAACGACACGATGGCGATATTCACTCATTAACTTTCTGAAGCTTGAATAATAAACATTTGGTTGGAGACTTGAAGAAATTCAAGTGTGAAGCAGCTGGAACGACACGATTTAATGAGAAATTTAAATCATTAATCACAAATGATCAATAATGATCAGTCTGATCGTCAGATGTTAATTCGTCAGATAAAAACAAATCAGATAAAGAAAATCACTTCTCCACAAAACAGATGTTATGTTCAAAATAACTAATCACTCGTCAATTTATCCACTAGATGATTAAACACCAAACATTTTAATAATCAATTAATGTTTTAAATGAGATTTGAGTCAAAAATGACGACAAACATTTAATGTTTCAGTTTCTGTTGAAAATAAAACAGATATTTGTTTATTTATCGACCTAATAATCAATCAATAAGGTTGTTTTCAGATGGATTGATTGATTAATTGAATGATAATAACTGATATTAGTTTGTCATCGTTTAGTTGAATCAGTGTCGATGTCAAAATTTATTCAGTCGAAACGTTTCATTGAAACTTTAGAATTAAATTCCTGAGTTTTCATCAGAACAAACAGCTTCAGATTCTCTCAGATCTTATGTAACAACTGGACGAGACTTTTCATTTCCTCAACGAGGTGAATTTATTATTTTTCGACATGGTCGGAGCCAATAACAACGTGAAGAGGAGAAGGAACGTTGTTGTTATGATTCAGTCTCGGTAACTTTGTTCTTTTCTCTTCTCGTTTTAAAATTAAATAAAGAGAAGTCGACGACTTCCTGCTTCAAGCTCCTGAGTTACCTGCGTGTTGTTAGTTTCCACTTCATCACCTGCGTCAGCTTCACATTCCTCTTTATGTCAAAGTCAAGTTGACCTGGTCCCTGATCTGGACCTGGTCCTGGTCCTGGATCAGGTCCAGATTCTCCATCAGTCTTTTTATCTGAAGCTGCTGATGTGAACCGACGTGAACCTTAAGAAATATTTTATTGTGAAGGAATTTAATATGAACCACTGGAGCTGATGTTTGTGTGGAGACGCTGGTTTATCAGGTGTTTGGTTAAAAGCTTGGATGTTTGGTTCAGGGTTGATCATTCAGTGATCTATTGTTCAAACTATTTATAGACGCTTGATAAAAGTCGGTGAAATATGAGAAGAATTTCCTCCTCGTCAAGACGTTTGATATGAACTTTGTCTCGTAGCAACGTGGTTTTTTATGTGTTTATTTTTAGTCAGATGTCACCTGGTCACTGAGTCAACAACTGAGTCCAACCACTCACCTGATGTTTCTGATCCTTTCAGTGAATCTGGATGATGAGTTTTCAACACACACAAGAAAAACACAGAAACTCCACATATAAAGACACCACTTCTCGACTGAGACCAGATGAACAAGAAATAGACGATTAAACCTGGAGTCAAGTCGCTTTGGAGACATTTAAATCCTAACGGGTCAAGAGTGAACAGACTTAAAGGAAACGTAGAAATGTTCAATTTAAAACGTTGAAGTTTCATCCAGGTCGGTTTATTTTAACAACCTGCTGCTGAGATAATAAAGTGTTTCCATCACGTCGTCGCTCTGATGTTTGTTCATATTTGATCCAAATATTTGGTTCAAATATTAGAAATGTAGAAGCTGAAGGTCAAAGGTCACTGGGTCAGATTCTCAGATTTTCAGATTTTAGTTGTCAGAAGTGATTAAAATGTTGTTGGTCAGAGGTCAAAGGTCACCGGAGCCTCATTTGTGTTTCAACTTGAATTTAAACATAAATTATCTGTAACTTGACGTAACTGATGAGACGCAGTTTTAAAGTTTTATTATATTTAATCACATTAATATTGTTTCTCCATCAAACCTCTGATCAGTCGATAATCAATAACCGGTTCTTTCAGCAGCTTCGTCTCCGGTTCAGATCCTCCGGTTTGTCCCTCGGGGGGCGTGTCCATCCGCTGCTTTGATGCTGATTGACAGGAGCTGTGGACCAATCAGAGGACGGAGCCAGCAGCTTCTTTAACCCCGTTGAAAGCTGCGCTCCTCAGTCTGAACCACCTGTACCGACGGACCGGGCCGCTCTCCGTTACTCCACCGGGACTCGGACGTCGTCACCGGTTGATTCTCTTCATTGTGAAACGGAGACGTTGAAACATGCTGAAGTTTGTTTGTGTCGCGTTGCTGTTGACGGCTGCTGCTGCTCAAGGTGAGAAGCTGCTTTTTACTTTAATATAAAATGTTTTAATGTTTCTGACAGAAACGATGTTTTATTTTATTGTTGAATATTTTTTTAACATGAAGTTAAACTGACAGATATTTAAATTTAAATCTTTTATGTCATAAAATAATGATTTTATCTTCTGGACAGGATCTAGAGTTGATTTCTAATTTACATAAATATTATATTTGAACAAACATCAAACACTTTCTTCGTCAGGAGTCTTGTATGTTCTTGTATTTTCCACATGTGTAGTTGTAGTTATTTTCTGATTTCACATGTATTTGTTACAGTTTATTACAACTTTAATAAAGCGACAGGCGTCAGTGTCTGATGTTAACAAGAAACAAATTTAACACATAAAAATCAACTGATAGGAATGAAAAATCATCTAAAACATGTTCAGATTTTCACATTAAAGTCACCGTATTTTCTAGTAGTTGATGTTTCAGTGCTTCACTCTTTTTCTTTCTATTTGTTATTGAAGAAAAAGCATCTTGCGTGTTTTTTTGTACCACATCAGGTTTCAGAGTCAGAGCTGCTCAGGTTGGAGTTTTCCTCAGACCCTCGTCGGCTCAGTGAAGCATCAGAGGAATGTGGATCAGAGCTGCACTTTAATCCATCGTCCACCCTGTTTTATTAATATGAAAGTGGATGTCTGTGTTTTTTAAAGCGTCTGTCACCATCATGTGTCGAGTCCCGAGGCTGTTTGTCCGTCTCCTCGTCCTGTCATGTGTCTCGTGTAGAAACAGTGGTAGTCGGAGGAGATAGAGGCTCCAGTGTGAGCGACTCAAGTGGCAGTAAAGACGTCCAGATGAAGAAAAAAAGGCCTCCTGAGGGTCGTCATCCTCCGCCTCAGTCTGGCGCCACAGACCTTAACTTCTCTCTCGTCTCTTCTTCCTCCTCACATCAGCGAGCAGTTGTCATGTTTCCCTCGTGTGTCGAGTCATGATGTGTGTCACGTTACGCTGAAGCTCTGATCCTTTTTATGGAAATGAACCAGGTTATTTTCTCTTTTTCTCTGAAACTGTAAATAGTCACATCATCACATCGTGTCTTATCAGATCTGAGGTCAGTTTCCATGCACCACAGTGTTTGTTTGTTGTTTTTTTTTCATCAACTTCCTTGTCTCTTTGTTTCTGTTCAAATTCAACTTCATCTTCCTCATTCGACGCCACCAACCTGCTGAAAACTGCACACTTGTTGCTCTTCTGTGTGTGGTTTCCTCTCTCCGTCTCTCGGCTGCATCCTGTTGGATTAGAGCCGCTCCGGGGCAGTAAATCTCGCTCTGTAATTGGAAAGCATGTGCTGGCGGAGCTTTAATTGGATGATATGTGCAGAGGCCCAGAGAGTGAGCTGCTGCTGCAGGGACCATCTGTTACCTCTGAGTTACAGTAGAAAATCTCTGTTTGCTGACGTACAGATGGTCAGTTCCTGCCTGGAGACGTGTGATGAGACGGAGCTTCGCTTTGTCGACTCAACAACAGATATCGACCTTGTTCTTTTCATTCGTCTGACGTGCGACTCCAGTAACTGGTCAAACACACGACATGTGCGTGTCAGGCGTCAAGTTTGTCTCGTCAGCAACAGGAAGTCACAGATACGTTTATGTGGCAGTGGATCGGGGTGGGGAACGTTGTTGTAACAAGTTCTCCTCAAACATCAAACACTGGTTTAAACTTCACTCATCCATGAATTCAGCAGCCATTAGCTAACTGAAGCTAACGTTAGCTAGCAGACGTATGTGATGGTTTCATTTACTGTGAGTTTGAAACAAAGTGTGTTGTATGTTGTTAATGTTTTCTGGTTATTATCACAGTCGTATCTAGTTAGAAACAGGTTCATGTTCCCACAGTAACAGCAGGATAAAACAGGTCTGTTATTGATCTTAAATAATCACAGATGCTGCTGGAGAAGATGCGTTTATCTAAACGGTATGTTTGATGACATGTCAGCAACGATTTTAATCATCGATTAATCAAATATTTTCAGACGTTTCACAGGTTCATAAAACAAGAAAATCAATACTGAAAAGAATTTACCAACGTCAGTTTTCAGCTTTTAAAAGAGACATTGTCAATGTTTTTAGTTTGTTTGTTGAAGCAGCATTGTAACATTATTGTAACATTATGAACCGGTTGAGTCCACATGTGTCTTCTGATGAGGACAGAGACTCAGCAGGACGATGGACCGAAGCTTCGACTCCAGTCGCTGCCACTTTGATGTGACACTGACCCGTGTGTGTGTGTGTGTGTGTGTGTGTGTGTGTGTGTGTGTTTAAATACGAGCAGGTCATAAATAAGGTATGTTAGAAACATTCACTCTCATTAGGAGACACAGGGACCTGAAGCGTGAGCAGTAATGAACAGAGAGTTGAGGTTCGTCCGCTGCTTTGATCAGCGTGTTTCACATGTTTCACTGAAACACACACACACACACACACACACACACACACACAGCACAGGTCGACTGTGTCTCTTAATGAGTTCCTGCCTCCGGCCTCAGGCTCTTCCTGTCCGCTGGGTCTCGACCTGTCGCTTCGTCTCAGATAAACAACTGTTACAGGAATGTTCTCAGAAAGAAAATGATACAAATATTTCATGGAGACATTGAGATTCCTTCTGTGAATCAGTGTTTTCAGTAGAGAGGAGATATTTTATTCCTCCGGGTGAAAACAGAACCTGAGTTCAGGTTCACTTCAGGACCAGGTTCATCTCAGCGTAGCTGTTATTGTCCTGATGAATAGAAATACAGACCAGTTCCTTCTCTGTCATTGTGAAAAGGACAATAGAAAATCTGGTTTGATTTGAACAGAAACAACGTTTCGTGTGGTGGTTGGAGACTTGACGTTTCTGTAGCGACCGACGTCTGAGTGGCGTCGTCACAGTCACACTTCAGCAGGTGTTCTCACTTGAACTGGACTTTAAGGAGCGAAGCCGGACCTTCGTGTCCACATCCTCCTCCTGAGTCTGAGTCGTGGTTTTTCTGACGACCTTAGACCCACTTGTCACCCTGCCTGACCCAGTCATCCCTTTTGTGTCTGTAGAGGATTATCCCTGTGTGGGTTAAATCCTTAGAGACAAGGAGCTGCGCGATGCAGCTGCTCAACTCTATTACTCACCTACCTCCAGTCTGTGTCCGTGTGTTTACACCGTTTTAAATGGGTTTAATCAACTTGTCTTGACTGTAGCTGCACATTCATCTCTCAGTCAGAGAAACAAAGACTCTGTTCTGGTAACGTGTTGTTTCAGAGACGCTGTGGTCTGTGGCGTCGCCGGTTAAACTCACATTGTTGCAGCTTTTGTTGTGTCAAACTTGTGTTTGCGTCACAGACGCTCAGTGAAACTTCGTCACAGCTGATTTCTGACCTGTAGAGAAAACTGAGAAGCGTCAGCTGACTTTTATGGTGGAAGCAAACACATTTGTTTTTTTAAAGCCGCGTTCATTCGTGTCAATTACTCCTTTGTTTCATTACTTCCCTTTTATGATGAGAACACATACGATCATAAAGTTATTTTTGTGTCTTTATCATGGGCCTTTTATGGATCATAGATAAATATCACAACACCTCAACATATCAAAGTCTTTTGTTTTATATAAGATCGTAAAGGAATCCAACATCAGCCACAATCAACCATTATCTCTGCTGGCGAAGGCTTCGGCTACAAGGTCACTGTTGTGGAGAGAAATTACACGTCAGCATCTTCATGTGGATGAAACACAAGAATGTGGAGAAGTTGTTATTACACCGTTGGTTGGAGCAGCAGAGACGAGTTGAAGGATGATTTTATCGTTTTCTCTTCCTCCCGGTTGTGTTCAACTTCAGTAGCCGTCACTGATAAACCACAGCCACTGATTGGAGCAGCAGCTCTTTATCTCTTTGACTTTATCTGGAAACATCTCGATGGTAAAACTAATAATACTTAGATGTGACAGTGCAACACCTGAGGCTGGTGACGCTGGGTTATCGGAGCTGTAAACTGATAGAAACTAATATGATATAAATTCTTTTGGAGATTGATACAATATTTGCTGATATTACAGATCCTGTCATGATAAGATTGTGATTAGGTGAATAACTGAACAAGACTCTTTTGTTTCAGATCAATTCAATTCAATTCAGTTCAGTTTTATTTATATACTGTTGCCAGATTATAAAACATTTATCTCAAGACTCTTTACATAGAGAAACCAACATTTCCACAATGAGCAGCTCTTGGTGACAATGGAGGAAAAAGTCCCTTTTAACAGGAAGAAACCTCCATCAGAACCAGACTCAGAGTGGACGTCATCTGCCTCGACCGGGAGAGATCAGCTGTTTTATTTTATCCGTTAAAGCAGATTGTTGTAAACTTTCACTCATCTTTAATGACTCAGATAAGATGTGATTCATGTTTCACTTTACATCAGTAATATTATAGATCATCAGTCATTTAAACGATGTATATTGACTTATATCAATGTATTGTTATTTCACTATGATTAATTAACTCATTTAAATGAAATGAAAACATGGCTGCTGGTACAGGAGCCGTGTTTTCTCTGAGAATCATTCAAAGTTAGTTCAGTGACAACAGAGGAGCAGCAGGAAGAGTCAGATGTTCTGTGATGTACAACTTCCTTTTACCACAGTTTCTATTCTAACCTTAAAAAGCAGCTGCATTAAAACACAAACACAGACTGTTCAGTGAATAAAACACGTCCATAGTCTTTCACGTCACCAATGAGAGTAAAAAGTGTCAACTATGACTGCGATGCTAACTAGCTGTGATGTTAACTAGCTGAGGTAGCTAACTAGCTGTGATGCTAACTAGCTGAGGTAGCTAACTAGCTGAGGTAGCTAACTAGCTGTGATGCTAACTAGCTGAGGTAGCTAACTAGCTGAGGTAGCTAACTAGCTGAGATAGCTAACTAGCTGAGATAGCTAACTAGCTGAGGTAGCTAACTAGCTGAGGTAGCTAACTAGCTGTGATGCTAACTAGGATCACAGCTGCTAACTAACTTTCTCCTCCTACTGAAAGCTACTGAGGTATTTGGACGTTGTAGATCGCAGCCTCCTCGTTTGTTCTCTACATAAGTGGCTGGTTGGTGTGTTCAGATGCAGCCGCGGCTACAAACTGCTGTTGACATATTAACATCAGACAATAGAAACGTCATTAGGTTCTGACCTGAACATGATGTGAAATAAAAAGTGATGACAGTTCATCTTCAAACATTTTACTTAAGTAAAATTGTAACTTTCATAAATTCTAAGTCATCCCTCCCTCTTTCACTGACCTTGTCCCATTAATCACCACAGACCGGTTCACTGGAAACTTTCCTTTCACACAATTATGTGGACATGAAAGACACTGATAAGAAAGTGGTTTCTCAACACACACACACACACACACGGAGCTGATAAGACTGAGTGAGTGTGTTAAAATTTCTCCTCCACCTCCTTCCTGCTGCTTCACTGACTAACTTGTGACTGAAGTGATGAGTTTTAAAGAAACGTTACGGATCAACCTGCTGCTTCTGGCTCCTGATGAACATCATGAGCCAAGTCTTTGCTACTGATACAAATAGGAAAATGTAGCACATGCAGCTAATCAAAGCCGAGTCAGCATGATGTGATTTAAGAGGTTTTACATTAATCTTGATCTCTGGTCATCCAGTGAGATTAGCTTGTTGGCCTTCTGTCTTAATCTTAACGAGCCGTTCGCTCTGTGATACATGTGTTTTACAGCGATGATCTCACACATTATTGCCGCTCGGACAGACGCTCCTTTTCCTTACGACCGCTTAAAACGTCATGTGTGACTTTTCTCATATTTCATCACTTCCTCATGTATCATTGCTGATTGCTAAATGTGTTAATGTTCATCATCCTAATACAAGATGGGTGTGTGTGTGTGTGTGTCGCAGGGTGTGTGTGTGTGTGTGTGTGTGTGTGTGTGTGTCGCAGGGTGTGTGTGTGTGTGTGCAGGGTGTGTGTGTGTGTGTGTGTGGAGCATGTGGTTACTCAGTGATAAAGAAATTAGATAACACAGAGTAAATAACCAAATCAAACTCAGGATCTGATATTAGTCTTGGTTTTCTGGAGGATTTACTGGAGAACAGCGTTTGTTTAAGGCGTCCACCGTTTCTCTCTCGGCTGCAGAGCAGATATATGAATATAATCATTCGATGCATACAGATGAGGAGCTGAGGTAAACACACTGAGCCGTTATCAAAGACCTCCTACAGCTCGTAGCTCCCTCCACGCTGCCCTCTGGCTTCCTCTGAAACCCTATAAACACAAAGCAGAGAGACCAGGCGTCGCTGAACAAACACGACGCAGTTCTCTCCTTTTACAGACGCCAGATTAAGGCGGTGGCACTTGTGGCCGACACATCTTGGTGCTATAAACAGTCACTTACCGTAGCTCTAATCTACCGAGTCACAGCTTTTGTTAACTTTACGCACTTTAGGGTTCAGTGTTTATTTAAGACACAGTCTTGTTGCCCTCGGTGACAAAGACGTGTCCTAAAGACTTACAGCAAAAAAAAATGAAATGTGAAGCTCCAACTAATTAGATTTGCTTTGAATGTGAATAAGGTAATGACACGAACGTCGTCGTGGAGATGTGTCTCATTAATTCATGTTTTAGCTTCGTTAATTACAACATGTGGACGTTAGATGGTTTAAATCTAATTCAGTCAATATTTGTGTGAGAACAAACGATAAAAAGATGTGGAGTCTTCAGAGGTTATCACCAGTGTTTTAACGTCCTATAAGACCTGTTTGTTTAGTCTCAACATTATTTTCAGCTGAAAAGTTAAAAATGTTTCAGAAATTGTTGTGATTGTCTGTAGATAAGTGATTCAACCTCCAGCGGTCAGCAGAAACAACATATTCAGGTGTTTCAGTGGTTTGTGATGAAACGTTTTAGTTAAATTGGTTTTCTGTGTTTTTGTTTTTACTGTAGTAACTGGATCAGTCAACGAGACATTCACCACTCCTCCTCCTCCTCCAACAACAAACTCAACGACCTCGTTGACAACGTCGTCACCTTCTGTAATGAACGACACGACGGAGTCTACGGCTGTGATGCCAGCGACAACCACGACACAAGCAGTCGGCGACAACACCGTCACCACCAGCACCTCCACAGTTTCACCTACTCACAGTGATACAAATGTGATGACTGCAAACACAACGACAAACCAACCTACAACCAACGCTACAGAGACGACAACTACAACCGCCACACTGGCTTTAACCACAGTGAACAGCAACAACACAACTACTATGACAACACCAACCACACAACCAGTAGACAACACAAATATGACAACACCAACCACACAACCAGTAGACAACACAAATATGACAACACCAACCACACAACCAGTAGACAACACAACTATGACAACACCAACCACACAACCAGTAGACAACACAAATATGACAACACCAACCACACAACCAGTAGACAACACAACTATGGCTCCATCAACTACACAACCAGGAGACAACACAACTATGACAACACCAACCACACAACCAGGAGACAACACAACTATGACAACACCAACTACACAACCAGGAGACAACACAACTATGACAACACCAACTACACAACCAGGAGACAACACAACTATGGCTCCATCAACTACACAACCAGGATGACAACACCAACTACACAACCAGGAGACAACACAACTATGGCTCCATCAACTACACAACCAGGAGACAACACAACTATGACAACACCAACTACACAACCAGGAGACAACACAACTATGGCTCCATCAACTACACAACCAGGAGACAACACAACTATGGCTCCATCAACTACACAACCAGGAGACAACACAACTATGGCTCCATCAACTACACAACCAGGAGACAACACAACTATGACAACACCAACTACACAACCAGGAGACAACACAACTATGACAACACCAACTACACAACCAGGAGACAACACAACTATGGCTCCACCAACTACACAACCAGGAGACAACACAACTATGGCTCCACCAACTACACAACCAGGAGACAACACAACTATGACAACACCAACTACACAACCAGGAGACAACACAACTACTACAACTATGACAACGCTGGTTACAAAACCAGGAAACAACACAGCTACAATGCCAGTCACACACCCTGGAAATAACAACTTGACAACAATGCCCATTACACACACAGGTAATGAAACAACTGTGACTACACCGATTGCACACACCAGCAGCAACACAACAAATGCTACAGCCACCACACAACCAAGCAACATTACAACCTCTTCAGCTCCCACAACCACACAACCTGGCAACGTCACAACTATGACTACACAACCTGGTAATGTCACAACAATGACTCCACCAACTACACAACCTGTCAACGACACAACTATGACTACACAACCTGTCAACGACACAACTATGACTCCACCAACTACACAACCTGTCAACGTCACAACTATGACTACACAACCTGTCAATATCACAACTATGACTACACAACCTGTTAATATCACAACTATGACTCCACCAACTACACAACCTGTCAACGACACAACTATGACTTCACAACCTGTTAATATCACAACTATGACTACACAACCTGTTAATATCACAACTATGACTCCACCAACTACACAACCTGTCAACGACACAACTATGACTTCACAACCTGTTAATATCACAACTATGACTCCACAACCTGTCAACGTCACAACTATGACTACACAACCTGTCAACGACACAACTATGACTACACAACCTGTTAATATCACAACTATGACTACACAACCTGTTAATATCACAACTATGACTACACAACCTGTTAATATCACAACTATGACTACACAACCTGTTAATATCACAACTATGACTACACAACCTGTTAATATCACAACTATGACTACACAACCTGTTAATATCACAACTATGACTACACAACCTGTTAATATCACAACTATGACTCCACCAATTACACAACCTGTCAACGTCACAACTATGACTTCACAACCTGTTAATATCACAACTATGACTACACAACCTGTCAATGTCACAACTATGACTCCACAACCTGTCAACGTCACAACTATGACTACACAACCTGTTAATATCACAACTATGACTCCACCAATTACACAACCTGTCAACGTCACAACTATGACTTCACAACCTGTTAATATCACAACTATGACTACACAACCTGTCAATGTCACAACTATGACTCCACAACCTGTCAACGTCACAACTATGACTCCACCAACTACACAACCTGTCAACGACACAACTATGACTTCACAACCTGTTAATATCACAACTATGACTACACAACCTGTTAATATCACAACTATGACTACACAACCTGTCAACGTCACAACTATAACTACACAATCTGTCAACGTCACAACTATGACTACACAACCTGTTAATATCACAACTATGACTACACAACCTGTCAACGTCACAACTATAACTACACAATCTGTCAACGTCACAACTATGACTACACAACCTGTTAATATCACAACTATGACTACACAACCTGTTAATATCACAACTATGACTCCACCAATTACACAACCTGTCAACGTCACAACTATGACTCCACCAACTACACAACCTGTCAACGACACAACTATGACTTCACAACCTGTTAATATCACAACTATGACTACACAACCTGTCAACGTCACAACTATAACTACACAATCTGTCAACGTCACAACTATGACTACACAACCTGTTAATATCACAACTATGACTACACAACCTGTTAATATCACAACTATGACTACACAACCTGTCAACGTCACAACTATGACTACACAACCTGTCAACGACACAACTATGACTTCACAACCTGTTAATATCACAACTATGACTACACAACCTGTCAACGACACAACTGTGGCTCCACCAACTACACAACCTGTCAACATCACCACTATGACTACACAACCTGTTAATATCACAACTATGACTACACAACCTGTTAATATCACAACTATGACTACACAACCTGTCAACGACACAACTGTGGCTCCACCAACTACACCACCTGTCAACATCACCACTATGACTCCACAACCTGTCAACGTCACAACTATGACTTCACAACCTGTTAATATCACAACTATGACTCCACAACCTGTTAATATCACAACTATGACTACACAACCTGTCAACGTCACCACTATGACTACACAACCTGTTAATATCACAACTATGACTACACAACCTGTCAACGTCACCACTATGACTCCACCAACTACACAACCTGTCAACGTCACAACTATGACTCCACCAACTACACAACCTGTCAATGTCACAACTATGACTCCACCAACTACACAACCTGTCAACGTCACAACTGTGACTACACAACCTGTCAACGACACAACAACTACAAGACCAGTAACACCAGGAAGTTCGACAGTGGTACTAACTACAACTACCCCCTCAAACTCCACTAATGCCTCTCCTGAGACTCCAGCATCCACTACTGGATCCCATCCCACTACACCTACTCAGAACTCCACCTCCTCCAGCCCTGTCCCTCCAAACACCTCCCTTGGCACTAGCACCACACCCCACACTGGATTTACCACCACCCTTAATCCCTCAACAACCACCCCAGGAGGTAGGACTCATTTGTTCTCACACATTAGTATATTTTAATGCGCTGGTGGTGGAGACAGAAATCAGTGTGGGACTGGAGACAAAAGCTGCACAAGTTGGTGACACTGCTGCAAATCAAATCATCATCAATCATCAATCAAATCTAGTAGTTGGGTTTAGGATTGGTGTTGGTGTTTATGTTGGTGTTTATGTTGATGTTAGTGTTGGTGTTAATGTTGGTGTTTATGTTGATGTTAGTGTTGGTGTTAATGTTGGTGTTGATGTCGGTGTTGGTGTTGGTGTTGGTGTTGATGTTGGTGATGGTGTTAATGTTGGTGTCGGTGTCGGTGTCGGTGTTGATGTCGGTGTTGGTGTTGGTGTTGATGTTGGTGATGGTGTTAATGTTGGTGTCGGTGTCGGTGTCGGTGTTGGTGTTGATGTCGGTGTTGGTGTTGGTGTTGGTGTTGGTGTTGATGTTGGTGTTGGTGTTAATGTTGGTGTTGGTGTTAATGTTGGTGTTGATGTCGGTGTTGTTGTTGGTGTTGGTGTTGGTGTTGGTGTTGATGTTGGTGTTGGTGTTGATGTCGGTGTTGGTGTTGGTGTTGGTGTTGATGTTGTTGTTGGTGTTGGTGTTGGTGTTGGTGTTGATGTTGGTGTTGGTGTTGGTGTTGATGTCGGTGTTGGTGTTGGTGTTGGTGTTGATGTTGGTGTTGGTGTTGATGTCGGTGTTGGTGTTGGTGTTGGTGTTGATGTTGGTGTTGGTGTTGGTGTTAATGTTGGTGTCGGTGTCGGTGTCGGTGTCGGTGTTGGTGTTGATGTCGGTGTTGGTGTTGGTGTTGGTGTTGGTGTTGATGTTGGTGTTATGGTTAGGACTGGAGTTTGATTTTCCACTAGAACTTCTGAATATTCCAATACACACAATAATAAATCTGACAAAAATCAATGGCAACATCTTCTTGATTTGATCACTGATCCAGAAGGAACCAGATCGATCTGATCTGGGACACTGTTTGCAGAAATGTGAACTCGTGCCAATCTTAATTTGTGTTGATTTTGATGCTATTTATTAACATAATTTGAGCTTTAGATAAATAATATTGGTGTTAAGAGATGTAGTAACACTAGGTTTTGATGTTTAAATGTCCTCGTGCTGATCTTTATATATTTTATTGCACAGTGAGCGACCACACAACAGGAATCTCCACCTCAACCAAGCCTCCTACTGGCACAACAGCTGCACCCATCACGAGCATCACCACCCTGCGGCCAACAGTCACCACCCCCAACAACACCACAACCGTCCCCACCACAGACGCAATCATCGGTTTGTAACTTTCTATTAAGTGTTTGTTCGTAGTCCAGGTGGATGCAGGTTTTCACCCTGAACCACAGAGAATAAAGACTTTCAAGAATATTTGTCCTGAAATGGTTTAGATTTAGTTTGTAGAACAATTAGCAGACGGCTAATTAATTATCTAATTAGAGAAAAAACAGTTTTTAATGCTTTATTTCTGTTCCACCTCTCACCAGTGTGTCCCGCCCGTCCATGTCCACTCAACAGTGTCTGTTTAGAAGGCGTTTGTCAGTGTCTGTCTGGTAGCTACCTGCAGGATGGACACTGTGTACCTGGTAGGAATGAAACCATTTTTAACCATCACAACCATCACATGATGGACGACTTATCATTTGTTTCTTCTCTCAGCTCAAGTGTTCCCGGGTCAGCTTCACTTCCGGTCCTTGACATTTCAACCTAAGATGAACAATCGGTCTTCTGAGATATTCAAAAAGACGGCGGCAAACATCTCAGCAGCGGTAAGTTTCAACCTCACATGTTTTAACAGTTATAATGAACCTCTCAGTCATTAAACCATGTTGTTAATTTTATCCTGCAGCTCAGAGACGCCCTCAAAAATGAGCCAGGATACATTCGATCCGACGTTGTGGGCCTTCGGTGAGTAGTTTTATAGTTTCTATTTCTGCTGCTGCACAAACACATGATATCACAGGTTTTAAATGATTGTTTCTCTTCAACTGTCCAGACAAGGAAGTGTACTAGCGACTGTGAATAACATCTTTGACAACACCAACACCACTCAAGAGACTGTTGATGAGGCAATAAAACATGCTATTGCTGAGAGCACCAACCCATTTTTCACCAATGTTACATTTGAAAGTAAGTCTTGTTTGTTCCCTCACAAAGAGAAGTGTTTGTGTATAAATGTTTCAGTAGGGATTTTCCTCATACATGTGTATTTATCGTAGGTACAGACCTGTGTGAAGAGAAGCCATTTGCTTGTGATGTTACCACCACAACGTGCCAAAACTCAAACGGAAAACCGCTTTGTTTCTGCAGAAAAGGCTACATTTCTCTCGTGTACTCAAACACCAGCTGCCAAGGTAAAAGTCACTGTTATTAATATTCACCATTTCTCTCCTTTATTGAGTCCAGTATTTATGTAGTGCCTGTTAATGTTGAGTGCAAACTATAAAAGGGTGAACATTTTCCAGCGCAGCTAAAGTTCAGAGAACTGTAACAAAACGTTTCTTAGCCTCTGAGAAATACTTTGCTTGTGAGAACGAGGGGGAGAAGCAACAGGGAGTGAGACTCTGAGACAAGGTCAAGAGCTGCAGCCTTTTCTCCACGCCGACCTCTGACCCTCACTACATTTATCTCTTTAATTTATTTCTTTTTAATGGGGTTGTTTCCCTGGAAACAAGTGTAAGAATCGTAGCTTTCTCTGTGTGGACGCTTGTGACCAAGGAGATCAGCTATAGGAAGATCTCATAAAGAATAAGACCTTTAGTTTAGACTTTTTGCAGCTCATAATTCCTTCTGCAGGGTAAATATAATATGCTGTTATGCTTGTTTAGAAAGGTCATCATGCAGCATCCATATGACGAGCGTCTCATTGAGCTGCAGCTGATCTCCAGTCTGTGTGTAATGAGGCGAACAGTGCGTCTCTATCTCCCATGACTGAGTCTGAAACTGTAGCTTGTTATGTTCTGACTTCAGTCTCTGTGCAGGACGTTGTTTCTGTGGTTGTTTCAATCATTGTGTCTCTTTTTTTCTTGCAGCGTGTCCAAGTGGCCAGAAGGCAGTAGGAGACACATGCGTAACGTGAGTTTTTTTAGTGACTTTTTAGTTTTTTTACATCAGCAGTGAATCGTCTGTCTGTTCGTTAAACATCTTTGTGTTTTCTTGCAGATGTTCATTTGGATACAGCGGCTTCAACTGCAACGACTGTGAGTAACAACACTGTGTCTAAGACTCAGACATGAAGCAGCAGCAGCAGTGACCTGAATAAACTGATGATTTGTCTTAAATCGTGTCTCAACAGCGGCTCTGTTGGCCGTGGTCGTCATCTCCTGTGTCCTCGGAGGAATTCTGCTCATTCTGGTTCTGGCTTTACTCATTTACTGCTGCTGGTGAGGATTTAATACTATTACAATACTATATGATGAGATACTATAAAACTATAGTCTCAGTCTGAGTGTTTCTACAATACAAGGAACTTATATTTCAACATGTAGATCAATGTAGTTGTTATAATGTGGTTGAAGAGGCAGTTTAATGTAAATTAGACATGGAATAAGATGGATGGATGAAGGATAAGTCTCTGAGTCTAAACTTCCTCTCACTGATGCAAATCTTCAAAAACACGACGTTTTAAAGTAAAATCATCTATTGATAAGTTATTGTCATGTGTAGTTTAACACGTGATCACGTTTTGATCATTTTTGTCGTCTGTGTTTCAGTAAACATTGTTCCAGAAGTAAACCAGAACCAGACTTCAGTACTCCATATCTATCTGGTGAAGTGAACCAGCCGTGGGGGGCGGGAATCACCCCGATCCCCCGCGCCACCACCAACTGGGACCCGGCCAACACCAACACCATGGAAATGACCGAAGGGGGCAGCACTGGAAATCTGGTGGACAAAAAGCGTCAAAGCAACGGAATGGTGAGTCTCTACTGAAAATCTTTTCCTGTGACGCCTCAGTCGAGTTTAGTGTCGATCATCCCCAGAATCAGACTTAAATTTGTTCGATGTTTGTTCATTATGTGTGAATCCAGAATGAAGAGATGATTATGAGCCTTTTTAACTTTGATGCTACCGCTTCAATGTGAAACACAGAAATTTAACTTAACCTACAAATCAACAAATCCACGCTCACACGGTAGCGAGACGTTAGCTGCTGTCATGACAACACACACGAGTCTGTTTAATCCTGACTAACACGTAGTAGCTTCCCACCTGCGTTGCCTGACTCACAGTGTGTCGCTTTAGGGTCTTAAGCCGAAGAGAGGATGGTTGAAGGTAAGGCATGGCTTTGCTTCTCGATTCTGGTTTGACTTTTTGATGCCCCCTCCTGATTGGACAGGAAGTGACAATCACATGGTGTGAGGGTGATGGGAAGTTTCACAGAGGATTTCTCTGAATGCTGTGGTCGTGTTTCGGTCGTTTCATCTTCATGTTAAATTTAATGAGTGACAGTTCAAAGAAACTCAACTGGTGTTAATTCTGGGAACAAACATGAGGAGGTTTTTCTCTGCACGTTGGTGTTTGTGACAGTGTGTGTGTGTGTGTGTGTGTGTGTGTGTGTGTGTGTGTGTGTGTGTGAAGTGTCGACATTGAACACACACTAACTAACACTTTTGCTGATGTTTCAGTCGGGATCATACGATCTGAACCCAGAGGGAATGAAGACGTTCTCGGGTAAAACCCCGTCCCGGTACTCGTACCTGGTCCAAGGCCACGAGAACCCGTACTTCTTACCAGGAGATGAGAAGAAAAACTGAATCGAACAGTGAGACTGGGTGAGATTCTCACTGCAGGACGTGGTTATTTATTCATTTTTAAAAAAAAAACTTTCTTGGATCAACAACAGATCATCACGAACTTTAATAAACAGGGAAACAGCCACCGAAGAGATTCACTCATTCATTCATTCATTCATTCATTCATTCATTCATTCATTCATTCATTCATTCATTCATTCATTCATTCATTCATTCATTCATTCATGGGCAAGAGCATTGAACAATTTTTCTAAATGAGATGTTTGTTGTTTCTGGATTTGACCAATAGATGTCGCTGTTGCTCAACGTACTTTAATTTAAATCTCCACATTTGACTTTTTTCTTTTAAAAATTAAATGAATATTATTTTTGCTAATTGCACTAAAGCGTGTGTAAAGTTTACCACCAGTTTTCCTCTGAAATCAAACTTTTAATTAAATGTGGGATTATTTTGATTGATTATTTTTAAAATCTAAAGGGGCTGGATCCCTGCGCTGGCTTTTATTTTTAAAGGGATTTATATAAAATGTGCCTGTTTTATTTGTTTTTGTCTGATAAATGGGATACATGACGTAAGGCTGGTGATAAAACCTGTCTCCTGAATGTGCCAATTATCACCTGTATATGTTTCTTTTTAATATATATAAATATGTTTCTTTGTGTGAGAGACAGAGGACTGTGTATAATTTGTGTAAATAATCTGTCAGCTGAGAAGGTGCAGGTGTGTGTGAGTGTGTTTGTGTTTACAATGAAAATAAATTCATTTCAATAAAACAGACATGTTTGTTTGATGGATGAAGTGAATATATGTTGTTTACATAGCCTGATGTAAACACTTTAACACTTTTATCACCGGATCATTCAAATGTTAGAGGAAACGCGAATCAAAACCACTAAAACCTTCAGATGACGTCAGGTGGTCGGTGCTTTATTCATGTAAATATCGGTCATATAATCCTGTTCACCGCCTCCTGACAGTTTCGGTTCATTATGGTTTATCATTGTTGTTTTTGCTATTTTTTCTCATACGTCTTATTGTTTTTTTGGACTTTTTTTGGTTCAGTAAAACAAGTGACATCCACTGAAACAGTTATTTTAAATCACCACATGTTCGTCACACACACGGAGGCAGATCTTTTAAGTTTATATGTAAATGAGCAGCAGGCGTTTTTCTCGTGTTGTTGTGGACCTGATCACGTTACAGCATCTTTTCATGTCATGACGCAGGAGCGGAGTGAGTAGGCGCATGAATCACAGCGTTAATGGGATTATTCTGGACGGAGGAGCTGATGTTGACGCTGCACTCTCTCTGCTCAGTGAGCAGCCCTTTGTCACCGTGAGTGATGAGGTGTTCGAGAGCCAGAGAAGTTTCATGTTGGCGTTTGTTTGTTTGTGTAAAACTTGGCTGCCGATGTTGCCGTGGTGTTTCAGTCCAAGAGTTAAAAAAAGAAAGAGCTGAGGTTCAGTTTGTTGGGAGGTTGAGTCCAGACTTTGTCAGCAGCTTTGACATTGAACTCTGGGTCACTGGAGCAAGACGGGACTTGAACACAACTCAGATCCAGTGTTTTATAGTAACAAAGTCCTGATACTTCACTACTGTGCCACTGACTTCATCTCCTAACTTAACGACGCTTTGACCCAGTGTTGAGTGACTCAGTAAATGTGGTGTTTTGACTCTAAGTCGACCTGTGACTGTTTAGACCATCAACACCATGTCTGAGGGTTGATGGAGGCTCCATCTTAAAGGTGGATGATGGAGAAACTTCAACAATATCAATATCAAACACACATTTACATTTAGTGAAAAAAGAACAACTTTAGTTCTTTAGTTCAGACTCATTCATTGTCTATGAAGATTGTTGTAGCTCCATGTTTTAAAGTGCTGGATAAACTTCATAATATTCTTCTGTTTTATTAACATGTACTTGTACTTTTACTTTCTACACTTAACTACATTTACTTATAGATTACTGTCATACTGAAGTACAGTAAATACTAGATACTTTAAGACTTTTACTGGAGAATCATTCTAGTGACGACTTGAACTTCTACCAAAGTTATTTTATTCTACTCTAGTGTCTCTACTTCTACTCTAGTGTCTCTACTTCTACTCTAGTGTCTCTACTTCACAGTTCAGATCAGTTGTACATATCTTGGCTTTATATTTGCTTTTGCTTTTCTGTTTTTTCTTTTCCATTAACGTGACTTTCATTCTTTTCTCTCTCTCATTCTGGTCTGTGGAGGAATGCATCATTCATATTTTGTGCCCATTACCAAACTGCCAAGTCCCTGACTCTGCTGCAGCACATCCCATCAGCCCACAGGCTCAGCTGACTGATCGATAGACCACTTAGCGGCCGTGAGCTACACATCCCAGTTATCTGACCTGCAGGAGCGGTGGGAATGGGAACACAATCCAATAAACATTGAACCACGGAGACGAGAGCGAGCGAGCTCAGGATCCTCGACCTGAGGATCTTCCTCTTCCTGGAGAAGATCAGGAACAGATGACGGTCTGAGATCAACCGACGAGTCTTTGTTACATTAAATTAAAGGAACTTAAAATAATCTCTCAACTCTTAAGTTTTCATCATAGTTGCAGGAGAACACTTTTTATATTTATAAACAGCGTTTGACAAGGAACAATATGATGATTTATTTCTTTAAAAGAAGTGAAAGAAGTGATAAAGAAAAGCTTTTTGTTTCAGTCTCAAGTGATTTATCATCTTAAAAGAAAAGTTTAAAGATGAGTTTCATTGCAGACGTTGCAACGTTATCATCAGTAGCTGTTTAACAGTCTGGTTGAAGCTCAACATCAAACTGATTCTCACTCATTTTGTTTCATAAATGTAAGAGAGACTGAAGCTGTTTAACGTTCATCGAAAATACTTAATAGATGATTAAAATACCAAACTCCTCATCGATCTCATGTGTTTCTCTAAAAAAGAAGAAACGGTTCAATAATTCTTCATAACATCACATGTGAAGATTCACGTTTTGTTACAGTTTCATGAAAACAACAGAAATGTGAATATGAATTGTTCTTCATTCAGTCTGTGACACAGTTAGTTTAGTGTCTTGTTACAATCAGTAACTCAGACACTTTCTAACTGCAGCAGATGGAGACGAGAGTTTACAAACACTGAAGTTTACAACGTGCCATCGCCAACAAAACAATCCAATAAATTCCTGCCAAAAGTCCCACAAAGGAAGCTGCAGCCACCTGCTCTGAGATTTCATTCAGGAGAAATCAGCCTCCCTGGGTCTCCCTCCTCCTCCTCCTCCTCCTCCTCCTCCTCCTCCTCCTCCTCCTCCTTCTCGTCTTCTGTGTCTATTAAGTCACACTGAAGGCTGTAATTCACTTTCACTAATGCAGCTCTGCAGCAGCGGTGAAGTACATAAAATCATGAAACATTTCCCAGCAGCCTTATAGTTCTCGTCTAACAGCTGCCAAAAAAAAAAAAAACCTCCTCAGCCGTCGACAGCCTCACACCTCCTTTATGAGATTATGACCGGAGATGTAACGGAGGGTGAAGCCTTTTAAACTTGGCAGAAAAAAAGGTTTGTTCAACTATTTGGACTGATGTGAACGTGTCTAATGTAAAGTCACATAAGTCAAGATGATTCAGTTACATTTACATTCTGTTTCTGAATTTAAAGCTTATTACACATCAACATATCCCTTTATCTTTCATTTAACCATCACAGTTTCAACATTACAGAGACATTAAAGAGATGAAAAGAAACGTGTTTGACCTTTGACCCGACCAATGAGAAACAGCTGAAAAAGGATGAATGATCGTTTTACTCTGATAATAGACAAATCGTTTCTTCTTTCAAAGACACATTCGTGACTCTCTCTCCTCCCTACACATCCTACACACCCTACACATCCTATATATCCTATATATCCTATATATCCTACATATATCCAACCTGTCCTCCACCTCCTGTTCAGAGTCACTGACACATCAAGTGTAAAATATCATTTCTAATTAAATTAGAGAAACCAGGTTCCTAAAATACTGAGCCAAGTTTATTTTCAGTCACTTGTCTCCATCAGAAGAGTCTTAATAATGTAATTGGCTTCGGTCCCGTCTCGTTATCTCAGACGATTCAGAGCAGAGAGACGAGGATCTGCAGGAGCCAGGAGATAATGTAGAGAAGAGCAGACAGACAATCACAGTTCTGACTCCTGGAGAACGGTGAGAAAGAAAGACGTGGCGCCAGTCGGACATTAGTCTGAGAGGACATTAAGCCTCCTGCTTCCAGACAATGGATGTAATGAAAGGGAGAACAGTAAATATGATCATCAGCAGTTCAATTCATCCAGAGACGTAGATCTGTCTGTCTGTCTGTCTGTCTATCTATCTATCTGTCTATCTGTCTATCTATCTATCTATCTATCTATCTATCTATCTATCTATCTATCTATCTATCTATCTATCTATCTATCTATCTATCTATCAGCTGGATCAGTCTGTAAAGTCAGTGGTTTGTATTTGTTCAGACGATGTCATGTCCAGATGTTATCAACTGTTCATCATCAGACAAAGTGAAAATTATTTCATGAAAATACTGAAATTAAACAAACTCTTCTCTCTATTCGATCTATTCAATATGAAAATGTAAAGATGAATATTTATGATGAATATTAGTTTTAACTGTTTTAACTGTGTTTACCTGTTAACGTGTTATTCCTCTCATGTCCACTAGTTGTCTCGTAGAGTTTCCCTCCTCCACTGATCACATGACCTGATCAGCTGCCATGTTGTTGAGCTGTTTGTCTCCAAGTCCAGAAACTGTGAGTCTGTTGCTTTAATTTAAAGTTTAAATTAAAGTTTAATTTCATGAAGCTGAAATTAAGTCAAACTCAATTTCAGTTCAAACTTTGACAATAACTTAATTTGAAACAGTCATAAACACCTCATTGTTCAGTCATTTAGTGAAATAAAGTTAAATAAATTCATTTAATCCTGTCGACAGACAGTTGGAGCTGAATTCATCATCTGAAGTGATTAATGTTTCTGGCTGATAGTTTCTCTAATTAACATCCCAGGAGAAGGAAAAACATCTTGAGTCTGAAAAATATCTTTTTGTCTTTTCTATAAATGTCTCAGAGTTTAGTGACTGGTTTTAATTATTTTGGCAGATTTCTGGTTTTATCTTCCAGAGAAAATAAAAATATTCATATAGAGTTGAAAAATATCTTCATCTTTCATCGTTGTTTTATCTAAAGTGACGATCTGGTCTGTTTCACCATGAATATGAGTCAAACTCCCCTCAACAGATATGTTACGTTGGTTGAAGTAATATCCAGTTTGACCGTCTTTTGTTTTCACAACCAAATAGTTAACAATGAAAGTAAATGGGGCAGTCAGCCAAACGTATCTAAACTGTCATTTTTAACCACTAATGAAGCTCAAATGTCTTGATTTCATAACAACTGGTGATGAATGGTGTTCCACATCAGCAGATTCATCATTTTTCTCGGTCTCTTGTTCAGGAAAATAATGAATGTACTGATGTGGAACACCCTTCATAACCAATTGTTACTCCTAATTGTCACCCTGCAGGGCGGTGGTGGCTTGGTGGCTAAGGAAGCAGACTTGGGTCCAGGAGGTCCCCAGTTTGAATCCACCAGCTACCAGGTCCCACTGAGGTGCCCTTGAACAAGGTACCGTCTCCTCACACGCTGCCCGGGAACCATCCAGGCTGCTCACTTAGGTGTGACATAATAGTATTCACTTTCTTTCTAAACAAAAGTGCCAATAACTTAAATTACTGAGAGTTTATTAAACAGACTGAAGTCCAGATCAGCACATTCATCGTTTTTCATGCTCTTCAATGACACATCAGTCTGTTGTTCAGTAAAATGATGAATCTGCTGATGTGGAACAACCTTCACCACCAGTTGTTATAAAACCAGACGTTGGGTAAGTCTTGTAAAACAGTGTTTTTAATAAACTCTGGGTTCACTTACTAAGTTATCAGTACTTCAGTTTATGTGTAGGGACCCTATTCATGCTACTGCTGAAGTGAAGTGATATTTTGAGCTTTATTAGTGGTTAAAAAATGACAATTTAAATACGTTTGGCTGATTGCCCCATTTACTTTCATTGTTAACTATTTGGTTGTGAAAACAAAAGACGGTCAAACTGGATATTACTTCAACCAACGTAACATATCTGTTGAGGGGAGTTTGACTCGTATTCATGGTGAAATAGACTCTGGTTCATGTTACTTTAAGTAACATCCACCTTTATAAAACTGAGATTGAGAAGAGAAAATAAAAAGTGTTAAATGTTTATATGTCAATGTATTTTCAGGACGAGGTGACGACATGAAGACTCGATGTGTCGTCTGCTTCAGTTTTAATAGTAAGTGAATAATTATCTTCTTTATTTCATGTTAAATTACATCTGAATAAGGATCCATGTGGCTCATTATCTGACTGAACACACACACACACACACACACACGGTCCCAGTTTATGGGCGATTTCCAGGGTCAGGACACAGTTTAAACCTCCTGCTCCACCTCCTCATCCTGAGCATCAGCTCGGTCTTTTCTGTTTCCCAGAGCAGGAGGAGACCAGATGCTTCTGAATCAATTTGGCCAAAGACCCAGAACAACCTGTGGTTTAATTAACCAGGATGTTAGAAGACGACGTCCAACGTCCATCTGACCTGGACTCACCACTGGAACAGGTCAGGACTCATTTATCTATATGTTCACATCCCAAAAAATGTAAATAAATGTAGAAAAAATCAGCTCATATATTAATACGTCTGTAAACAACCAGATGCTTAAATATAGTTTATCATAAAAATGAAAAAAAAAAAATAATAAAAACCAATTAATTAAATCAATTAACATCTCAGATGTTTTATAAAACATTGATCAGAAATATTGTAGAAACTCTCTTTACCAATAATTAAATATGTTTTATTTAATTAATTTTACCATTAAAATGATTAAATAGAAGCAGATGTTTTATGTTATTTGGTTATTTTAACATCCACATTATATAATAACAATAATATCAGTGTTTACACGTCCTGAGTTCAATTATAAAACTCACTCACTTTAAGAAATTGATCATCTGATCAGTTTCTGGACACAGATTGAATTATTACACCTTTGATTTGATTCTTAAAGAATAAAATGTTTCACTTTATTTGAATAAAATCACAAATGTTTGTAGTTAGAGGCTGGAGGCACAAAGACACAGTGGAAACACCCACGATTATCATGTGAATGGAGCCTGTGTGTGTGTGTGTGTGTGTGTGTGTGTGTGTGTGTGTGTGTGTGTGTGTGTGTGTGTGTGTGTGTGTGTGTGTGTGTGTGACCTCTGTGTGCTACATGCAGGCAGACAAAGAGCAGCAGCAGCTCTGAAGCTCAATCTGCTGCTACGACCTGAGCCTCAGACGGGGGGAGGGGAGCAGCCAATTAACCAACACAGCACGATACTGAAACAGTAACAGACGAGCTGAAGCTTCTAGTTTAACAGAGACGACATCACATCGTCACAGCTGCAGTTTGTTCCTGTTGTTGATCACCACGTTTCCATGTTTTCCCTCAAAGATCCCTGGAGGAAAAACCAGGAAGAAGAACAAGTTTCACGACTGTAAGTGTTTCTGTAACAGAGGAAACACAAGTGATGGTTGATTCACACAAACTAAACTTTAACGCTGCTTCTTTCCTCCACAGGACGACGTCTGGCATCGTTGTAACTCTGATCTGTGATTCTCCAACGGTGGATCGAGCTCCATCTTCAAAACATCTTCACCCGACTCCTCCATCATCTGAATGTCTGTAAACTCCTCCAAACTCCTCCATCACCCCAACGTTACCGTCACCACTAACCAGCTGAGACCTTCTCTCTCCATCTCTTTCAAACTGGTCGTTCACTTCCTTCATGTCTCGACTCCTGAACATCGTTTTAGATAAAATCATCTCCTAAACATCTGATGTTATCTGTCATCTAGAGACGTGTTCATGGACATGAGATAAATTAACATCTAAGATTCACTCTGTTTTGCTTTATTTTACTACATGATATAATATAGTATTTCCAGTACAATACTAGAAATAGAACAATAAATGTTTTCAATTAAAAATTGTATTGAGACAAGTTACGATGTTGCAAAGGAAAAAATTAAAAATATAACAAAAACTAAGTAAAATAATAAAATAAATCTGAAAACTGATTCACCAGGAACAAGTTGAAGGTTTAGATGAAAAGACATATGGATCACATCCTCCTTTAACACAGAAAATATAAAGAAAACTCATGATTAAAACAGATGTTAGTGTAGATTTATCAGGAAACAGCTGAAGGATGAAACATGAACCTGAACCAACTGGACTAAAATTAAAACTAAAAAAAGAAAAATAAAAGATGAGATGTTCATTAGAAAAGAAGAAACTCTATATGTTTGACATTTATATATTTATAAATTATGAATCAGTGATAAAAAAACAAAACATTGGTGCAGAAATTAGTAAAAAAAAAAAAAAGATTCAGTGCAGTTTTTTCGTGCATTTAGACAAGTCTGTAAATTGTGTAAATCCCTCTAAAGCCGCAGTGAGAGCTGCTCAATGACCCTCAGGTTTTTTTTTCTAAAAGATCAACACAAAAACAGATGGTTGCTTCTGTGGCTCAAACTGCAGCTGCAGCATCTCAGAGGCAGAAAAAACACAAAATATCAGCCCCTCAGAGGATTTCTGCTTCTTCACCCACTGATGTGTGCGCACAGACCACAGCATCAGAGATGGAGGAGGGAGGAGGAGGGTGAGGCGAGGGGAGGGGAGGGGCCCCGGAGAGAGAAAGAGAAGAGAGGAGGAGGAGGAGGAGGAGGAGGAGGAGGAGGAGGAGGAGGAGGAGGGAGCACTCAGCGGCAGCAGGTTTGTGAGAGCAGCAGCAGCAGCAGCATCAGTCGGAGGAGGAGGAGGAACAAGGAAGCAAAGGAGGAGGAGGAGGAGGAGGAAGAATCAGAGCAGGAGAAACATTGTGGCTGCAGTCAGGAGGGACGCAAACCCTGAACGAGACAGAAACACACAGAAGAGAAGAGAAGGTAAGGAGGAAGACGCTGCTCGTTTCTCGACGCCTTCGTCTTTTTTGTTGTTGTCAGCTTCAACACGAGGCATCAGCTGGATGACGGGACGCTGTGTTTTCATTTGATTCCTCCGTCTGCCAGCTGACGGCACGCTGGACGACGGAGCGATGTAGCACTGCAGAGTGATGCAGAGAGATGGAGGAGAGAGGGAGGAGGAGGAGGGACGGTGTTCTCCTCCTCAGACACGAGGAAGTGAGAATAGACAGATGAGGAGGAAGAGGAAGGAGATAATGTAAACGTCTGGCTCTGGTTGCTGTGTAGCAGTGAGGGGTGTGTGTGTGATATACGTGTGCATGTGTGTGTGTATTGTGTGTGTGTGTGTGTGTGTGTGTGTGTCTGTCAACATCTGGAGTTTCCCTCCATGTTGGAAACGATGATGAACTTTGAGAGCGACCACACCCTCCGTGAGGTGACACTGATGATGGTTGTTGGTTGTTTTGGTCACGTCAGTGTTCGTGTGTGTGTGTGTGTGTGTGTGTGTGTGTGTGTGTGTGTGTGTGTGTGTGTGTTGGCTGAAGGCCAAACACACTTACTGTTGCCTCCCATTACTGTCAAGACAGTGGATTAGTTGTGAGTCAAAGAGACTCTTGATCACATGCCGGCCAAGATGTTGTCACTCTCACACACTGTGTGTGTGTGTGTGTGTGTGTGTGTGTGTGTGTGTGTGTGTACATGCAGTAGACGTGAGAAACACTGATGTAAACGATGCTGCAGAGATAAATACTCTTCTATCCATCTGCTCCTGGCATCCAGATTCTCCACTTTGGTCCTTTGATAAAATAATAAAACCCTCCACCATATTGTAAAAGCACCAGTGTGTGTGTGTGTGTGTGTGTGTGTGAGGGATGGGACTAGACCCCCCCATCCTCCCTAGTGAAACCAGCCTCTGTGGAACAGCTTGTCCGAGCATTTGTTGTTTTAGTGTGTGGATGCCAACGTTCCCGCAGCCTCACAGACAATACATGTTCATTAGGAGCTGTTATGTTTGTGATGAACCCTGCAGCCTCTCAGGCGTCAGCAGCCTCCACCTCCAGATGGAACAAGTTATGTTGAACATCTTTTGACGTGTAAAATTAAAGCTTTGGCATCTTCATTCGCATGAAAACCAGCAGCTTCACAGCATCGTCATACGTTAACTTCTAGTTTTTAACCTGATTCTTAAAAACACGAGCTGTTGGATCTTTGTGTTTGTGTTCAACTAAAAATGATAAACGTCTTCTGGCTGATGACTTTATCTGAAACTGAATCTTCTCCCCTGAGCTCAGATCTGACTGAAGAGGTCGAGTGTAAACTGCTCAACAAAAGTTCAACGAAAGCTCCAAAAAAACTCCAAACAAGGTCAACGCGACCTTCAGGTTTTAATCAGGAGATGAAGTCAGTTGCTTCAGGATTTCAGCTCTTTTTTCAGATTGTTGTCTGATTTCTCAGACAGTTTTTAGACGTTTTGTTGCAATAAAGTTTCAGGATCAAGTCAAAGTTAATAACAGTCTAATTCAGCTTCATCAGGTAGTTAAAGTGAAGGTATAAACCAGTGTCAGTGACGTGTCTGGTCTCACGTCCTCCCTGTTTTCTAACTTTCTCCGTCTGTTTCTCGGTGACAAAGTTGACGACTTCCTCTTGTTGCTCCACAACAATATAAAACAGTTTCCTCCTCTGTGGTGAAATCTGCCCGGAGACTGTTTCTCTTGGTCCTTAGTGATGTTGAAGGTAAATGTGAGACTTTACCTGGAAACATGATGATAGTTGAGATCATAACATGGTTAAATCCTGGTTTGTCTGGTTTAATCAAGAGAAGTAAGTGATGTAAGTGATGGAGTTACGTGATTGGTCGGTCGGTCCGGTGTCGAGTGTCTCTCATTGGCTGTCGTGACCAGTTTCTGTCTCTATGAGCAGGTGAATCTCGCTCCTTCGCTCCCGTTGGTCGTTTTCTTCTTTTAGTTTAATTCTTCAGGTGTTTGTTGTTTCGAGAGCAGCAGGTTTGGCAGCAGCAGCAGGAAACGTTCAGAGCTACAGATTTATGTCTAATGTGTTTATGTTTATGTTGAAAGTTCAGGATTAAAGAGTCAAATATTATTCGTATTTGTAAAAACTCTGAGTCAGTCGTCACATGTTCTCACACTGAGATCAGTCAACCTGAAACTGACACAGTTTTATATATTTTACCTGTTTGAAATATTAATTCATCTCAGATGAAGTTAATCACCTTGTTACCTGTAAAAAAACAACTTCTTATGTATTGAAACATCCTGGTTTCTCTACAATACTTCACTTAACCTTCCACCATCTCAGTTCACAGTTGCTGTGGTGAAGGAAGTTGACCTGTTGTTTTTCCAGGTGAAACCAGATGAAACATTAGACGTTTCTCATTAGAAAACGTTTCTAACAGAAATATATTCATTTTTTACCTCATGTATCTGAACGCGTTGCTCATTCAACCACTTTCATCTCTAATATTCATTATTATTATCTGAGTGACAAGTTTAGGAAACGTTGGTTTAATAGAAAATCAATCAGCTGTTTTATTATTTATTCTTTATTATATAAATGTCAAACTCTCTGACAGATGTGAGGATTTTCTACTTTATGTTGAACAAAATAAAAATCGAAGCTGCAAAAAATTTTGACTTTTCTGTCATTTTATGGAAAATAATCTGAGTCGATAGATAAACAACGAATCAATCAGGTTGAAGACACAATGTTAGAGGAAAGTGGAGATTGTCAAGACTCTTAATGGTTGAGTAGTTTTTACTGGTTGATGTTTTAGTGATGGAGGCATCACAGAGACTCTGAGACTCTGAGTCCAGGTGAAACCAGATGAGTCCAGGTGAAACCAGATGAATCCAGGTGAAACCAGATGAGTCCAGGTGAAACTGTCGTTTTATTTGCTGATTTCTGTGATGTCCAGCGTTTGTTCTGCTGAAGCAGCTGACGTCACCTCACCTGCAAAACTCAGGACTGAAATCAGGTGAATAAAGAGTCTGAACAGAGAAAGAGATGAATCATGAAACAGAGACAATGCCTCTGTCTGAATCTGTTGGTTTATATTTGATCTGTTCCTGAATCTGCTCATCAAAGAGTGATTTTGTTTCTAAATCTCTTATTTAACACAGGATCATGCTGTAGTTGGACTAAATGTGTCCAGATGACGGAGCCGTCGTCTCATCAGCTGACCTCATGTTTCTGTGATCTGCAGTTAAGCTCTTAACTAGATTTCAACTGAAAACGTCATTTTCTCTGGAACGAAACTATAAAAATAAATCTATTTGTGGATCAGTGACGTCTGTTGATTTGATGTTTTATCACAGATGTAAATATTCAGAGAGAAAACAACACGTTTCTACTAAAAGAAGAAGTTGTATTTGAGCTCAGAGCGTCTGTTCATGGTTTTATCAGCATGTAGGTGAATTATTTAACTCATGTCCACTGATTTACAACAATGACAGCAGCTTTAATCACATCTGGTTTTATATAACTGAGCTGTTGCTCGTCAACTCTTATGAAAATTAACTGTTCATCTATCTACATCTAACTGACTGTTGAGGAAAGTAAATGAAGACTTTCTGTGTTTATAAATGTTTGTAATGAAGTTTTCATCATCAAGTTCATCAGCATTAACTGATATTACACATGAACCAGAGATGGAAAAGCTCTGATGTCCACATCTGTCCACATGTCCACATCTGTCCACATCTGTCCACGTGTGTCCAGATCCAGACGTTCATCAAACTAAAAACTTCTACGTCTTAATTAAAACTGAATCTTTAATTGACTGATCATTCCTGATCATGAACCCGGCGCAGTTTCCTTTAACGTCTCTATGACCTCATCACATCGATCTGTCAACGATGATGAAAGGATGATGTCATCGTCCTCTCGGGACAGTGACTGTACATCAGAGGCGTCAAACTGAAAAACTCTTAATGGACTGAAACACATGACTGTATCCAAGTGAACATATTCAGTGATTATTGGAGGAATAATGATGTATCATGTCTTCATATGTAAATATGGACTCTGATGGTCACGAGGTAGAAATAGTTACATTTATTTCTGGAAGTGTTATAAACCACAAACCAGAGCTGTAACAGTAGATGTTATTTACTTCTTTAGCTTTGACGTTGGTGATCGACGTATCGCTTCATCACTCTGACACAAAAAGACGAAACATTTATTTCCGTTTATTACAACAAACTCTGATGAGTTTCCTTCAAAAGTCTCTAAAAACATGATTTATCGAGTTCAAGGTTTAAGTCGTATAAAATCCATCTTAACTCGTTACACATTTCATTTATTCGCTCATTAATTCTTCTCGTCTCCAACTTGTTTAAGTCAGAAGCTGGTGGGAGGAAATGAGAGGAAACTTCTCTGAAGAGTTGAAGATGATTGTTGGCAACAAAATAATCATCAGTGAAAAGTGAATATTGATATAAAATCTAATGTTTGTGATGAAGCTTGTTTTCTACTGTCTGAGTTAAACACAGAGAAGCTACAAGGAGAAAACCCCCAACTGACACATGAGAATAAAGGTTCCTCTGTAGCATCATCTCTGTTCATTATTCATGAGGCTCGTTTCTCGTTTCTCTTTCTCGTTTCTCGTTTCTCGTTTCTTGTCTCTGAACTTAATCATATTCTGATCGTGAAGCTTCAAAGAACGAGAACGAAGCTTCAGGAGGAAAAACTGCAGCGTTGCAGCGAAGACGAACGTTAAAAACGTCACAAACAAAAACACAAACTGATGATTTGAACTAAAACATTGATACAGACGAGGTGTTTGTCTTCACTGTGTTTTGTGGTTAAAGATGACGTCTGAGTCGACTGCGTCTTCGAGGTTTGAGAAAACAGTTGATGGATTTAACCTAAATCCTGTTTAATGTCACTATAAAACTGTATTAAATGTATATTAATATGCTGATGGATGATGAGATGGTTTATACAGAGGAAACTCACATAAAGCTGAAGGAGAATTTATTAAAAACTTCACAGCTGAAGATGATGATTCAATAAGTTTTCACATCGATCAAGGAAAGTTACAACAAAACAGAAGTTAGAGCTGGTTAAAGGTCCAGGTCCAGACTCTTTAACCATTTTTAATCATTTATAAAGAAGATACAGTTTATTTTATTTGATCTGTTCAGATTCAACTGGATGTTCAGTAGATTCCCTTCAGATCTGGATCAAATCACAGGAATAAATTAGTTTTTCTACCGTTTCTATTTTTATGCTGATTTACTACAGTGATGTTGATGCTTTAAATGCTGCTGCTGCAGTGAATTATGGGAACCTTAAACGCTAAAGGAAATAATAATAATAAGGGAGCAGGTCTAATCACGGTTGAGAATAAAAACTATATTTGGTGATAAAACAAACAGTTTTATGTGAAACGCTGCAGTAGATTTAAGGAGTTAAGACTCTTATTTATTTGTTACATTTTGTTACTTTCATTTACTGGATCTGATCAATTCATCAAAACATCAGAGCTGACGTCTTAATAATCTTTTCTCTTTTCTTAGTTTAATGCAAAATATTTTATTTTGAGTTTTATTTTGTGGTAATGACACGTCTTCATTCATCAGGAAAATGTTTCCTGTTTAAACTTTAAACACTGAACTAAACTTTATTAAAATCTTCTTTCAGTTTCTGTGATTTTTCAGGTAATTTTCTTCTATTCTACTTTTAGATAAAACCTGCAGCTCTTCAGCGACAAATCAAAGATCGATAATAATAATAATCGATCGATGAAGATTTGATGTTTGATATTTAAGCAGCCAAACGTGTGAAACTCCTCTCTACACTTCCTGATTTCACCACAGAAGAGAGAGAAACCGAACATCTCCAGAATATTTTCACGTGTAGTTTTAAAGATTTTAAACAGACGCCTCCTCTCTGCAGACGTGTGTTTGACAGTGGACTCACTGAAGCAGCTCGGAGCTAAAAATATTCCTGACGAAGCTTTTTTTATTTCTTTCTTTCTTTCTTTGTCTCGGTGAAAAGACGAAGCCTCCTGTTTCCAAACAGCCTGAACACAAAGTGGTGTCAGAGCCTCAACACGTCGCCGAGGGATGATCATAAAATCAAAGATGTTGAAGAACGATCGCGATCAAATCTATTTTTACCTTCATGAGAAACAAAACAGACGTGAACATGTTGTTGACTCACACAATGATGGAGTCTGTGGTTTGTCTTATTGACTCCAGGATAGTAGTAGTGACAGATATTGATCGGTGTGTGATCCAGCAGCGTGCGCGGTTCCTTCTCTGACTCAGTGGCCACTTTATTAGGAACACCTGCAAATCACAGTCTTTTTAACACATTTTTCATTCCGACGTCAAATTACAGCTTCGACAATAAACACGAGGTTGAATTAACTTCTGCTGGTTGGTTTGAATATAAAATCACATCATTATAAGTTTTATAAAATATAGAATTTCTGGTTAATGTATCAGATTGTTTTAAACTTTTCTAATTAGATCTTAATGTTGTATTTAATCAAACTAAAGAAGCAAAGGCTCTAAATCTTGATCTCAGAGTGAAGTTAGTTTGAAGTTTATTTTTATGAAGTAAATGTTCAACGTGAGCGTCACACGCTGGTTTAATGAGCCTCGTCTCTGACCTGGTCTCTGTTCATTATCAGCTTTTCTGTCACTCGGAGACGTGACTCAGAGCTTCAGTGATTTCATACACGTTGGTGCCAGCGTGGCCCATTTCTCCTCACACACACTGACACGAGGCTCGCTGGTGAGAGCTGACTGTGATTAATAGTACCAGCAGCGGCTGTTTATCTCACTGCTACAGCTCTATATAATACGACCGACGTGCTCACACACACCTACATGTTCACAGATGAAGGAAAATGGAAAATACATCCTGGATTTATGGTGAAGTTCACAAGGAGAGATGATGTACGGTTGTAATTACTGCACACGAGTCTCCAGACGCTTTCACACACACAGAAACACACTCGACTTGTTTTATGACTAAAGAGAAATAATCAGCGCCTCTTCTCTCCTGCAGGTTTCACCTCTTCACCTCACTGACCCATGAAAGAAGCCATGCCGGTCCTCACAGCAGGAGCGGGTGAGACACGTTGGCAACAAACCGCTGAGCTCCATCTGTTCACCTCAACGTCTTCTTTTTTTAAATTCCTCCTCTTCCTCCTCGTCTGCAGGGCTTCACGAAACGTTGGCTCTGCTGACGTCTCAGCTGCGGCCGGACGCCAACCACAAAGAGGACATGGTGTTTCTGAAAGACGTGTTCAGTGAGAGGAGCCTGGGATACCTCATGAAGGTCAGCAGCTACACAGCATAACACTACTGTCAGTACTACTAGTTCTACTAGTTCTACTAGTTCTACTAGTTCTAGTTCTACTAGTTCTACTAGTCCAATGTTTCATCAGTTGTAGATGTTGAATTATTCAGGTTTTTCTCAAATAAAAGTAAAAAATCAAAGGAACTAACCAGTCGATTCGTTAGTTATGAGGTAAAATAAGCTCATTTGTGATGTAACAGATGTTTTCTGATTAGGAAAAAATATTCATCTCTGGTGTTTTGTGTTTTTCTTAAACACATAGAAATATTTAATGAAATCTTAAATATTTTAAGGATTTTTTTTAGTAGTTTTGTCTTTTTTTGTTATTGATGCAGATATTTGTGTATTTTTGTTTAATTTTTTGTGTTTTATTTATTATTAAGTTAATTAACTGTGTGTGTTGGTGTATTTTCCAATTTAAATAAAATCTTTAGTTGTTTTAAGACATTTTGAACAATTGTCTGAATAATAAAAATGTGTTTTTGACTTTTTGTTTGTTATCAGTCCAGATATTTAGTGGTTTTTTTTGTTTAAAAACTTATTTTGTTAAAGAAAATGAATTAACTGTGTCAGATTAGCAGGAAAATATCATCACTTTATTCTCTGTTTTGTCACAGATCCATGAGAAGCTGAGACAATACGAGAGACAGAGTCCGACTCCTGTTCTCCACAGTGCTGCTTCTCTGGCAGAGGATGTAGGTTCAACACACACACACACACACACACACACACACACACACACACAATCACACACACACACACTCCCTAAATTAGTTTTCCACTTAGGCCCAGCAGTCAGTCACGATGAGTTAGCTCCGACAGAGAAGCGATGCAGGTATCAAAAGTGAATTTTAATGTCCTGGAGGTGCTGAGTCATGGAGACGCTCCTCTAATGAAACGCCATCTCCTGCTGCTCTCTGGCTCCAACAGTTATCAGGGAGGAAACTGCTGACCTGAGCCGCTCGCTACTTATCTGTGTATATGTCTGTCTGTGTTTATTTTACAGCGTGTTACCGGTAAACACGAGCACGAGTTCACGTCAGGTCAGAGGAGCATCTTCATGGTCTCATGGTTTCATGTGTTTGTGATGTTCAGGTGGCAGAGGAGCTGCAGAGTGGACCAATGAGCACGGAGGAGAAGGAGCTGCTGCAGCTGCTGACGTCGCCACATCTCAAGGTGAAAGTTCAACAGTTTGATCAAACAAACCAACTGAACTGTCGACCTGTGACTGTTTAGACCATCAACACCATGTCTGAGGGTTGATGGAGGCTCCATCTTAAAGGTGGATGATGGAGAAACTTCAACAATATCAATATCAAACACACATTTACATTTAGTGAAAAAAGAACAAGTTTAGTTCTTTAGTTCAGACTCATTCATTGTCTATGAAGATTGTTGTAGCTCCATGTTTTAAAGTGCTGGATAAACTTCATAATATTCTTCTGTTTTATTAACATGTACTTGTACTTTTACTTTCTACACTTAACTACATTTACTTATAGATTACTGTCATACTGAAGTACAGTAAATACTAGATACTTTAAGACTTTTACTGGAGAATCATTCTAGTGACGACTTGAACTTCTACCAAAGTTATTTTATTCTACTCTAGTGTCTCTACTTCTACTCTAGTGTCTCTACTTCTACTCTAGTGAGACTTTCACAGACTTTATAAAACATCATGTGAACTTTAGCATCATGATCTTTTTTCCCATCAGGCCGTTCTCTCCGTTCACGACACCGTGGCTCAGAAGAACTTCGACCCCGTCCTGCCGCCGCTGCCAGACGACCTTGAGGACGAACTGGAGGAAGAGTCGGTGAAGATCGTCAGGCTGGTGAAGAACAAGGAGCCTCTGGTGAGTCGTGAACACAAGACGCCGCCTGCAGTAGAGAGAGAGAAAGTGAAGGATTATGGGAACATGAAGGCTTCGTCTGTTTCTGTTTCATGGGTCTGATCTTCAGGGAGCGACCATCAGACGAGATGAAGCCACCGGAGCTGTGATCGTCGCTCGGATCATGAGAGGAGGAGCAGCTGATCGAAGCGGTGACGTCTGCTTCTTCTGTCGCTTTGTTTGACTCAGATTCAACCAGTCAAGTTTAAATTACAGGACAGAGCAGGAGCCAACATAACTGGAGTAATGAAGTAGTAATATCACTGAGAAGAAAGACACTTATTCCTCCACATCGTTTATTAGAATAAAATAAATCTGAGTTCATGTGTAAATAACTCTCTAGACCATTAACTTTTAAAAAGAAAAGATAAAAATACTTCATCCCTCCTGTGTTTTGGTCTGAGCAGCCTCAGGCGTCACAATCTCCTGCAAACACTTTTATGATCCTCTGACTTTCTACCACAAAGGTCTCAGTGTTTGTGTCTATAACTCTACTTCAGTGTCTCTTCTTCTCATTGTGACTTGATGGTTGTGAAATTGAAAGAGTTACTTTTCAAAGGAGACGAGGTTTATGACTTTAATCATAAAAAAGGTTGAAGAGCAGCAGTCGTTTGTAGTTGAAGGATTGAAGGTAGATGAAACATTTACAGTCTGAGACATGAAGCTGTTGTTGAGCAGTTTTAAAGAAGCAGGAGTCGGAGATGAAGTGGAAACATTTCCCAGCGTGGACACGAACCAGGATGCTGCAGTAAAGTAGCACAGGCCTGACGCTGCTGAGACGATCTGGAGCTTTACAGCAGCTTCATGACATTTATCTTCAGCAGCCTGGTGACAAAATGAGTTCATGAGAAATGTTCATGTATGAAGGAAAAACAAATCAGCAGCTGAAGGTGTGAAGAAGAAAAATGATGCTGCTGAGTCTCTATAGAACCAATTACACCATGTGGACGCAGCGAAGATACTTTCAGACTTTCAACGTGTGTTAGAAACACAGAAACCAATCAGCGTCCACATCCATTAATCATTCATGTCTGTCTCCATTTTCTTGCTGCGTCAGATGATGGAAAACGCTCTGGTCAGTGGAGACAGAGGCAGTAAAGGTCTCGGTGTGTTTGTGTGGTAGATACATACATTATATGACTCCTCCATCGTTATATCGTGGTCTGTGTGAGCGTCTCCGTCCTCGGGGAGAAACGTATCGATCTCACTTCTCTCAGCTTCTCTAATGTTTCATTGTTGTGGCTGCAGCTGAACCGATGTGAGCGGAGGACGGAGGCTCGTATCAGTGGATCTGACAACAGCTGTGATGTTAAGATGCGACTGATAAAACATCCAAAGACCCGTGAAACCTCGTTGATGTTTCTTTTCAATCTTCAGGTCTGGTCCACGTCGGAGACGAACTCAGGGAAGTCAACGGAGTCTCTGTGATGCACAAGAGACCGGACGAGATCAGTCAGCTGCTGGTGAGACACACACACACACACACACACACACACACACACACACACACACACACACACACACACACACACACACACACACACACACACACACACACACACACACACACACACAGCTTCATCTGAGAGGAACAGCAGTGTAATTAGTTGTCTTCAACTTGATATTGAAAAGAAAAAGCTCAGAAATGTGACAATTTTTATTAAAGATGGTTTAAAGTTTTTGTCTGTGATAAAAGACAATGAAAGATAAACTGTAAATATATTTAAAATACGTGTAAATGTTCATGATTCACCAGGAGAATGTGGAACATCATCAGGTCGAGGACACGTTCATTCAGTTATGATGGTTTCATCGTCACGTCAATAAAATAAACATAAAATAAATGTTTTATTCTTTATTATCAACATATAGAAACATGTGACCAGTTACACAGAGATGAGGTTTTATATTTCTGTTCTGTTGAGATGTTTCAATCTGACAATCTTCCTCCCTCTTCCTCTTCCTCCTCTGGTCTCTCTGTGGTCCAGTCTCAGTCTCAGGGCTCCATCACTCTGAAGATCATTCCTGCTGTGAAGGAGGAGGATCGACTGAAGGAGAGTAAGGTGAGAGACTGAACATGCTCTGGGTCTGATGGGAGGAAAGTTGTGGCCTGGTTTTGTTCTGTGTTGTTATATAAACTTGTTGTGATATTAGATGTTGTTTCAGCTCGTGTGTGTGTGTGTTTTCTTGCAGGTTTACGTTAGAGCTTTGTTCGACTACATCCCTCTGGAGGACAAGGCCACGCCCTGTCAGGAGGCGGGGCTTCCCTTCAAACGAGGAGACATCCTGCAGGTCGTGACCCAGGACGACCCCATGTGGTGGCAGGCCAAACGCGTGGGCGACAGCAACCTGCGCGCCGGACTGGTGCCGTCCAAACAGTTTCAGGAGAGGTGAGGCCACATGACTCATGTTGTGACTCAGAGATGAGTAGAAACATAAAACTGAAACATAAAGTGTCATAATCCGTCAGTAAGATAATCTCAGATTAACAAACGGCAGAGGAACTGAGATCTGGTTCAAACTAGAACAGATGAGAAAACGTATCTTAATGAAATTATCATGTTATTGTATTAAAGTGACTGTTGCCGTGTCTGTCTGCTCCATGTTTATTCCAGCTGTCTGTCCCTTCTTCTCTGTTGTTCTGTCCTGATGATTTTCTTCTTTCCTGCCTTTTCATTGTTTCTCTCTGTTCTGCTGCTCGTTGGTTCAGGCGACTCGCCTACAGGATGAAAATGGGAACGCTCCCGAATCCAAAATCCCCTAAAAAGTCTTCCTGTAAGTTTCTGTTTCTGCTTCCTGGGATTCACCTTCATGGTGTCACAGCTACAGTTTCACTTCGTGCAGCCTCGATGTTTTTATTGACGTGTTTTGACCTTTTCTGCTGTAACTGGCTTCTCGGAGGCTTCAGAGTTTTGTCTCTCACAGAGAGAAGAGGGGGAGGCGCCTCTCACATATGAATGAATCTCTTTCATGTTTGTCCATCTGGTCAGTTTTGTGAGCTTAAGTAGCGTTAGAGCAGCAAAGCCCCACCGTGCATTATGCTTCTCACTTTCTCACTTGATAACATACCGGTGACGAGTAAACAACCAGGTGAGCGGCGCCTCATAAGCCACAGGCGACGGGATTAGTCCTGAGCCACAAAGAGACGAGACAACAAGAGCTCAGCAACGTGGCAGCTCGCCCTGCAGCCGCTCCACGCCAGCTCCACGCCAGCTCCACGCCAGCTCCACGCCAGCTCCACGCCAGCTCCACGCCAGCTCCACGCCAGCTCCACGCCAGCGCCACGCCAGCTCCACGCCAGCGCCACGCCGAGCTCGTCTGCCTCACACTCGCTCTTAATTCCCTCAAATCCCAGAGTTTAAATGTGGGTCTCCCCCCGCTGACATCATCAGTGATGTCACCCTGATGCCTCTTTATCGTTTTTATATTTAGAATAAATAAATCATTTCCCTCTTTATGTCTTAACCTGTTTATTTTCTTCACCTGCTCCTGATTTTAACGTCTCACTTTGTTCCTCTTCACTGCAAACTGTGTCAGACGACCAAGGATGTGATAAAGGTGGGTACCTGAGCCGCTGTAAACAAACAAACACACAAACACACAATACGCAGCATAATGTCTATGGAGGCCTCAGTGTGTGTGTGTGTGTGTGTGTGTGTGTGTGTGTGTGTGTGTGTGTGTGTGTGTGTGTGTGTTGTACCTGGCAGAGCAGCATCCCTGTAGACCTCAGTCTGTCCGAGCAGCAGCTTGTTAAAGAAAACAATAGCTCCTTCTTTTTTGTTCAGTCATCCTCAGTCGCTTTTTTCTCTTTTGTTTTGTCGTTTATCATCTTCATCGTCTTCATCTTCATCCTCTTCTTCTCTGTTGTCTTATTTTATGATTTTATGTTTTTCTCCACACATCATTTGTTTGCTTTATAACATCAGTACATATTGTCTCATCGTTCTTTTATGTCTTGAGTTATGGATTCATTTGTTATGTGTTTGCACGTGTGTGTGTGTGTGTGTGTGTGTGTGTGTGTGTCTCAGCTGTGAAACACTGAGGACCTCAGGCCTCTGTGCGTGTGTGTGTGTGTGTGTGAGTCACAGAGACGTGACTCTTCTCCAGATGAACCAGACTCATCGATCCTTCGTTAGTCGCCGTTTCCTCCGGCAGCGTTTTCCTTCGTTTCCTCTTCCTCTTCCTCTTCCTCCTGCTGTGAAGCTGTTTGCTGCCTGTCGCCTGCTCTCTCTCTCTCCACCGCCCCCTCGGCTCGTCCGCCCTCCCCCTCTTTGATTTTAACTCCCCCCCTGACTCCTTGACTCTTCCAGGTCTCTTACCCCCTCTTTTCCCTGCTTGCCTCCCTACAGAGGACTGTGACTGTGAGGGCTATTTCAATGGACAGTACATAGGTGAGAGCGTGAACATCTTTCTCCACCTCCTTCTCCCTTTCTGCTCTTTGCCTGTTGCAGCCTGGCTGATGCTGTGCGCTGGTTCCCTGGTTGCTTTATCAAACTGATGCTTGCAGAGTTGTGACCCTGCTGTGGTCGGGGGTTGAGGGATAAGAGGAAAGGAAACCAGTGGGATAATGGATGATGATGATGATGATGATAGTAAAAAAAACAAAGTGACGTTAGAAGGAAGTGTCGTCTCATGACTCAGAGAGAAAGAGAACAAAGTGTTGATGTTACAGCGACGAAGCAAAACTTAAAATAATGAGACTGATCAGATCAGTTTATTTAAGTCTGTAATTTACTGATTATTTCAAAACACAGTCATTTAATTAAAGACTGGACGTCGACTGAACGTGTAAATATATGAAGTTGTAACATTAAAGAACAAAGAAACATGAATATTCACGTTTCTTCATCACGTCACTTCCTCTCAGGAAGTTTCATCTTTTTTAAATAAAAACAATTTGTTGAGTTCAGATGTTGATGGAGGGAAAACGTCAGTCCACTTTATCCTCAGCCCCGCCCACCGACCTCCCCTCCCTCACCCCTTCTTCAGCCCAACCTTCCCCACAACCTCCCCCTCCATCTGTTCCCTTACATCCCGCGAGCTGCTGGAATGACGATGACACGAGGATCCTGATCCTGATTTAAACTCAGCTGAAGGATAAATACTAAAAACAAAGTCCTATCTTGCACCTTGCACTCTTTGCTTGGAGCTGTAACCTCCCCCCTCCTCCCCTCCCTCCCTTTAACTCCTGCCTCCCCCTCCTCCCCCAGCAGTGTTGGATCTTCCCTTCTTTCCTGCATTTAACTAAACTGCTGCTGTGACCAGTGAGTGCACTGCTTCGCCTCCTTTTCCTAAAACACCTCCACCCTCCTCCTTCTCCTTCTCCTCTTCCTCCCCCCTCTCCTCCCGCTCCTCCTCACCCCTGAGGGCCCTGCTGCGTTGTTGGATGCATTGCACACTCAACCAGGCACGTTTGCTGCTCGTTCACCCTGTGTGGAGGTGTGAATCTGGGTTGTGTGATGCTCTAACGCCAGTTATAGTCTCTCCTAAGTGTAAAGCAGTGGCGCCCTCCTGTGGCCAGGTGTTTTCCTGGGAATTTTATTCAGGTACAGTGCCCCGGCTCATTCCTGCAGGTACACACCACTGACAGGGGGAGGGTGAGGGGGGACACAGACGGGCCTGGTCGTGGGAGACGTTGACGTCTGTGTTTCCCAGACCGGGTCGTCCGGTCGGTCCCGCCTCAGCACTGTGGCCTCGTTCAAACCAGCATGTTGGAAAATGAAACGTTGGGTCACTTGTTTTCATCTTAAACATAATTACAACATATATTTTGCTGAACAGACTTTTACTTACATTCAGTTGCATGTGACCCAGTTTTAGATGAAGCATGACGTGTGAGCGGCTCCACACTAAAGATAAAATCTCTCCAGTATTTACACTTCAAATAAGAACCAGTTATTTTTATCCACCTGCACTATTTACCCAGGTGTTAATGCATGATGATGATGACTGTCAGTGGGTTGGTCTTGACTTTATTCAAGCCATGTTTGCTCTCTGCACTTATGTAACAACTTTTAAAAATGCAAAAATGTTTCCTATGTGCATCATGAAGTGAAGCATTGTGCCTGTGTTTTATGTAATCTCTCTTTTTTTAGTTGCATTTTATTTTTATCTATAACTCTTTGTGTCTGACCCGAGACCTTTTCTTTTTGTTGTTTTCTCTTCCTTCTTCCTTCGTGTCTCTGGTGGGTTCGCTGCAGCCGGTTTACGGAGGAGTTTCCGTCTGAGTCGTAAAGACCGACAGGGATCATCAGGAGAAGGATCTGACCCCGGTGACCCCGACTTCCTCACCTACGAGGAGGTGACTCGATACCAGCAGAGGCCCAAAGAGACGCCACGCCTGGTGGTTCTGATCGGTACGAAACAACCACTCCTGTGTCAACAGTGACATCTGGTGGATCGAAGCATTTATTACAACCACAAACTGATGATGAATTCACCATCTTTATTTTTGATTTTTAATCCTCTGTAGGTTCCCTCGGAGCACGAATCAATGAACTAAAACAACGAGTGATCAGTGAAAACCCACATCGTTATGCAGTAGCTGTACCTCGTGAGTTTCTGTTACACACACATTACAACACATTATTTCATCACATACACTTTAATCTGCTCTTTATGTTTCCCTCAGACACCACCAGACCGAAGAAACCTCAGGAGAGAGAAGGAGTCGAGTACCACTTTGTCACAAAGCAGCAGTTTGACGCAGACGTTTTAAACAACAAGTATGTTGACGATGGTTCACACTGATGTTCTGGTACAGAGACTAGAGAAATACAGAGACTAGAGTAGAAATACAGAGACTAGAGTAGAAATACAGACACTATAGTAGAAATACAGAGACTAGAGTAGAAGTAGAGACACTAGAGTAGAACAAAATAACTTTGGTAGAAGTTCAAGTCGTCACTAGAATGATTCTCCAGTAAAAGTCTTAAAGTATCTAGTATTTACTGTACTTCAGTATGACAGTAATCTATAAGTAAATGTAGTTAAGTGTAGAAAGTAAAAGTACAAGTACATGTTAATAAAACAGAAGAATATTATGAAGTTTATCCAGCACTTTAAAACATGGAGCTACAACAATCTTCATAGACAATGAATGAGTCTGAACTAAAGAACTAAAGTTGTTCTTTTTTCACTAAATGTAAATGTGTGTTTGATATTGATATTGTTGAAGTTTCTCCATCATCCACCTTTAAGATGGAGCCTCCATCAACCCTCAGACATGGTGTTGATGGTCTAAACAGTCACAGGTCGACTTAGAGTCAAAACACCACATTTACTGAGTCAAAGTTAAAATGTAGTCAGTAGTTCAGTAGTGAAGTGTCAGTTCTTTTTTTTTTACAATAAAACACTGTGTTTTTTATGTTTCCTGTTGAAGTTTATTGTTGATCTTCTCCTCAGATTCATTGAACACGGTGAATACAAAGAGAACCAGTATGGAACCAGTATAGAGGCCATCAGATCAGTTCAGGCCAAGAACAAGATGTGTATCGTTGACGTGCAGCCTGAGGTAGAAGTCACGTCCTCGTCACAATGTTGGTTAATAAACGTCTGAATGTTTGACGTCAGATGTTTGTTCTCTGACCTTCAGGCTCTGAAGAGGCTGCGAACCGCAGAGTTCAAACCTTACGTCATATTCGTCAAACCTCGGATCCCTGAGAGCAGACGACGCCGCAGCGCCGCCACCTCACCAGGAGGGGGCGAGCACGGCCGCCTGACGGTGAGTCCTGGTCTCTCTGGGTCCTGGTCTCTCTGGGTCCTGGTCTTCAACAGATCACTGATCCATCATTCATGGTGCAGCAGTAAATGTAAACAGAGTAAAACCTCAGTCATTGAGGTTAAAAAGTTTATGTCGAGAACATTGAACAGAATGAACCTTATGTTAACAGGGTGGACAAAATAATAGAAACACACATAATAGTTTGAAAAATGTGAAAAAAAAAGGAAAAACTACGAGACCAGAAAATGTTAGAGACGTTGTTTTCTTCATTATCTTTGACCTTTTCTCTTGTTTCACACACACACACACACACACACACACACACACACACACACACACACACACACACACACACACAGATATTATTGTTTTTAAATCCAGTTTTCTAACTTACATTTTACACAATATCTTCTTTATTGTTTCTTCTGTATTTTTTAATGTTAAATCAAAGATAGTTAATATATTATAGTCACTGCTACTAAACTACAGAACGATGTTGTTATTAGTTTTATGTAGTTTTATATAAAAAAGAAAATCTATCATGTAAATTTAATCCATATTCAAAGTGATATATTGTTGAGAGTCTGTGACTTTTAAATCATCTTTGTTTCGTGTCTTTTTTCTCTGCGTCAGGACGAGGACCTGCAGGAGATGCGTCAGTCCGCCGCTCAGATCTTCCAGCAGTACGGACACCTGGTGGACCGGGTCCTGGTCAAGGAGGACTCGGCCAGCGCCTGCGCAGACCTGCGTGGTATTTTAGAAAGACTGGAGCGAGAGTCGTTCTGGGTTCCTGTGAGCTGGGTGAGGACCTAAACCCACCTCCCTCCTCTTCCTCGTCCTCTCCTTCATCTGCCACAGGAACCTCACAACCCGACGCCCTCCTTCGACCCTTCACCTTCCCTCTCCTGAACCGAGCCGATCCACTTCCCCTCCGCTGCTCTGAGAGGCCCGTTCTGGTCTGAGAGCGACTGACGCAGGGCTGGTCCGGAGGAAGAGGATGATGTGAGAGGAAGCGTTGGTTTCTGACCAAAGGCTGCTTCATCAGTCTGACTGTCACTTCCTCAAACCTCCTCATGTCGTATTTATTCAGGTTTGCTTTGAGTTTGTTCACAGGGAACAGAAGAGTTGTGTTTTCTTCTTCACACTGACGCTTCAGGATCCCGTCACGGGATCGCTCAGTCAGTCGGCTTTAACGTGACTCCCGTTGGAGTAACTTCAGTAGCATGTTTTTAGTTTTCCAGTTTCCTCGACTTGATGCCAACCGCAGAATGCTTCCTCGTTAATTCTTCCTGCTCATGTATCGTGTACAGTGTAACAACGTCCGACACGAGTGAATCACATATGAATTTAAGGGAATGCATCCGCTTCATTTCCACTCACGGACAGAAACTAAAACAAAAAGGAATGTGAGAATTTTATTTTCTACACAAATGTCTGTTTTTAGGAAACGCATGACGACTGATTATTTAACCTCAGATGTAAATATTGTACATGTTAACTCCTCGTGTGCCAACGAAACATCTCGTAGCACTTCAATGCAACCTGTTTACCTTCAGTCCCGTAAAGTGAGAAGTGACGATGAAGAAACGTTCATAAAAAGAGACTTTTATGTACAGGAAGACGTTTTGTACAGTTTCCTGTTGGACACGTTGGGTTTTTTAAAGACAGAAGAAGAAGAAGTGTTTGATGTTTCACAGGTTTCTGATGTCAAAATACAAACATAATATCAAGATAATTAAATACCAAACATTTCACTATTTTCTGACGTTTTAAGAGGAAAATTGATCAAATGAAGGAGTTTAAATGTGACGTCATCTATGACTAACACTGGCTACAGGATTGGTTTACATTTTTTTAACAAGACAAAGAGAAGAGGAGGAAACAATAGAAATAATAAAGTAGAGGTTTGATGTCACAGGTGATGATAAAACGACTGATGTGTCTCCGTCTGATCCAGTTTGTCTGTGGTTCTTTGTTTAAATCACACGTCGTCTTCTTGGTCTTTGTATTTGTTGTTTGAAACCAACAAACCCAGAATGTTGACTTTGTAATGTGACATGTACAAAGTGCCATAATAAAGCTCGATGAATCAAACTCAAACTCAGAGGAGTTTCAACACGTCTGTTTCTTCAAAACAAAATGACTGTGACTCTGTGGAAAACTGAAGTTTCATGTGTTAACGTGTCGTCAGATGCTCACAAGTAAACAAGAAAACAAATGTAAAGGATGGATGAAGAAAGTGTCTGTAGGACAACGACAGTTAAATAAATCTAAAAGTTCTGATCATGTAGATCAATAGTTGATAGATGTTAATACATCGTACTATAGTAAAGTGTTTTTTTAGTCCCAGTATCCAAGTTCCACTTTTTGTTTTATATCATTTTAAACTAAATCTCTTTATGTTTTGAAAACATTGGAACCTCTGGCTTCAGGATTTTATTAGTTTAATTAAATTAAAGATTTTATCTTAAATTAAATGGACGAAAACATCATCAGCTCATCTATAAGATCATCTAATATTTTACGTCTAAACTATGAAGCTGTTAAATGAGTAGTAACTTTTGGTTTCTAATAAATTAAACAAATATAAAGTAGAATATTTCTTTCTTTAACACAGACCAGTAGCAGGTCTGTGTGTTTCTTTTTTCATCTGATTCAGCAGAACAACAGAAGAGTTTGACTTTAACAACGTTTCAGTTTAGTTCTTTCTAATTTTCTTTTGTTAAACTAAACACTGATTCTTCATCAGCGTCCTGGTGTAATTGAGAAAAGATGGACTCCCATTATTCACCTGTGTGGCGGCAGTTTTTGTCTGGGTTCATTATCAACTCTCTCGTCCTCTGTGTAATTAGCTGAGCAGCATCGTGTGAATCTGCTGCTGCAGAGACAGTTAAGTGCGTAACCATCGGTCCAGTCAGGGACGGAGCTGTGTGGAGGAAATGGACAAGTGTTGGTGTGAAGGTGACGAACTAAATATCTCAGCATCATCTACCTGCAAAACAGAAACAAGAAAAGAAAGATTCACATTTCTTTTTCAATTTAATTTCATTTAATTTGTAACCCTGACCCTCATTTTGTTTCTACCAGCAGCTCTGGTGTTTCTGCTCCAAAGACTTAATTCATACATTAATTAAAAGTTTTTCCTATACTGGTTCAGAAGTCTGTTGTTCCAAAAACATTTCTTTAATATGAAAGACTAAAATAAAAAACATGTCCTCACAGAGCTGGCTTGTTTGTGCTTTGAGCTAATTTCAACCACTTTTAATCTACAGTAAAGTATCATAATGAAAAAGAGCAGAGGTTATTTATTTCTCACCGTCTCACGAGTTCAGAAAACAGCTTCTGTTCAGTGACGACAAAAACACACGAACAAACATGAAGACAAGACAACATGTTTCAGTATGTAACATGTAAACTTAGCTGTGACAAAGTTAATCGTGAGTTAGTTCAAGTTGATCGATGACTTTTGGGATGTAACATAACTCATCGATGATTTTTGTATCGTTACATGAATCATCAATTACTTGTAACTTTACATAACTCAGCGATGACTTTTGTAACGTTACATAACTCATCAATGAGCGAGTTCATCGGTTAGATGCGGAGCATCGATCTTCCATGTTTGATCCAGTCAGAGGAGTCAGATATTGAGGAGCAGCCAGTCGACTACAGACTGAAATGAAAAAACAACACCAGCATCACAAGTTTCACCGTATCTCTTCACCCTCGACGAGACACGAGCAGAACTTTGAGAACATAACGAACATCACTGATAGTGATGAAATAAAACATTCACAGATGAACTAAAGCTAGATGATTTTCTTCTGGTTATTTCACCTTCACTCTTGTGTTACAGTTAAAAACAAGGAAAATAAACACATTTCTTAAATGCATCCTGTTCATGTGTTGCTTTTAAAGCTGCTGTCTGTGAGCTCTTGTGTCTCCACTCGATACAAAGCAGAAGTGCAGACATAAATCCATCTACGGTTTAATGTGTCAGATCTACATCTGTGGTTATATAACTACTGAGCCATTAGCTGGAGGAGGTCGGCCGCTGCGCTCTGAAGGACAGACTACTCAGCACAGATTTCATGTGATTCATACTCTCAGCAAAATCACTAATTGCCGTCCTTGCACACGCTGAGAGGGTCTGTAACGTTGGGTAAAAGCTTTTTGTTTGTTCACATGAAACAGCTGAAGGACGAGACGGTGGAAGACAAACAGGAAGAAGCAGGTGTGTAATTATCTTCATAATTAAAACACAGACTCACACCCTCTTTGTTTGTTGAAAATAAGATCGACTGAAGTTTACTACGTCTCGACTCTCTGAGGAAAAAAAAAAAAAAAAAAAGCATGAACTCTGTCTGAGGCCAAACGCTGAATGCAGCTTTAATGACGATGAAATATTGAGCTGTAATTGAATTCCAGTTCAATTAGTTGTTATATGGCGTCTGGCAGCAGCAGCAGCTCCGGATGAGTCAGACCAGTGGGTGTAACTCAGATTTAGGAGCCTCGCTCAACAAGATATATATGAAACCACGACAACGGCTCTCGACCTTCAGATTAAAGATCTCGAACTTCACGTTCATTTTCCTGTTTTGAATTATGGAGCTGAAATGCAACTCAGTGACAGTTGAGAGTGTTTAAGAGCAGAGGAAATAACCTGCAACACTAAAATAATGAGACTCAGGTGACTCAGGAAATTTACACACGAAGAACCGCTTTAATCTACAAATACTCTCACGTCTGTTTGTTGGATTTAAAATCGGATTATCAGAAAATATTGTGACATTTTAACATTTTTAAAAACATAAACATGTTTTCTACCTGTCATGTTGATGTTAGATCATAAAACACATATAACCTGAATGATGCAGAGAATATGGTTTTATTACTTTAGTGTCATTTTTTGTTTCAGTTAAAGTGAATTTTGATCTAATCTAAGATGTTTTAATGTGGAAAGTTACTGTGATTGTGTCTGTTTTTCTTTCTTTATAAAGTTTGAGATGATTTAACTGTTATTTCCTTGTCTTTCATTGATATTAAAGGTCTAAGACTCTGAGGTTTTGTTAAATTTTAACTTCAAGCTGCTTGTTCAGTTGTTGCATCTTTCCACCATATGTTTCACTCTGAGCAACATGAAGCAGCTCATGCTCCATATGGAGAAGATCTGATTCAAACCTGAATGTTAATGAATTCATATAAGTTTCACTCATAACATTTACTTTGCTCTTATATCTGGTTTAAAACGTGCAGCGAGGATCACATCACATCTGTCTTTGTCTTTGTGTCTCTGCTGCTGATTTGAAAGTTTTATTTCACATATTGAACATGATTCTTGCACCAAGTTAAATCTCTGAACTTGTGGATGAATCTGTCAAGTCGCCGAAGCGACAAGAGGTGACAGATGTTTCTGTCAAATCCCCGAGTCTCTAACAGTTTGTCAGACATGTTCAAGTCATTTTACACTTTATTTCTCTATGTTTTTATTTACAATTCAGTTCACTTTTATTTTTATGAAATTCAAGTCATAAAAACTTCTATCTGAGGGCTCTTTACAAGAGAAAGACTCAACAGTTTCCATCTGTAGATAAACCAGAACCAGGATGAACCAGGAAGAACCAGAACCAGAACCAGAACCAGACTAGATGACATCTTCCTTGACTGGTTGGAGGAGGAAGAGATATTTTGGAGGGTGAAGAGAGGAGAAGCAGTGCATCATGGGAGTTCTCAGCAGCTGAACTAGATGAAGGTCCAGGACCTGAACCATCACTAACTATCATCTTCATCATGGGGAGTCTGACTCACGTCATCTACCTCCAGTCCACGAGTCCTCTGATCCACATGATGAACCAGAGTCAATGTAGAGATGAAAAATATCTTCTGGTCCCGTTTGAAATGTGTCCTGGTTTTAACATGTGATGTTAGTGAATGTTAAAGATAATGTTTGACATGGAGAGAGTCTGTTTAGTGACAGGCAGCAAACGTTACTGTAGGTTTAGTGTGAGACCACGAGCGACTACTGGCGCTGGTCTGGCTACATTTACGTCACCGTCAAACTCTGACGCTAACGTTAGCTTAACAGCAGCTACGCTAACCTAGGAAAATATCTGACCTGGTCAGTTTTATCACCTGCTCCTCGTTCTCTCTTCAGCCGGGAAGAAACTCACCTACCAGACACCAACAATTACACCACAAACATTATTGTGACTCACACTGATAGTGTCATTTAAGTTAAGATACAGGACATGTGTGATTCAGGGTAGAAGTCAGACCCAGTGGGTCAACAGGAAGGAATGTGACTTAGACTCCCTATAGAGGAAAGTTTCCAGTCAAACATTAAATGTAGAAAGTGTCTCTGCCTCCTGGACCCAAACTGGATCTGGATCCTTCAGAGAGGATCCTGATCCCTGAAGACTCTACCTGCTGTTCTGGTCTTAGAGACTCGAGGAGCCACAAGAAAACCTGCAGTTTGTGACCAAACTCATCTAGTAGGAGAACAAGGAACGATGAGCTGATGAAGACACGATGGAGTCTGGTTATTAAAGGTTTTATGTGTCGGAAGTAGCGTTGTATTAATACAGATCAATGAGGTGGAAAAAAAGAATCTGTCAGTTTAATTTACTATGTGTTTCTATGGAGATGACATGTACATCTAACATGTAAATGTGTAAGTGAGTGGGTGTGATGATGTACGTGATAAAAACCTCAAAGACAAACTCCTGCAGAGTTCAGATGATCCTCTTGAATGAGAATAAATCGCTGCAGACGTTTCAACCTCCTGTGGAGGCTGTTATCACAGCAGATTAAAGCTCGTCACGTCATAATGAGAAGTGAGTGTCTACATACTTTTGGCCGTATAATATAATCACAGTGTGTCGTGTCCGGCCGAGCTGCTGGGTGTTACACTTTATCACACTTAACCAGAGCCTCAGTGAGACTGAATCCTGGATAATTAGTTCATTAAACCACATTATTCTTTTTACTACCAACCTAAACCTGTCATGGCTCCAGTATAAATATTTATAATGTCACAAGAGGAGACGCTGCAGCGACTCCAACCACTAGATGGCACAAGCAGAACGCAGCTCTGAGGGAGGGGATGGTTTTTATTTATAACAGGAGAAGATTTCACTTTCCTGACGATCGTGTTTACATCCTGAATGACACGTTCTTCTCTCATGATATATAGAATTATAGAATTAAATAAAAAACTGGTAAAAACATATTTCTAATAAAAACACTTGTTATTGAGTCAACATCAACTCAACATGAGGTCGTGACAACACACACACACACACATACTATCAGACCATCTAATCTAATCAGTGTGGTCTCTCAGGAAGCGGCTCCGAGGTCGTCGTCGTTTCCTCAGGTGGCTGCTTTTCTCTCTACACAATGTGACTCGCTCCAGGTGGATTCTCGCTGATGGATGAGTCCCAGAGAAAATGATTACAATTGTGGAGGTTCTTCTTTTTCATTGCTTTTGCCCAGATCTTCCCCGCAGGTGGTGTTATCTATCAGTGTTTGGCACAATGACGGTCACACACACACACACACACACACACACACACACACACACACACACACACACACACACACACACACACACACACACACACACACACACACACACACACACACACTTAGTGACTGTTTGATTCTTTTCTTATTAATTGTTGCTAAAAGTTGCTTTTATTTTATAGTGTTTTTATCTACAGTAGGTTTTAATCTAAATCATCTCTACGACCTGTTGCTACAGCAAATGAAGACTTTCATGATATTAAACAACAAAACAAGTCGATATCTTCACATCACAAAAGAAAATGAGTCATAAATCACCAGTATTTTATAGTAACGAAGTACTGACACTTCACTACTGAACTACTGACTACATTTTAACTTTGACTCAGTAAATGTGGTGTTTTGACTCTAAGTCGACCTGTGACTGTTTAGACCATCAACACCATGTCTGAGGGTTGATGGAGGCTCCATCTTAAAGGTGGATGATGGAGAAACTTCAACAATATCAATATCAAACACACATTTACATTTAGTGAAAAAAGAACAACTAGTTCTTTAGTTCAGACTCATTCATTGTCTATGAAGATTGTTGTAGCTCCATGTTTTAAAGTGCTGGATAAACTTCATAATATTCTTCTGTTTTATTAACATGTACTTGTACTTTTACTTTCTACACTTAACTACATTTACTTATAGATTACTGTCATACTGAAGTACAGTAAATACTAGATACTTTAAGACTTTTACTGGAGAATCATTCTAGTGACGACTGAACTTCTACCAAAGTTATTTTATTCTACTCTAGTGTCTCTACTTCTACTCTAGTGTCTCTACTTCTACTCTAGTGTCTCTACTTCTACTCTTATAAAACACTGTTTTATTAGTTAATCAAACATGTTTGATAGTTGTTTTCAATGTGAGATGATTTGACAGAACTGACCTGAAACATCTCAACATCTTAAAGAGAAACATCATGAACTTCTTCTTTACTAAATCAAACCAGAAACAAACTGTAAAAATCTTCGTCATCTTCATAATCTTCATCATGTCAGTGTGAGAAATCACAGTCGACTTTAAATCCGTCACCTCAAACACCACAAGTTTGTGCTTCTTAATCCGACCAACCTCATTTCATAAAAACACACCGATGCGCCAAGTTTGAGTCAGAACGTGAAGGCAGAGTCCCACCAACACACCCTGGCTCTGTTACTTCAGTTTCAAAGTCTTCCTCTAAATCTCTTTAAGGGAATTTGTACGGAGATTAAGCTCATCAGACCGTGACTGTGGCTGTGTGCGGCGAGTGGGAAGCTGCAGCCTTGTTTCACTCATTATCACACTTACACACTTTCAGAAGTGTCCTGGAGGATCTCAGGGATGTTGACGAGCGACTGGACGTGTGTGTGTGTGTTGCTTTGTTGGATGAGTTGGATATTGTCAGTGATTTCCCCGGGGCTCGTTAGGAGCACATGAAAACTGAGACGCAACGAGTTTGTGACTAGTGATTAAATTAGTTATAAACTCTCTCTCGAACAATAAACACAGTCAACAGGTAATTAAATAAGATTCAGCCTGAGGTAACATGCAGCGAATGTATACACAAAGTACACGACGCTCCTGCGTCATGTGAGCCCGGCTCAGTGGGGTTTTTTTAGGCCACCTGTTATTCTAATGTGGAGGAGAACAAACATAACTGTGAACTATTTCCTAATTAAAACCAGTAAACAGGCTCCTCCATCGCTGCAGAATAAACTCAACGGATCCTGTGTTAAAAATTCAATTACGTTTCCAAAATTGCTTTGACGGGAGAGAATTTACACAGATGTTAAAAGCAGATCTCAAGGTTGAACGAGTAGGTGATGATGTGGTTTGATGAGGTGAAAGTTTCCAGACGTGAGGCCGAAAACAGGCGACGCAGGATTAAAACAGAAAAACTGAGAAAAACTGATTTGTCAACAAGTTTTCAGTCTCATTACTTCAACTTTGTTCACTCAAACTCTCTGGTGGCGTCTTCTTCAACACATCAAATCAATCTTTATTTTCTCTTTTATCTCTTCACTTCTGCAACTGTCTCCAACATTAACGTGAAGGTTTCTTCTTTAACTCATCAACAAACTGCTTCTGTTCACGAACCCGAAAATACAAAACGTCATGTTCGTATAAAATAATAACCGAGGTGATGTAGGATGACGCCATCATCTTCATCTCGTCACATTTATTCTGTCATAGAAAAATAAAAACGGTCACGTGTCTGGACGTGATCGCAGCTCATATCAGCTCTGACGCTGACATTTAATCATCCACAATGTTACAAAGTATCAACTCCAGATAGTTGATGTAACTACTTCAGTGAAGATTGAATGACACATGTAGACTGGAAAACTTTTCTTAACTGGTCATTTGAAGCAGCAAGAAATTAAACTTCCTTCACATTGAATCAAGAACAGCAGGAAGTGGAACATGCTCCAAATGTCTTTAATGGAGTCGAGCCAAAGTTTCCAACTAATTCAATTTAAATCACTGAAGTCGTTTTTGAGTCAACTTGACATCAGACAAACAATCTGGACGGAAACTTTCTCAGCACAGACGACAAATAATGAAAACAACTAAATGTTAATGTTTCAGTCTAAACACATGGTGATAATTAAATAATTAGTTCATCGATCAAAGACAGTCTAGATCATTAATTATCAGCTGTTTTGGTGATTCATTAATCAACAAGCTTCTCTGTTTTTTCTTCTATCATCCTCAGAGATGACCTGATAAAAATAGTCCAAACTGAGTTAAAGCAGCAGGTGAACGTGTGACTGAAGCCACCAGACGTTTCTCCTGCTCCGTCTGTCAACGTCGTACATCAACGCCACCCGGCATCCTCCTCATCCTCCTCATCCTCCTCATCCTCCTCATCCTCCACGGTCTCGACCTCCGCTGCTGGTTTCTTTAACAGACGGGTATGAATCTATATTTGTGCCAAAAAAAAAAAAAAAAAAGACAGTTTGCGTCTGAGCACAGAAGAAGAGAAAACTGAGCTGAAACTCTTCCTTCTTATCCTCATCGCGTTTCCACAGAGCAAGTTGTGAGGAAAAAACAAGAGGAGCAGATAAAGAAGGACACGCTGTACGAGATGTTGTTGAGAAGCACAAACTGAACTTCTGTCAAGACAGTTTCACTCATAAAAGCAAAGACACAGTTTGTTAAGATGTTGAGTTGAAGAACTGATGAAGAGTAGCAACATTTAAACACTTCAAAGTTCTTCGAAGCTGTCAACACTTCCTCTGTTAATAGATTCAAAGATTACTAATGTGCAGTGAAGATGGTGCAGCAAAAAAAAAAAAAAAAAACAGTGAAGAGATTCATCCAGACAGACTCTTTTGGTGCTCGTTGGCCTTGAACTGACTCGTTCACTGAATCGATTCATGCAGCAGCAAAGTATTTGATCTCATTGTTTCAACAATGCTCTTTCAAGTACTCGTGTAACCTCTTCTGTCTGGGTGTGAGTTTCCACTCTACCGAGGCAATCAGTATGTTTACAACGAGTTGCTGATGCACTGTGTTTGACCTGCAGGCAATTTCCGATGCCTAAATGTCTGCTCAATGAACTGATGCTGAACCGCAGCCTGCAGCGCATCGCAGATAAGAGTCTGTGGAAAGGTGGAGAATATTAATGCAAGTAAACAAAAAGCAACACAACGGTAAACATTAAGTGGAACATGAATCTGCTGCTCTGCTCTGCGTTCGGGCCTTTAGCACATCAACACGCAACTTATTACAGTGAATTAATGAAACAACTGCAGAGAATAAAAGACACAAACCTCCAGCGTTTACAACAATTGCTGCTGGATTTTCTTAAAAAGTAGCGACGTTCAATAAAACCGACCAGGATGTTAAATCAGGTTCTTTGCTGCAGCGGTGACTCGTCCATTGTCTGAGCCGCTGTAATGGTTGGAGGCTGAATAAGCGAAGCCCTGAGTCGATATTAGGAGCATGTAGCGCTGATGTCAGAGGGAAATTGCACCTTTCCAAGCGACGGTGGGTTGATGGAGGGCGGTTCGCTGCTTTCTGCTCGGTCTGAAGAAGACGTCAGGTTCTTTTGTGTCTCGTTCTTTCTGTTTTCTCTTTAACTCACATTTTAAAAAAACCTGTCAGTTCAGTTTAGAGGTCAGAGAGAGAAACAGGTTCATTCATAGAAAATAACAGTAGCTCAGGTCAAACATGTATATGAATATGAGTAAAAAGAATCAGCGATAAAGATGAAAGGACCAGATCAGTTCATCCTTGAGTCCGAGTAGATGTTTAGATCAAGACTGAAATGTTTCCTTTAAGGTTTGTTCTGAGTTATTGTGTTTATAAAAGTGTGACTGACTGACAACCTGCCTGCAGCTACAGTCTGAAGAAAACTGGATGTTTAAACATAAACCAGGTGAATAAGCGGTGGAGATAGTGAAGCATCAGTCAGATGTTTCCCTCCGGAGCTGATGGAGACTAAAACAAAGCCGAGAGTCGATGCTGAATTTACATTTGACTCCAAATGAACTGTCTACTGCCCCCAAGTGGACAAAACATCACTTATTTTATTTATTTAACAGCCACATGAAGACAAATACCAACCTACTATCATCAAAATAGATCTGATAACAGCTAAAAGTTTGTCTTCTGCTGCATAATGAACCTTTTAAACCTCTAAGACAAATTATAACGACTGATGCTGAAGCTGTCGTCTTCAGTCTATTAATTATCAGCAGCGTCTTCAATCTTGTTTCCTTCAAAATAAAATGTCAATCATCCTCAGGGCGTTGCACTTTGTTTTTAGTTTTAATTAACTGCTGAGGGTTAGCGTTTAGCAATTAGCTACAAAACAAAAACAGCTGCTGTTACCTGCAGACGGACGGTGTGTCTCAATTCACATCACTTCACATACAAAGTCTAGTAAAACACAGTGAAGTGTTAACACCTGATGGTTTCATCATAACCACGACACTTCTCACCCTCAATGACGCCATCTTGGCTACGTAGCAGAAGAGGAGGGACGGCGGCGGCGGCGTAATCTCCACCTCACATGAAACATGGAGCCACACAAGCAAACATCAGCACTAGTGAGACTTTGATTATTGATTATTGAAAACAAGGTGGCAGATATGTTGGTGGAGACGATCACGGTCCAGATCAGTGATTAACGTTCTGTCCAGTGATGATTCACCGTTAAAAAGAAGAAGAAGAAGACGTTGATCCTCATTTCTGGTCAGTGAACAACCATCTGAGACTAAACTACCCTGGTGACATTCACACACTAGAGAAGTAAGAACAGAGTGAACATAGTTTACTACATGGACGTGTCTGAATTGAGACACACTATTTTAAACCTCCTTCACTTCATGTATTTTTATGTACTGTGCATATATAAATAATATAAACCATATAAACCACATATTTATGATGAGTTGCATCGTTGTCGAAAAGTGTTTAACAAGTAAAAACCTGAAAAACCTCATCACACGATGCGACTGCAAAACAACTTTTTCATTTAATTTTTTTCCACATTAAAAACACACACTGTATGCTGCATCACAAAATGAGAAAACGCTGTTCTGCGATAACAATTGAAGCCAAAGTACTGAAGAGAAAGAGAAAGAGAGAGAGAAGGAGCCGGTGGTGCTGCCACGTGTCGACTCACGTCGCTGCAGCTTTGGCTGACGACTGTTTGTCTGAAGCAACAACATGAGATAATACACAGACACAGCAGGTTTGAGCCACAGATGGGAAATCATGATTCAAACAGTCCCACAAAGCACTTGAATTCATTCCTACCTGTAATGTACATTACCATGATGACAGAGACCATGCGAGGACGATCATGAGCTGGAAATAATCAAACTAGAAAAAATAAAAAAACTGACTCACACAAGCTTTTGGTGTAAAGCCATACATCCTGTATATGCTGCTCCCAGCACAGTGACATTCAGCTTAGCCCGTCAGAGAGCATCCTCACCTACTGAGAGCTGTAGGTTGAATAACATCGTGTAAAAAACCGTCAGACTCGTGGTCACGTCTGGACCACGAGTCCATATTTTACCAAAGTTGTTTTAAATGAGATCAGCTTCAGGCTCGTCTGCGTCGTACCCGCTGGATGGAAAAAAACTAAAGAAAAGAAAAGGAACAAAGCCCAGATATTTACACCGTAACACTGCAGACTCTGTGTCCTAAAATAAAACAGACAAAAACATCCTGGTCCAAACACACGATGGTGCTTTTCTAAGCAGTTTTATAATGAAAATAGATTCAAATAGTTAAGCCTGGGGACGTTGTTACGGTGGAGGACAGAACGATTTCACCTCTGATAAAATGATAATATCTGTCCGAAACCGCGGCCTGACATTCTCTTAATGAAATAATGGTTTAACACCACCTTGGGTTTACTCATTCACTGCTCAGCTCGCTGTCTGGAAAAGCAAATAGATTGAGATGCTGCTTCACGTCGCTGCGGCGCCGTGGTGAGGAGCAGCAGCCACAAGCCAATTATTAATTCACAGAAATTAACAGGAAGAGTTTGACATCCCTCTGAAGACGTCTGCAGAAAAACAGCGTAGCACCAGGTAGAAAACATGCCTTCAGTAAAGTGATTCAGGCGGAAAAACCCAACACAACGGAAACGTTCACGCTGATTTTTCCTCCACTCTGAGATAATGAACGAAGAAATGGATCGGTCACGTGTGAACTATGATTTGAAACAACCATATGTTCGATCTGTACATTCAAAGTTGAGTATCTCACCTGGTCACAGGCCCGTTCCTGCAGATAGAGACAAATGGCACAATGTACAGTAAAGCAACACTGCAGTCCAGCGTATGCATCAGCAAAGAGAGTTAAGATAATCGACGCATGCAGTTTGGACAGTTCTGTACAGTTGGTTTGGCAGTGAGCGACATAAATGCGACACTTGTGTTTGTTACGTAGATGCTGCCGCCGAGTCTCTGATGTTCAGTGTGTGTGATGAGGAGACTCAGACCTCGGTGCAGGCCGGGCACAGCGGAGGCCGCCCTCCCACCACAGTCCGGCGTGGGGTGACGGAGAGGCCGATTAGTCCCCATGACAGCTCTTTAATCCCCATTAGTGCCTCAGACAGGCTGGTGTGACAGAGCACGGCGCCGTCCTCAGACCAACCCCTGCTCCCGTCCTCCTCGTTTCTTCCCCTCCCCTGGTTAGTTCCTGCAACGGAGGATGTAGCGCCACCCGGTGGACGCCGCCGCCGGGTGTGTGTGGCTCTGAGGGGAAGGGGCGGGGCCTCAGCAGGCAATCTCCTCTAAGGTTCCCAGCGTTGTCTGCAGGGGGACGGTCACAGTGTGGCTGATGGACTCAGAGTGGTTCGCCACCGGGTCACAGGAACTCTGGGTAAAAAAACACAGCAACAGAGTTTCAGTGTTTGATGTAAACTTGTAACAATCACCTGTGTGCAATCTCACACCTCACACCTCACACCTCACACCTCACCAAGGCGTTGAGCCTGAAGGCTCCGCTACGCTACGACGCAGCATCGTTGTGTATCAGTGGATATGGGTGAGCATGAATCAGGCTTGACACAAACACCACTCATGGTTGATTAATTATGCCTTGTTCTGGGCTGTACTGGTACAAAGAGTAGAAGCGGTGTTTGTTCCTTTACACACTCCCCTACAGCAGGTGGCGACACTCAACAGCAGCTGAAGGAAGTTGAGGATGTCGGAGGAAGAAGGAAAGTTGTTTGAGACGAGTATCACCAACAGGTATGTAGATGTGTGGAGTATTCACGCTCTTAAACTCTAAATGAAGTTTCTTATTTGCTTTGTGAGAACATATAAAACCGCGTCAAGAGCTTTAAATGACTCTACTGCTGCTGCAGTCGTCAGCTCAAACACGTGGAAACGTCATCACTCACTCATCTTGTTTCAGTTTTGACCAAAGTAAATCATGAAACAACAAAACATTTAGTTTCAGTTAAGAAGCTACGGAGGCGTATTGCATTCACTTGAAGGTTTATTTCTTGGTTTGTTTTTCAGAGTAATTTATTTTTATGGTTGGTTTTTCTGAGTTTTTTTTTAGCATCAGAAACAATAGACGCATTTATTCCTGTACTGAGCTGGATGGAAACAAACATGAGCTGCTTGTTTATTTTAATCAAGTTTTACTCTGATCTGGGATTGAGACACTGGGAGATGGTCTGTTCTTTCAGTCATATAGATGGTTTTATTGTTAGTTCGGCGGCTCTACACGGTACGGTAGCTAGTTGAAGATGGAGCGTGTACGTGTGAGCAGGAGTCACTGTCATGGAGTCACTGGCAGGTTGTAGACCCAGAAAAAAAATACCATGAAAAACAGAACAAAAACTACTCTGTAAACCAGGAAAAGAGATTCTAATTAAATATTCAGAATAAATAAATAAATAAATTACTTTTTTTTTTGTAGTTGTAGTAAAGTGATGGCAGCTCAGGTCAAACTTCATTTTGTTTCATTTTTCTACAGTTTCCTGATTGAACGATGTGTTTAGCTACAACGATGATCAACGGTCTTTCTCCTGTTTGGTCGACGTGTTGGAGTTGACCAATCAGAGCCAACGTTTATATAAACCCCGCCCACTTAAAGAGACAGTACCTCGGGTCTTCTAGACAGCTGGTTTGTAAACGAGGCCAGACTGGTTTTCTCTTGGACGACGACGACGTGGTTTATATGTAGAGTTTGATCAGAAAGTGAAGAATAGTTTCAGTTTATTAACTGAATAACTGCATCTCCTGCTCATGTGACAGTTCAACCTGTTTCTGTTGAATCAAACGTTTTAACCCATTGAACTCAGCTCTGTTGTATATTTATGTTGATGTGTTATAATAATGTTTGTCTTATTATTGCTTGTTGTCAGGGACGTTAGCGAGAGAAGTTTGTGCTGCTCCAACATTTTAAGAGTCTGAAACTCATTTAGAAGAAAACTGATGTGATTAAACATGTTAATGTTAATGAACCATTTGATGCTGATGTGTTTTAAAGAAGGATTTGTTCTTGTTGCTGCTGTGATTCCTTGAAAGCTTCGTCTTAATTTGCAGTTTGTTGCTGTTGACGTGTGTGTGTGTGTGTGTGTGTAGGTCAAGGTTTGATTTGTAAGTAAAATTACAGAGGACGTTGTGTGAAGCAGACCGACAAGTGAAGGGTTAAGTTGACTCTCACCACGTCTTCTCCGTGACTCTCCTCCTCCTCCTCTCTGCTCAGTAATGTCACTAGTCTGTCTTTCACCACCTGTAGGTCAAACAATAAATGTCTTCATTCACTTTGTTATAGAAAAAACATAATTTCTCCATGAGCTCTTCTAGTAATTACCGGCTACACAGGAACATTTGGCTTCAAAGTACAAAGTAATTAGGTGGCAAATGTGGCAACAAACTACACAGTCACAATTATTTCAGTGTGAAAGCTGCTAAGAGTTGCCTCAGAACTGCTTATGTAGAGACATGAGGGCTTCTTATCCAAATTACAACAACACTGCCATTAGGAAGGAAGAAAAAAAACCTGAGGAAAATGACTTTCCCTGTGTATTTGTGAAACCCCAGGGGAGGAGAAGACTATTATGTGCTTGTCAGACCCCTGTGAAGCTGAAAGCAGCATGAGAGGTTTTAAAGAAGGACACGATAGAGCTGAAGTGATGGAAAAGTAGCAGCACGCAGTCCTTCACTTGAGTCGGCTCAGACGTGAAGCTACGCCCACATCGGTGCATCAGTGACGCTGTTTCTGTTTCGTTTGTTTCATGGTCAGAACCAAAAAAAAAAAAAAAAACAAGAAAGGAAACAGTGAAGAAAGTGATTCATGTTGAAACTGACCTCATACGCGTAGTCGAACAACTCGAGGATGGTGAGGATGCTGGCGCCGATGAACAGACCCATCTGACCCCCGATGTCACCTACGTCACGAACACACAGAGAAAACACGACACTGAATCCAGAACCGGATGAAACCAACATCGTCTGTTACTGACATTTTCCAGCCCGGCAGATTTTAAAACATCTGTTCGTCTCTTTTATTTCGCTGGATATCAAGATGAGTGACCTCTTTATATCCAGTTAAACCTCATGCGGAGGCTAATTGCTGCTCTTTTTATTCACTGATGCTGCACAAGAGACAAAATTGAGCTCGCTGCCAATAAAATGGCACCATTTCATTAGCGTCAACATTTAGCTGAAGGCTCGTCACATGCTGTAATGGCATAATCAGTAGGTTTGTCGAACATCTAATCAGCCATCTTTTAATTACCTAAATCTGCCTCTATGAGATGATGGGAGCCATTTTACAGGAATCATGAGATAATTATAAAAGTGGGTATCTGTCTATCATCAGCTGAGTTCATGTTTGGTGAAGTTAAGGACACAGAGGTTTGAAACCGACCCAGTAAACCTGCCACCTCGTAGGCTTTCTTCTGCTCGATGGTTTCGTAGTTCAAGGCTTCGAAGAACACGTCCAACACCAAGATGTTGTCTCTGCAAAACACATAAAAAAAAAAAAACACGGTGCATTTGTCTTAATGAATCCCACATCGAGCAATCACTTGACAAGAAACACAATCAGCGACGGCCGGTCCAGTTTCCTGCAACGTCTGCGTGGGAGGAGAACGCACTCGTTAATGATTCAACTTTTCAGGACTAATCAGAGCAGCAGAAGAAACGTGGGCAGCAGAGAGGCTCGCGGTTAGATACGATGTTGGACTCTGAACCTGTTTGCATGTTGTGCTACTTTTTAATGTGCGTTTCCTGTGTTCATCAGGTCAAGAAGGTTCCTGAAAATCACAATGTTTGTGCATTTGTTTGAATTAAAACTGTAGAAATTAAAAGAGTCAGAAATGATCAGGTGCACATCGACAAGCGTCTTGTTTCTCATCTCATCAAGAATAAATAAGAAACTACATCTTACATTTAATGAAATGTAAAATACACAGGTCACTGACATTGGATAAACTTTATTCAGGAGTATTCTGATATTTTATCACAATTAGTTGTGTTTTTTTTCTTGTATTTCATGTCCAAACCATGAACATTTAGGAAGAAAAGCTCAGTAGATTTAATGTGATGGTCCAGATTAACATGAACCAGAGTCTAGTTCACCATGAATACTTTACATTGGTTGAAGTAATATCCAGTTTGACCGTCTTTTGTTTTCACAACCAAATAGTTAACAATGAAAGTAAATGGGGCAGTCAGCCAAACGTATCTAAATTGTCATTTTTTAACCACTAATAAAGATCAAACATCTTTTCTTGCTCTTCACTGACACATCAGTCTCTCGTTCAGTAAAATGTTGAATCTGCTGATGTGGAACAACCTTCATCACCAGTTGTTATAAAACCAGACGTTGGGTAAGTCTTGTAAAACAGTGTTTTTAATAAACTCTGGGTTCACTTACTAAGTTATCAGTACTTCAGTTTATGTGTAGGGACCCTATTCATGCTACTGCTGAAGTGAAGTGATATTTTGAGCTTTATTAGTGGTTAAAAAATGACAATTTAGATACGTTTGGCTGACTGCCCCATTTACTTTCATTGTTAACTATTTGGTTGTGAAAACAAAAGACGTCAAACTGGATATTACTTCAACCAACGTAACATATCTGTTAAGGAGAGTTTGACTCATATTCATGATGAAATAGACTCTGGTTCATGTTGATCTGGACGTCACTTTAAATGAAATGTGTTTAACATTATTTATATATCGTGTTAGCAAAAATAAAAAAAAAAACAGCTACTTACGAGATGTACTTCTCCGTCTTGTTGAACTTCTTCTGCAGGTACCGTGCTGACGTCTTACTGGGGATTTTCACCATCGACAGCTCTTTGTTGTAGCGCGTCATGTTGCACGGTGTCCTGCACATACAGTTACTGCTCTCCACCGCCGACAGTTTAGCTAAAAGAGGTGGAGGTGGTGGAGAAGAAAACAGAGCAAGATGATGGACGACGGTTTAAAGATGATGAACGCAAGAGAGAAAAAGATCTTTTAGATCCAGTTTCAGTAAGAAACTAATAACATATCCCATCAGACGTGTGATTCCTCAGTATTTTGGATGTAAAGTTGAGGATTTGGTTTTGAATATTTCACTGAAATGTGACCGACTGAAGCCTGAAGTCAAACTGAGCCGACAAACAAAGTTGAGTCAATAAGAAAATGCAATAAAAAGCAGCAGGAGAGTCACTGAAGCAAACAATCAAACGATCCATATATTAATCTGATACTTCACCAGGAAATCAACTTCTGCAAGAAGCTGCAGAATATTTAAGCTATAAGATAAGAAAAATATGAATAATATATTCCATAACTCTGACACTACGATGATTTATTTATATAATATTTATATTTATTTTCTATATTTGACACAGCTGCAGTTCAAAATGTTTTTAGTTTCTAGAAACTTTTTAAATCGTTTACATGTAGAAATTAAAACCTAATTAGTCGACTGATGGAGAAAGACATTGATTTTTCAGGTAATTTAAAGATGCAGAGAAGCTGCTTTATTATTGTAAATTAAATATATTTTCCCAGAAGTTTAATTAGATCGAAACATTTTATAAATGAATGACGACTGTTTTATATTTTGTCGCTTTTTCAACTTTTCTTTTCATCGAGCGTGAATCATTATGTGAAGTTGTACAGTTACAGTCACTGAACGTTAATGTTGGAGACAGATGAGCATCAACATGAAAAACACGAACTTTGTGTCGACGCAGAAAAAATACGTCTGCGTGTGTTTTTAAACACAGAGGTCAAACATCCTCCGCGCTCGTACACACGACCTCATTCACACGACCTCATTCACGCTGCAAATGGAGTCACGACGACGTCGACGCCACGTGAACAACGACGGTAGACGCCACTAAGTCGTGTCGTGGAGAGAAGAAACCAAAGAGCAGAACAACCTGGTCCCCGGCGGCGTCAGTGAAACGGCCTTCACCTCCACAGACGCTGAGTCCTGACGCACAACCGACAAACGCTTCTGCTTCAGCACTTTGACTCATGGAGGAAGAAAAGAGCCTGGGTGATTTCATGTTGAAGCCACAGTCTCCTACCAGACGCCGACTCTACGGCAGTGATGGTAATATTAAGTGACACAAGCTTTTCAAACATAGCTCCATCAAAGGCCTCGCTGACATCAAGGCTGCTCACATTCCTCATAAATAACTTTCTCCAACTGGATGTTTGAAGTGCCAAAGTTTCAATCGATCTCATTTCATTTCACCACAGATTACTGAGGGAAAAAAAGAAGAAAACCTTCTGCTCTCACTGGACATAAAAAGAGAAATCTTTAGGTTTTAAATCAACCTCTTATTCTCAGAGTCAAGTTAATGTTATCAGTCGTCTCTGACAGACGTGACCTCGCTGCTCCTCTGCTTTTATAACAAACACACCATCCTCTTCATTCTTCCTCTCACACGTTCAAATTACCTTCACAAACTTTTATATTTCTCTAAGAGCTAAAAGTCCTAACGCATTATCCCATAAATCTCCTCCTGACAGATGAACACCTGACATCACCATTTATTCAAAGTGACAATAAACATAGTTTCTGCTTTGATTTAATCATCATGAGAAGTTAATGTAGAGTAAATGGTGATTGCTCAGTGTAATGATACTATCAGCGTTTGTTCCCTATGAGCCGCGCTCTCACTGTAATTACTGTAGCTGCCACCAGGCGTGAAATTTAGTGGAAAAATGAAGGTTCGACTTCTTGCAGAACAGCAGGAAGTGAACGTACCGCTGCAATAAAAACAGAACGAAGCCAGCGCTTTTTCTTTTCCCCAGGTGGTTTTCGGTAACTTTCCCCAGGAAAAAAAACAACAAAAAGAGAAAGAACGACGACGCTGTCGGAGGAAGAAAATAAAGACGAAGATGAAGAGTGATGGAAAAATCACCAGGTGAGAACTCACTGGATGTAGAGAGACGTGATCTCACCGCGACACAAACTCAGACACAATTTATCTGCTGAGACTTTAACTTTTCTTTTTCGACCTTCGCAGTGATGCAGCTTCGCACCAGGATCTGTCCCAGGAGTCACAACCATGGAGCTTCAACAACACCTGTCTGTTTCTGTGTCTGCTCTGCTTCCAGCTCTGAGTCCTGGGTTTCTGGTCCAAACTAGAAAAAACTATAAAACTCTACAAAGTAGAAACCAACGCCTGCGATTACAAAGACGACCTGGACGACGTCTTCACAAGAGACGTTTTGTTTCTTTTTCCACCAAATAAAATTCACATAAAACTATTTGATCCTAAATATGAAGACAACACAACAGATTTGTTTTTACAGTCAAGTTTTATATAAAAGTTAGTTTGTTGTGTTTGTGGAAACACCAGACTCTCCACATATCGTTCACTTTCAGATTCAGGTCTTTTTAAAATGAATCAAACACCTGCTGAATATTCACTTTCAACTGAATATGTCACATCTGTTACTTTAAAACGAGTCACCTGATCAACTCGACCTTTTAAAATAAGATGCATTTCACTGGAAAAATGATTTTTAAAATAAAATAAAACAGCTTTTATTTGTTGACATTATTTTTTACATTATAGCTGCAGAGGAAATCAAGAGACGGATTAAAGAGTTTGACTTTATTCTACTTTGTTGTTGAAACTGTCAGTGAGGAAACGAGTCTGTTGAGTCATTATAACATAAACCACGTATAATTATAAACCCACATCACATCTGACTGTCTCCTCCTAATAAAACCATTTTCAGAGTTGTCTCCTAAAACTTGAGCGACACAGTTACAGTGAGAAACTTTTCTGTGTGAAATCTCCTCTGACGACGGCAGCAAATTGGCTCCGGATTTAAAACTGGAATTAATTTGCGCTCAATGATCCAAGCAGAGTTAGTGAGTCTTGTTGGGAACTGTGAACTTGTGACTTGATCCAGAAATGAAGCCAATTATAAGAGAAAGAGTGAAATCGAGTGTCTGCGTCACCCGGAGTAAACTGGATGTTAACGACACGTCGTGAGGTCGATCGACGCTCTCAGCCACGTCTCACGGTGTGGGAGTCTGCAGCCCTGACTGCCTGAAACTTTAGTTGCCCTTGGCTACATCTTTTTTACCTTTGTGACTTTCCAGAAATGATTTTCCTGAGGGAGGAGCTGGAGGACGGTGTAGGAGGAGAGAAGTTCCCACCAGTCGACAGGTTCATAAAGATCATTTATTAACTTACTTTGCTTTTAAATCAACTTAATTTTTATGTTATATTTATCATTTTCTGGCCATCGGCTGTTTTATTTCTTTTTTTCCCCTCAAATACACTTTCTGTTCTGTTTCACTCCATGTTACATTAATTGCAGCTTCACTTCTCACTATTGAATATGCTATAATTTTTTAATTGCTGTGCAAGAAAATGAATAAATCTTGAGTAGTGCTCTTTAATTATAAAGCTCCACCACTTAGGTTGTTAAAAGCATGTGGCTCTTAAAGGGCTGTTGCATATTATCTCATTTATATCAGGAAATTTAGCAACATAGACAGTTTTGACTTTATGATGAATCAGGTTTGGAAATATCTGATATCTCTGATGCAACTCAAGGTGGAGGAAGTTTTATTTTGAAACTTTTAAGTGACGTTCAGAGCAACATGAACCAGAGTCTATTTCACCATGACAACCAGTCAAACTCCCCTCAACAGATATGTTACGTTGGTTGAAGTAATATCCAGTTGGACCTTTTTTTTGTTCACAACCAAATAGTTAACAATGAAAGTAAATGGGGCAGTCAGCCAAACGTATCTAAACTGTCATTTTTTAACCACTAATAAAGCTCAAAATATCACTTCACTTCAGCAGTAGCATGAATAGGGTCCCTACACATAAACTGAAGTACTGATACTGATAATGAATAAAGAGTGTTTAGGGTTCCTCTTCTTCTGAATAGAGACCAGAGTTTAGGAGGCGGATCTGAAGTTTCACTTGAGTTTGTTTGATTTGTTCCTCTGCCAGGAGTCTCTGTGTTTAAGAAGTGTTTCATAGGCGTCGTTTTTATTTTTACTTTACTATACTGAAAGGTTTACCTGGTAGCCTATGTCTACTTTATATATTTTATCACTGTGCCAGTGAAAAAAGTCAAGAGCAAAATATAAATAAAAGTATAAACACTAAATGATACAAATGTATTATTTGTATTATTATTATTTACTACAGTTTCTCCACCGTGAAATCCTGTTGGGATCAGGATAATCCTGTTGTTTGGATCCAGATCCTGCTGAAAAGTTTCAGATTCCTTCTTTCCCTTTTCAACAACCTATTTTCAAGATTTGATCCAAAATCCTGTCATATTACCTTTGAACAAGTGGCCCCATGTGATCACGATTCATCGTGTTCTTTCTACCGTCGTTTCTAGCAAATATTTCTTTGGTAGAGATTTCTGTTTTCTATAAAAAAGATTTTCATGAAAGTAATAATTCAGTTGTTTTTATTTGTGATGAGGTGGTGAAGCGTGTCACCTGGTGCATGCTGGGAGAGGCTTCAGCCTTTAACACCACATTCAAACAGTCAGAGATGAGAAACTGCCTCATTATGCTGCTTTTGAAAAGCTCAAACCTTGACTCTTAAATGCTCCGAGATAAAATCACAAAGTAACCGTCTCATCTGACTTTCATGAGTCGACGGCGGCAGAAGGTGAAATATTACACGGAGCTTTCATAAAGAGTCAAAACAATGAAAATGGGATCGATATGTAGAAACAGCTGGACGAGCCAACGTTTAATAAAACTGACAAAGTTAATGTAAAATCTGAAATTTAAATGAATGAGTTGCTGCAGCCAAAAGCTTTTTACATGGTTCTATAATTTACCTCAATGTAGGAAATATGAGCCGTTATCTGACGGAGCATCCGAGCATTAAATAAAGTCTGCTCTGACTTCACGATGCCTCTACACTCACAGATGAATCCTTTTCACAAAGTTAGGATGTGACACTGACGTGTTTTAAATCCAGTCCAGTGACAGACACACGCTGCATATCAGCAACTCACAAACTCACTTTACTTCTCTTTGCTCTGCTTCTCATTTGTGATAATAAACTGCAGCTGCTCTTAACTTGAGCTGTTGCTCATCTTTAAAGGTTTAGCCCTAAGAAATAAAATAATCCTAATCCTTTACATGTGCAGATAATGATATGTATATAAGACTGTGTGTGTGTGGACGTACCCAGGGCAGGCTCGGCGCAGTCTTTGTACTGCTCTGGTGTGCAGTACGGAGCGTCACCTAGAACAGTTCAAAACACATTAGAGGAGAAAATCGGTCGTAAACATTAAAATTCTTGGAGGTCTCTACACAGCGTAAAAAAAGTTGGATGAATGTGGAAACAATATGAACGACACAGCAGCCGCTTGCTGCCAGACATATAATCTCAGGCCTGTTTTAAATGCCAGAGCCCTAATCCTGTATTGACTTATGGTGCCAACATGAGGCCCGTTAATTCCCGTTTAATCTCTCATAAAATACTGCAACCTTTGCTGAAAACTTGAATGTGAACTCACTGCAGCAGCTGAGGTTGAGGTCACGGTCTTACCAGGCATGTGAACCATCCTGCAGTTGCAGTTCTCTACGATGTAACGCGTCTCACAGTCGATCCTGCAGGCGGTTACACTGTAGACCTGGAAAAAGCCCGACTCCAGAGCCTTTGACTCGCACTCTCCCCACGGGGGAGGCAGGTAGGTCAGCTGTGGGTGAGGGAGACGAGGTCGAGGTTAGTGAGGCCTCGAGGAAACGATACAGATGGATAACTCTAGTTTCCACCGAATTAAACTCCTGAGCCGGTTGGTTAAATTTACGTCACAGTGATTCTACTGGTTCAGATGATTAAAATAAGACGTCGATCGTGTAAATCGACCCAAAGAAGCCAGAGATATTGATCAACATTTTGTCAAACAATGACAAACTGTTCCACGATACAAAGTGTCTGTTTCTAACTAAGACTCTGTAGTTTTATTCTGTTTCACTTCAGCAGCATCAGTCTTTGCACAGACAATGGTCACATATTGATACATGAGTTTCTTTAGTCTTTTGTCTCCTGCAGCATATTTTCAAAGGGGTTATTTGTTAAAATTAATAAAAAAAATAGGCGAGAAAAAACACTTACTTTAAAACAACAGCATCTACTGTGATGGATCCATGAAGTCTCATTGGTGTTAGGTTTATTTGGATACCAAGATTATTTACATAAGAGTTTGTAATTGCAGAAAAACACTCAATTAATTATGAACATGTCATTTTCGAGAAGGAATACTCAGAAATACCCTTGAGGCTTAAGAGGTTAAATCTGAGACAATTTAAACCTGCAAGAAATGATGAGAATACAATTATTTATTATAACTTCTATCTTTTTTTTTTTTACTTCCAATCTGCATTTAGTAATAATTCTGGGTAATAAAGTGAATCACTTTAAATATATTCAGCCTTGATATGCAAAAAATGAATTCATTAATCAAGAGAAGTAAGAAAAATATTGTCTATTTGGTAGAAGAAACTGACTCCAAACACAAACACACAGAAACAAGAGGAGCCTCATAACAAACCAGACCGAGTGGAAACAGTTCAACAGAAAGCCAGACTGTCGGACGAGTCTCTGAGAACCACGACTCCAAACGGTCTCCTGCTGCCGCTGCAGCTCTGAAGGCTGCGACAGCAGACGAGGGACGAGGGACGCCAGGCGGAGCAGCGTGGACGTCCATCTGCTCTCACTCCCCATCACCTCCCACCCTCTGTTCCCCACTTCCCTTCAATGTCATCACAAAGTATCGCCAGCGAGCTGTGGTTTTTTTTTTTTTTTTGCCAAAAGAGGAATTTTTTTGTTTGGATGAGGAGGAACGCCGCTCCCTGCCAGGTGAGATTTGGCCTCAGTTTGCTTGTTAGTGCTGAGAGAAGTGGAGAGGCTGCTCCTCCTGCAGATACAATCTCTTCAACCAACACTTCACACCATAAAAAAACAAAAACAAAAAAACAATCCAAACCCCAATCTATCTCACTGAATATTTCAGCATCCGTGAGCCTGAGGACACTTTAAGGTCTGAGATCTAATGAAACACACCGGCGGGAAATGAATCCTCACGTCCAGATGCTATTAATTTTATTAGGAACTTAAGAAAGGTGCTTCTCAGCAATCCTTAACCTTTAGAGTCACCTTCACCACCTCAGATAATCTCTGCTCCTGCTCTAATTAAAATCCTCTGTGGCTGATTCAAGATCTGATTATTTCTCTGTAATCAGATAATCTGAGGTCCTCAATATCACTTTTCCTCTGTTGAAACTTGCTGACCTGATTATGGTTTGTCTAATAAGAAGCGGTGCCTGTGGCCCAGTCGCTGTGTTATTAATCAGTGTTTCATTTCCCTCTTATTCTGCTGCAACACTTTAATTAGGCTTCACAATGTGGTCAGCGAGGGACAGAGTCTAAAAAAGAAAAAAAAAGATTAGTTTTAACTCTGGTTGGATGAGCTGAGAGATTTTAGAGTCAAGGTTGGAGCTGAAATCTTTGTATAGAGACAAAATAAAAAAATAAAAATCCTCTGCTCTGTTTTTTCCTTTTTTCAACAAAATGAAACACAAAGACTCTGAGCTTGAATCAAGAGGCAACGAGGGAATAATGGTATAATGAAGCCTGCTTTTTTTTCATCCTTGGGAAGAATGACTCTCAGTCGAGGGAACACCATGCCCCTTTAGCTTCAGTCAAAAGACCACAGAAGAGCAATTTCAATGTCTGGAGAGCTTAAATTTGAAATTGCCTTCCTGTGTGTGAGGACTGATCCGACCGTTACCACGGGCTGTGTAACTTTGTGCCTTTAGCTCCTCCATTAAGCCGCTTTGATCCAGGCCCAATATTATTACCCAGAATGAGTTCATTTAAACTCTTTGTCAAAGTCATTTTCATAGCAGACTGATATGGTATGGGATCCATTATAAAGATCCACTAATCACCTTTTTTTCATATGCTCCATGAGGCCCCAGCCGGAGTCTTTGCCCCAGATCTTCTGCAGCCAATCATCATTATCCTGATTGTTTTTGGGCGTATTTGAAAACACCCTGAGGGTTTTTAGAGACGACGAAGTTCCCAGAAAAAACGCAGGTGGGAAATTTTCACGGCGGGAGATTTTTCTCTCAGACTTTTTGATACAAAGTGCAGTTCTGCATTAATTAGCCGGAGCTAAGTTTGCCGTGTTTCCCGCTGTGAGAGCTGGAGGAGAGGGGCAGTGTTTTCTCAGCAGGATGGCAGACGTGGCCTGTTTTCACCCTGCCACTCACACCGCTCGGCTGACAGATGAGCAGAGACACAAACCCTGGAGGCTCATTACCCAGGAGGCTGAACTGTCTCAGGATGGAGCACTTTCTTCTCCTTCCTGCATATTGCTGAGGTGACTCTCTGTGTTGCAGCTGTGATGGAAGAATCAAGGATTCGATGAATTTTCACTACGACCTCGTCTGTAAAACACCGCGGCTGCAATAACAATGGTAAACAAACTGAAATGTGACTAATTGATAGTTTTAGTTTGACTTCAGAGGAAATGATTCTAATTAACGATCCGTCCTTTCATCCAGACTTCCTGCTGTCGCTGTGACATTTTCTCTGTGAATCACGTTTACACGGTGAAGACAAGAACCTTTTCTCCTTTAATCATCAAGTTTCTCTGTGACCTAGATATTTGAAGTCCAAGTGAAAATCACTAACTGTCTGTGTATCCTCGTGTCCCGGTCACACACTGTGTGTTTACTGAGGAGTAAAGATTTCACCTGCGTTAACTGGACCAAAGTGACATTTACATGCTGTTTAATGCGCCGCAGCTGAGCAGCTAATTAGCTATCAAACCTGTGAACTGACCTCAGTCGCTCTTTCAGCTGCCAATGTTGGTTTGGTCGCTCGTTGAGTTTGGAAACAAGATGTTGCAATTTATCCATCTATCTATCTATCATCTATCCATCCATGCTTTTAACCAGACATGCTAAAGAAATATTCTACTTTATATTTATTTAATTTATTAGAAATCAAAAGTTACTACTTCATAGTTTGTACATAAAATATTACATGATCTTATAGAAGAGCTGATGTTGTTTTCATCCATTCAATTTAAAATAAAATCTATAAATTAATTAAACTAATAAAATACCTGAAGTTCAAATGTTTTCTCTTTTTTTTTTCTTTGAAAACACAAAGAGATTTAGTTTGAAATTATATTAAACACAAAAAGTAGAACTTTGATACCAGGACTAATCAGTCAATTAACTAATCCATCAACTAATCCATCAACTAATCCATCAACTAATCCATCAACTAATCCATCCATCATCCATCTGATCAAAACTTTACAGTTTTATTTAACTTCCATCGTCCTCCAGAGACACGTTGTCTAAGTCAACGTAGCAAAGTTTCTTGCACATCAACTTAAAAGCTGATAAAATGTCAATGTTGTGTTTTCAGCTTGTTTCTGCAGCGAGTGGCCAAAACAAATTGAGTTAGTGCAGGTTTGAGAGCATGTAAACAGTCGATGTTCTAGAAACAGAAGCTTTTTTTTTATTTTACTTTAAAGACGAGAAGGACAATGATTTTATTTTGACAGAAATGTTTTCTGCTCAGAGAGGAGCAGTCCTGTCAAAACCAACCCTGAGACACAGAAAGATCGAAACAAAGAAAAATAAAAACACATGACACATGACAAACACATTGGTTAAAACCAATGTCACAGACGATGGACAGACGACGGTGTCCGCTGGTTGGTTCAACTTAAAAAAGATACGTCGTCTGTGTGTTTCAGTGGGAGCTGAACCTTTTCTCTCAGCTGTGTGATGGTACAAAGTGTCAGTGATTAAGCGGCTCTGAGTTTGAGAGAAACACCTTCTCCAACAGGAAGGTCAAAGCCGCTGACGGAGGGAAGCGATCGTTTGTCAGTCAACAATCACCGAGCGACCTCACGGCCCAGATGAGGGTCAAACTCACTCATCCGCATCAACGTACACAGGAAATACTTTTATTTTGTAAATCAGGCAGGAAGCGGCTGCACCTACCCTCTGCTCCTGTGTGGCTACGAACGTCTGGAAGCCGGGGGCCACGCCGAAGCCGAGCTCGTGAACAAACGGAGGCTCAGCTTGACTGTGAATCTGCACCCGCACACCGGCCTCAAACGCTGTGTCCTCTGGAAACCACACAGAAGGAAAAAACAGTGCAGAGAGATGATGTATTCAGTCAATAAACATAAACAGAAATTTCCAAAAAACAAGAAAAAAAAACAACATCTTTTGCTTTCTGATCAACTCAGATAAACTGCTCTGGGAACAGAAAAAAAACAACAACTTTACACTCAAGAGATTCTGTTTCAGAAAGTTAAAGAGTGAATTTCCTGTTTCCAACAACCTTTTACCAATGACTTTCAGGCTTTCAACTCAAAGCCACAGGCTTTTAAGATTGTCTCTATAATAACACACTCAGAGACGAGCTGTCCCATTTGTCTCACATCAAACACACGTGGAAGAAGGTTTGGAGCTGATTCCACAGATGAAAAGACCTTTTTACCTGCTGTGCATAGTGCATACACACACACACACACACACACACACACACACACACACACACACACACACACACACACACACACACACACACTCATGAACAGAAACACATTGAGGACGAAAAGAGCCATAACATCTATGGAAGAAGAAATGTGTAGAAATCGATAACGTTCAGTCTCTGTCCTCAGAGTCGCTGGTTGGCTCCGAGACCGGCGGTCACACACACACTAACACACACTAACACACACTCTCTCTCTCTTTCACACACACACACACTCCGCCATGATACACTCATCAATCAAACATCTGCAGTGACTGATATGGTGACAACTTGGGTGCATTCACATTATTAAGAAAGAGATGAAGGGATCAAATGTGCTGCCTCCTTTGGCTTTGAAGGAACATCATTGTGAGAGAGTACACTGAGAGAGAGAGAGAGAGAGAGAGAGAGAGAGAGAGAGAGAGAGAGAGAGAGAGAGAGAGAGAGAGAGAGAGAGAGAGAGAGAGAGAGAGAGAGAGAGAGAGAGAGAGAGAGAGAGAGAGAGAGAGAGAGAGAGAGAGAGAGAGAGAGAGAGAGAGAGAGAGAGAGAGAGAGAGAGAGAGAGAGAGAGAGAGAGAGAGAGAGAGAGAGAGAGAGAGAGAGAGAGAGTGTGTAAATGACAATGAAAGAAACTCCTGGCTGCTGTGTGAGGGAGATAATCACAGTCCATGTTTGTGAAGGTAAAAGAAGAAGAGTGTTGGTTTGTCCTGAGGACGTGTGTGTGTGTGTGTGTGTGTGTGTGTGTGTGTGTGTGTGTGTGATAAATGATGACATGTTGCTGACTCTTCACGTGTGCAGTGTCCGTTCTGTCCTGTAACATAAATCACTGATGAATTTAACATCTAATGTAACTTGTTGTTGTTTCCGTCGCGTCATTAAAGGTTTTTACTCTGAAACAACATTTACTCACAAAAAGGCAACTGCAGCACAACGTGTTTCAAAGGGACTGTGTGTAAATATATATATATATATATATATGTATAGGAAGGATAAATATTTAATGTCTGACTCTCTCGTTCCAAACTATAAGAGTCTCTCTCCACTGGGAAGACTTTCCATCTTCCCGGCTGCAGGGATTTGATCTGATATTCAGCCACAGGAGAGAGTCAGTGAGCGTGTTGAGGTCTGGCGCTCAGCCACTGTTTATTCCAGCGGCGTTGGACCAGGTTGAGTTAAGGACATGGTATCAGTCCAAAAATAAAACACGAGGTTAAACGACCTCGACAGGTTTCAGTCCGTCACCAGTTTGGTTTTATTACGGCAACAAAACATAATAAATACAACTCTGCAATGTAGTAAAATCCTGTGAGTTTTATAATAAAAGTGCACAAAGAGCCTTTAAACACATTAATGAGTTGTTGTTGTTGTGTTTTATGGTCTCTCAGCGTCGCCCCCTGTGGAGATACACTGACACTGTCTCTCTTCTGCTGTGGGACGACTGAACTCCTCTTCTGTTTGATCGTAATTGGATATAAAATGTGTTAATGTGACATGTTAAATGGAAACACAGCTCCGTGTCTTTATGGTTGGTTGTTGGATAAATGCTCCATTAGCAGCCATAACACAGCTACATCTTACATAATTAGCCACTGTTGTCCAAAACCTATTAAAAACACATTAAAAAAAGCCATAGCGTCGTCCTGGGTGACATATTCCTTCATTACCACCAACACTAAACTGAGCCAACAAGAGCTACATCCCTGAGCTCACGCTACATAACATGAACGACACGGAAACAGACACAAACTGTTCACTGACACCGAGGAAACGTTTCATCCACGATCCACCAGGACGTGCTGGAGCTGATGACAGTTAACAGATTAAACTTCATCATGTAGGTGAAAGTTCACCACAGATAATTTGATATGATTATAACCATTTAGCAACAATGTAATTAAATTCATAGCGTCAATATTCTTAGTAACAAATTATCAACAATAATTCTGTTATTGTTCCAACGAACTTTAAACCGACGCCACTAAAACCTGCTTCTGTTGGTTCAGCTGTTGTGTGTCTGTTTGTCTGTTAAACCAAAGTGAACCTGAACAAACGTGTGTGTTTGATCTGATGTAACATGTTTACAAGAAAATGTTGGTTAATATTAGAACAAACTGGAAAAAAGACAATGTTCAAATAAAACCACAGGCTGCGTTCAAAATAAAACTTTAAATAAAAAGACAGAAACACAGTATTAAAATCCATATCATTATTAAACCTCAACGTCTCAAACAAACCACAGTCAAAATGATAAATTGTTTCAATTTTCAGTTTTCAAGCCGTTTCAGTTCTTGTTCAGTCAAACGGTCGAGAAAACAAAAGCCACGCGGTGGAAACGCTGCTATGGATTATGGGTCGATACGGAGAAACGAGGAATTTCTCCTCATTAGTTTCTGGGATATTTTTCATCACTGAGCCGCGTCAGGTTCAGCTCATCTTCATATCGATGTGGAGGGAAGACGAGACGACGTCAGACCGAGACGCTCTGATGAGACTCAACGACACTTGAAGGTGTTTATGATGCAAAGGAGACGAGATACATTCAGACTGAAGAGTCACCATCAGGACAAGAGAACCAAGACGTCGTCTACAGTCGTCTGCAGCTCACAGCGAGATCAACTCCAGCCGTGAAGGAGATAAAGTTACAGTTATCATTTAAATATGAGGCTGATGTTGACACTTATCACACCATTTTCTGTCTCAGTTGTGAAAATGGACAAAAGTAGAGACGAGGAGGTAAAAAGAAAAGTTGGAACAAGACACCTTTTGTTTGACATTGAGTCAAATCTTCACAATAATAAGTTAAGAACATAAACCAGCAGCTGCAACAGATGAATATAGATGAATGTAGATGAATCGATAAGTTGTTGCTCATTGATGTTTTCAGCTTCATCACCTGTGAAATTGCTGCTTTTCTTTGTCTAATGTGACGATAAACTTGTTATTGTGAAGATTTTGACTCAATGTCAAACAAAAAGTGTCGTGTTCCAACTTTTCTTTTTATCTCGTCGTCTCTACTCTGGTACGACTGTAGACGACGTCTTGGTTCTCCCGTCCTGATGGTGACTCTTCAGTCTGAACGTATCTCGTCTCCTTTGCATCATAAACACCTTCAAGTGTCGACTCGTCTTCTCTCCACGTCGATATGAAGATGAGCTGAACCTGACTCGCCGCCGCCGCCACCGCCACCGTCCCTCCTCTTCTGCTACGTAGCCAAGATGGCGTCATTGAGGGTGAGAAGTGTCGTGGTTATGATGAAACCATCAGGTGTTAACACTTCACTGTGTTTTACCAGACTGGTCAGTGTGAACTGAGACACACTGTGTTAGTAACCCTGGGATAACGTGATGCAGCAACTAAACTAACTTCAGCATCTGCTGCAGCTTCAGTTAATTAATATTAATTTTAATTAACATTATGATATAATAAAAAATCCTATCAGTTTTCTGTGTGAACCAGTTCTGGTCCAGACTGACATTATTGGAGAAATCACCATAAAAACTCATAAAGATTTTTAATAAAGGCCCAGAGGATGAATCCTGATGAATTTTTAAATGATTCTTTTGACTTTTCATGAATTAACATTTGGAATTTAAAATGTTGGAAACATCAGATGGATTACAATTTAATTTTTATTCAGTTATTTAGAGAATTAACCCTGAAAATATCTGATGGTCAAGCTTTTTAATTTGTCTCAATACTGACTCAGTAATAATGAGACAAAGTTAAAACTCACACACTGAACTCAGATTATTATTATATCACATGTTGTTAACATGAATCTGCTCCGTCCTGTAGCTGTGGAGCATTTAGCTTCTTCTATCTCAACTATAATATCATATTCTGTTCAGTCGCTGGTTGGTAAACGTGATCATATTTATTGAGTTTAAGGAGCTCTAATCATCTCCTGTTTACCCTCATTACTCTGATAAAAACTCGGGTATTTTAGTTATCATCTTGTATTATATTGTTTAGTATTAAAACTCACAGGCGGCGACAGAAAAAAAAACTGTCATATCACTCTGAGCTAAAAATGTTGTGTTTGCTCTGTTGGCACAAAATACTATTACTCTCATTTTGCTGTCGGCTGCAAATTTGCTTTGTGCTGCCACAGAGAAAAATCACTATTTACAAAAAAAAAGGAATGACAATGAAATAAAATGTCTCTAAACAGCAGCAAATGAGCTGTGCATCCAGAGGCCGAGACGCTGAATCTCCAGCGGAAACATCAGCATCACCGGCCACAAAATTAAAGATACAACACGTCAGGACACTGACGGCGTTTAAAAATTAAACATTAACCTCTTGGTGCCGTTTGTCCACAACAATGTGAGAAACTTTCTGCTAAAGTTGAAGTTTTCAAGAAGCTGAAGGAATAAACGTGAACGTGGAGTTAGATCGACCGGACGCCTCCTGGGAAATGACACAAGTGTGAAAGATAAAAGGATCAAGGACTTTGTGCTTCTTCTTTTGCTCCTGGTTTAACCTGTTGCCAAACAAACATCCTCCAGCTCGTCTCAGAGAGATCTTCACCGTCTCTTTCATTTAATAACAGCAGACACAAACAGAGCTGAGCCACCACCAGGTTCCACCACTGCACTTAAACGCCTGTCGGTTGGCAACATAAAACAGCAGCGAAGACGTGAGATGATGGATGAGGACGTTGATGGAAAACAGGTGAGTGAAGGAGACAGAAAGAACCGACTGTTACAAGGAGAAAAAGAAATAAAGGTGGTCGGGAAATCAACGGAAAATTTAGAGCAAAGCAAAGAAAGAATCGACGAGAGACGAAGAATCAAAGAAACGTCACAAACATCAACACATTCACACAGAGGAGTAACGCCATCACTCCTTTTCCCAGAGTGCATCACTCCATCAGCGACATGGCAGCTGATCACAATGTAATTGGTTGCTCAGGAGTTTCTGAAATGTCAGATTCTGACTGGTGATTGAATCTGAAAACAAAAGTCTGTGATGTGTATGATTAGAGAGAAGACGTCTGAGAGAAGTAGAAGAGGAAGAGGAAATGGGACTTGAATGTCATCACACTTTCATTGGCTGCGATGTGCTCGAAGGGCTTTTCACCAAACTGCAGACAGTTTGTAGCTGTGCAGCTGAAGGGAAACGTGTGATGGTTGCTGAGAGAGTAAACACACCACTTTGATCAGAGCAGCTTGACGAATCTGATATCAGCTCTGAAACTTCACATGCTTTTTTTTTTTACAGAAAGGGCCAGTGTGCAGTGGGAGTTTATTTAAAAAAAATTAAGAAGAAATCGTACAGGTCCTGATCATTTCTTTTGATTTTAAATTTCATTTCAGAAATTAGACGTCGTCGTTTCGCTTCCTTCATCTCGGAGCTGAGAGAGTAAACGCTGGTCAGATTCAGAGTCTTAATCAGATTGATTTCCTGGCGTTCGTCATGAAAATATAAAAATCTACTTGATAAAATATTTTCTGGTTATGGGCAGAAATAACGGACGCGTCCAACACATTTATTATTTCTCTCCCTGAGCAGTTTGGTCAGCAGCACGCTGAAGGAATCGCTGGGTTTCCAGGCAACAGGCCATCTGTTTCTCCTCTCACACTCAAACTTGTACCCGTCTTGTTCATTTTTCACAGCGAGAAACATGTTGTTTTTTGAATGTTTGTCCATGGTGATGAAGTGAGGAGGAGTGTCATGGCCGCCCTGCGGAGGAAACAACCTGTTGAGACCGGTGGTTGAAGAGGAGCGGGTACGGACGGACACGAGGTAATTGATGGGAGGCGATGGAGGGCGTGTTTGCTCATCACGTCTGCATCACAAACACAGCGAGCTCTGTTAAGGAGACAGTGAACTCCCTGCTGAGGCTGACTCAGCTCATCTGGGCTAATTAAACCACACTGGGACAAACAAGGGCAGCGGCTGCTCCACACACTTCTAGGTGTCTGGAAAACAACCAGAGAGCGGTTGAGGACAGGGGCTGAGAGACCTGCTGCCCGTCGTCGAACACAAGGAGGATTGAAAGGACGTGGGCTTTTTGATGATGGATCTTCTTTAGGTTTGAGCCCAGAGTAAATAATGTCCATCTGCCGGGCAGCTCGGAGCTTGGCGAGCGGCTCGGGGAACTCCCCTGTCTGCCCTTCCACTCGGCTCAGACGTGAGCTGGACGCTCAATGAGCTGCGATGTGGAAACGGCTTCAGTCTGAAGCACTAACAAGGTCTCTAATACTCACATCAATATGGAGGATCATTTAAAGTTGCACTTCTTTACAATGAAGATCAAACGAGCTTCAACAACGCTCCGCTTGAATATGTACGTGTTGTTTTCTCTGAGGGGAAAACAAAATAAATACCATCACAGCTGTTCAGATGTTTGTAGAAACTTAGTCATTTAATGGTCATTAAAAAGGTGCCGTCGCTGTGAAAATGAGTGTTTTAGTGAGTGTGTGGGAAGATCATCCTTTAAAAAAATAAAGTAAAACAAATCACTAACAATGCGATCGGTAGTGAAGCGACGACTGATCATCTTACATATTGTAAAAACCTTCCACTCAATTTTCTTCAGCTTTATTTGATTTAAAATTTAATCAGATTCTCTTGGTACGAAAATGTCCCTGAAGTGATTTTAATCAGGAGGCCACTCGATCATCGCTGTGTTAATTACAATCAAAATGAAATCAAGTGAATGGAAAAATAAAAAAAAAGAAATGAAAAAGAAGAAGTAGTCGTGGCTCTGAGGCTCAGTTTGGGAACAACTGTGGAACTAAAGTGTTAAATACTTTATTTGATTCACTGCACATCAGATGTCTCTTTCATTTTCTATCAGTTTGAATAAATGTAGTCATTTTCTTCACGTCAGAGCTTTTACAGGAGGAGAGAGAGGAGGGAGATGATGAGGGTTAATAAAGAGCTGCAGCTGAATAAAGTCAAATAAGCTGTGATATAATATGTTCAGAGACCGGAAGTGAAGAGAAAAGATCAGAAATTAATAAATGATCTGCTCTGAAACACAGTGACATGTTTAGTAGCAGTGACGTCATGATGTTAAAGTGATGAAGCCTCATCAGTTCATTTATTTTAAATAAAAATAGAAGTGTCCTTGTTGACTGAAGTCATGTGACGTGTCCGGGTGCGTCCGTCCTACCTGTGTCCCCCCACACCGGCAGGTACTCGTCCTGCTGGATGTCCAACATGATCTCCAGACCGTTTCCTGTTCCTCCCTTCATGGTCGTACGCAGCGTCTTCCCTTCTTCTGCAGCGTTGAACACGTAACACTTCCCGTATCTGGTGAAAACCTGGAGAAGAAACAGAGACGATGGTTCATTAATCCTGAAGATAAACGGAAAGAAAACGTTGTCGTAGATTCACCTGATAAACGCTCGGTGATGAAGACGATGAAGAGGTGATTTATAAAATACTACACTTTTCTCAGATGGATTCGTGTTGATGTTGATTGTATCACAAAGACCTGGGTTATTTCATAGTAAGATAATAAAGAAACGCGTGTAAACGTGATGAAACATCAGATAAGAGCTTGGAGGGAATCAGATGAATGAGGTTTAGGATTTTACCAGTTGTCATCACCGTCTCTGACAGTAAATATCAGAAACTCTCCGTGTTGTGTTTGTTAACTACATAATGACAGGCTGCTGAGTGGAGAACGATTACGTCTTCTACCCAGATGTCTCCACACCAACACCACCTCAACATGAGACACCAAAACACACATTTATGAATTAAATATTGAGTTAAAACTGCAGCGTATTGGAGAGGAACAGTATGTTAGTGTGGCGGAGCAGAGACACAAACATTTCACTGATGTGAGGTCTCATGAATAATAGTCAACACAAGAAGCATCGAAGGAGGAAGTGACGAACAGTTAGCAGTTTATTAGGAACAAGCAGCTAAAATCTGGTGTTTGTCTGAAATGAATCCTTTTAAACAATGAGGGTTGAATAAATGTTATAAACTACAGCCTCCTGAATGAACAAATGGCTGAATTAAAGAAAGATTTACCACAGATTTGAACCTGAGTTTATATCCTGATGACTTGAACAGATGAAGGAGAAACACTAAAATGATTTTATTGGTTAAATAGATGCAAAGATCTCAGCCAGGACAGATGAATCTTTCTGTTACAGTTTAAAGTAAAGTAGAGGAGCAATATTTGTTTTTAGACCCTAGAGGAACAGCTAAGCTAAGCTAAAGCTAGCACTAGCATCATTAGCCATGTTAGCATGTTAGCCCCTGAAACATAAAGTACAAAGAAGCGACTCTCAGGAAGCTTTGAGCCGTCATGAAGGTTTAATCACAACGACGTCAAGAAGTTTATTAATGTTTTTGATTTAATGTTGAAACGTGATTGTTTGTGATGATCAAGCTGCTGCAGATGCTGGTCAGTAACTGGTGTAAACGTCAGGGTTGAAGGGGACGACTGGACCCGAAGGCAGAAAATAAGCAACACAAGGTTTTACTAGAATAAATAAATGAAACTAGAAACTTAAACTTACTTTAGATGCAGGAGATAAAACCAAACAAAAGAAAACAAAACCAAAATCCAAATCAAACCGTTTCTCTGAAAAGGTCAAAGACAAACAACAACAACAGAAGTGAAGACGTTTGTAGACGATGAGACAACAAACGAAGAGAGAAGAGAAGTTTAAATCTACAGACAGAAAAATGAGACGCAGGTGAGGTTTATCATGTGATCAAACAGGAAGTAAGACACAAGGAGGAAATGTTTCAAAATAAAACAGGAAATGACACAAAATACTGACACAACAAACAAACTTCTTCGTCTTTCTGACTTAAATGGTGGAAATAAAGACGTTTTCTTGCTTTGCATCGTTTCTGTATTTGCAGCACATTTCATGATGACGCATGTGTCTTTGTTTCTTCCAGGGAGTTTTTTTGATTTGCACCACGATGCTGATTCATAACTCGTTTAAACTTGTGTTTGTGTTTGTGTATTTGCATCGTTTCTGTAGTTGAAGCTGTTTTCTCTGACTGCAACGCTTTTGGTCGTTGCAGTACGTTTGGCCTTTGTCGGCCACCGTAAGCTCTCGAAGGCTGATGTGTTTTAAGGTGGAGTTTTCATTTCATAACCCTCCTCCTCCTCCTCTTCTTCTCGTATTGACACGGGTCTTAGTAAGAAGCTTTCCCAGACATGACTGATCGACTGGCTGACGCCGCGTTGCCACTGAGGTGGTGCAGATCGGAAGAATACGGAGCGGCACATTACAGGTTCATTCACCTCTGCAAAAACAGAAGCGCTGCTGGCAGATATGTATCTGCACAAAATAAATGACACGCGAGGAGCTGCTGGAGCACAGTGAAGCGGGCAGCAGATAAATATTCATGGCGCCGTCACTCCTCCGTTTGCAGGAACAAGATATGGTGAGTTGTTCTCTGCAGCTCAGAGCCACGTCTTCTCCAGGTTCACACATTAACTCCACTATTTTCTAACCGTACTTCAGTTTCATGACAAACACTTTCATTTAACCCTTCGTTACTAATTCTCAAGTGAAATTACCCAGAAGTCATTTGATCTTCTTGTCTATATTTGCTCAGATTCGTCTTAATTGTCCTTCAGCATTTGCTCTTTTTTTCTGTTTTTTTGTGTTTTATTTTTTTTAAGCTTCTGACTCTACTGTCTCTTGTCAACATCTTTCTTGCCCTCGAGCTTTCTGGGAACGATTGCTTTCAGGGGGACGCTGCTCGGCTCTATTTCACTTTCTTCTGTCAACACTGATGATGTTTGACAGACAGGACTCGGGTCAGGTCAACGTCCCATTAGACCTCAGCCACAGAGACAAAGACAGAGTCACACAATGACATCGACACTAACTAAAACCCTGACAGTGGTGCTCTGTTATTTTGCAAATCCTCTCCGCTGACCCTGTCTCTGTCTCCGCACTCGTCCTCACTTCCCTGCTGATCTGCTGCCTCAGGTGGAGCTGTCAGACGGGAGAAAGTAATGAGTCCTCAAACCTGCAGAGAAACGCAGGAGAGTAGAAGAAACGTTGCTCTTCCTGCAAAAAAAAAAAAAAAAAAAAAACTGGATCGTTGAAAAGATTTAACAAATAAACTGAACTAGAGAAAAGACACGAAACATAAAACAGATGATAACTGTCTGTCGTCACCTCGGACACCAGGGAAGTTACCATCTGTCTCATGACCTCATCTCACTGATAATGTAGCTGATCAGCTGACTGTCTGCTTTAGCTTCTTTCAGCACATTGTTTTTGGTTTTAAATCACAAATCTTTAATCTCTCTGAACTCGATGAAGGTCGTCGTGTTTTGTTGACAGATCGTTTGACTTCTGACAAAACAGATAAAAGTTTACAGTTTTGACCTTTAACATTTTCAGACAATAAAACAAAGTTTCCCTCGTGTTCGGACTCATCGTGTTGTTTCTTGTTGTTTCTGTTACATCCAAAAGATTTTTAATTGAGTAAAGATGCTTCGTAAAATGTCAAAGGAGTCAAACTCACTCGCTGCCAATATCACATTAGTTTCTCCCGTTGAAGTCAGAGGTCTGAGATGTGACCTGCAGGCGAGAGCACGAGCTGCTCGGCTGCCAATTAAGCCGCCTTTTGACCGAACCAAACACGTCCCATTAGTATTCACAGCTGCGAGTGTTGATGCCTGGAAGCGCGGCGCTGCGAACGTGGCACGACCTCGTCTTGTTCGCCGCGTAGAGCCACCCACCGAGTAGAAGTCAACCATGACACGGGCATTAGTGTGGACTCCTGTCATGACCAAAGGTCAGTTGTTAACACGAAGACACACACAAATTAGACTCGTGAACGTGTTAGAATAAAAGACATCTGGAGAAACGTGGCTTCACCTCCAAACATCTGACCTGGGCTGAAGACGTCGGTAAACTCCTCCTCTGCTGGACGTTCACAAACACCGGCCCGTTCTGAATTCATCTTTCTTTCTTGCATATAATCCCATTTTGTTATCGCTGCTTTGCAAATGGCTCGTTGAAGTGATGCCAAGAAAACAGGCGGAGATTTGCCTCAGAAATTGGATCCTATCTGCTCTTTGTTTTTTGTTCCCGTTCCCACCGGACTCTTATTTATCTCTCTCCGTCCATGTAGTGTCCAGACCGTTGAAATACTCTGTATCTATAAATCCCACTTTCACTGAAAAAGCTTTATCTACAACTAGAAAGAGCTTTGCCACATCTGCCACGTTGGCTCCGCTTCAGTCATCTCATTTGTTATTTCAGTTGATTCATTCATGCACAAAGTAACATTGTGTTAAAAATCCATCAACGCACGACGACGGCTTTGTGCTGGTGATATCACGGCCTTTTGGAAATTGGATGTCGTCCGTTGAAGAGCTCGTTCACTCGTCCTACATGAACACTTGGCTATTACTTTCTGTCATTTGTAGTTTTTTATGCGCCGGTTTTCTTTTCCACATAGACTAAAGGAGGAAACAGTGAGATCTGTATCCATTTTCCAGCCGATGACACACCAGCGTCAACCCTCTTGTTTTTTTCTATTACAGACTAAGCAGGTTATGAGACTCTTCTCGTGCTCATCCCATTTCCTTTGCAGCCACTCGGGATACAAAGCGAGAAGCGCAGAGTAAATTGAAATGTTAAGACGACGCGTGAAAACATGCACATGAAATCTGCTGTTGATGAATCAATATCACATCCAGGTGTTTTATCATGAAACACAAAGCACCCTGGGAGGTTGAGGGCTGAGAGCGAGACAGAAGCTTTTTATCCTGAGGATTTCACTGAGAGAAGTGAAGAGTAAAGTTTATGAAAAAGGTCTTTGAGTTGCAAGGTGAGCACTTTCTCTGGCGCCTCGTCGGCAGCGGCAGCAGTTAAAATGGTTGCGCCACTGTGGGGATAAATAATGCAGAGGGCTGCTGCGTTAGCGACACGCTTGGCACTCACTTAGACACACACTAACACACACTAACACACACTAACACACACCTCCTCTACCTGTGTGACTCCCATTCACCTTAAACACACTCACATCCCACATCATTCCTCACATCGCATTAAACAAATTCCTCACTTTTCATGACGTGTGGGGAGTTTTATGGAACGTATTTATCACTGCACCCTAATGTAATTTTGTCATGCCAGTCAATACTATCTTATTTTACAAGACAGCACATAAGTGTGGCAGGGCTGCGATAGGACACAAAGGATCCCAGTCGCTGCTGCCAGCGTGATATTTATGCTCTCTGAGAGGAGGGAAAAGCAAAGTGAAATATGAGGATAAAACTACAAAGACAGCTGGAGGGAAATGGAAAAAAGAGAGAGAAGGAAGAGACAATACCAAAACAGAAGAAAGTAATCGGGAATCAAAAGACAAAACACATCCGCTGAGAGAAAGAGACTGAAACTCTGACCAGTTATTGTCTTTAACATGAGATGTGTTGATTAACTCTTTGGTTTAATGGAGTTTTCACTATGTGGAGTCACAGAAAGAGACGGCGATCTGATCGATTACTGTTCTGCTTCTGTTCAGTCTGATCTCAAGGCTCATATCACCAAACTGCTTTCATCTTTTTATCTTCAAACAGCAGAATAAACAGGATCCCCCTGGAGCTCGGCAGCTTTCAGGGATCAGCTTCTTTTGGGCTCAGAGACATTATAAAGGTGGAGACGGAGGACACTGACGACAACAACAACGAGAGCACGAAGCAGCAGCAGCTGCAGCGTCGTCCATCATGGCCATCACAGGCCTGTGGACGGCCAGCGTGGAAAGGCCATCCCGTCAGCTCAGAGGACGCCACACGGGAGCAGCTCCGACTTTCTGGACGTGTGATCGTTTCCTGTCACCGATGTGATTAATTTGAGTCAGGGGAGAACAGCGAGTCCTGCTCTAAATAAAACATTCACCAACATCACTAAAAAACTAAAAGTGTCGTATCATCTGTTATATGATGTGTGTTTCAGTTTGGGTCAGAAATAGAAAACGAGTCTCATGAGACGCGTTATTATTAAGTCAGAGACGCTGAGTTGAACCAAAACCAAACTTATCCCCACATCGTAAATCTTAAGATTTGTTGTCTTGGACCCTGAAGCATTTTGGAAGTTTTCCATCAATCCTCTTTAACCATAAAGTAAAACGTGATCAGGATCAGGAAGGATCTCTGTAAACCTTACAGTAAAGAGTCGAACAAGTTTGACATGAGGTTAATCTTCATGCGTCTCCGGCTGCAGATGTGTGCACATATTCATACATACACGCTCTAAAATGCTGAGGTAATCGTTTCAAGCTAAAGTCACCTTAAGCTTCAAATCCTGAGGAGGAAAACGTGTCAATTTCCTTCCTGTTCAATATTCCACAGTAAACGTTGAGAAGTTTGCTCAACGAGCTCCGTATCTCCCAAGGCAGCGAGTCCCAACACAGAGGTGAATTAAAGTGTATTTATTTTAGGCCTCTGTGCCTCGTGCTACTACATTTGTCTCCTTATTACAGTGTGAAGACTTCAAGCTCCAAAGACTCAAGCTGTGTTCTGGAAAGACATCAAACAAGAGAGAAGTTACTTTGGGTCAAACATCTTGTTCCCTGTGAATAATGATTGTATTACTCTTCTTCTTCTTCTCTTCAAACATCTTCTGCTCTCGCAGGTGGAGATGAATTTAAATATCAAAATGACACGTTCTCTTCCTCCCTCCCTCCATTAGCACGTCAGTCATGTCCAGATTTAGCTGTGGACGAGTGGATGTCAGCCCAAACTCATCAATCACATCACACACACCCAGCCATTATTTTTAATAAGTCCCCTCTCTCTGTTGGCCGACGGGGCTTTCTCTCTCTCACCTGTCACAGCGGCTGTCTGCAGGCTGATGTAAGGCTGAGTAATGGGCCGAGGTTTGAGAGACCCGGGGCAGCTCCTAATCACCAACCGGAAGCCGACTCATCTGACTGGATGACATGTCTCGTCCTCCTCGGTGTCGTATGTGAAGACGACGATGAGATGTTGCTTAATGCGGAGCAAAGATTACAGTGATTGTGATCCTTGAAGGGAACAGAGCCTCTGACATTACGAGATGAATCATCTGAACTCAGAGCCGCTCACACTAAACCACTTCTTTTGTCCACGTCTTCGACCAAACACTACGGACACGTAAGAACTGGTGGAGCTTCCTGAAACTCTGATATGATCAATAACAACACCAGAGTCTCATTACCGCTTAATGTCCAATGAGGCCTGAACGCAGCTGAAAACAAAACACTCATTAACTGATTCGATGAGGAAACAACATGAGATGAATCTGCAAAACGTTTCTATCCGCTGTTCTCATCACCCTCAGATGCACAAACGCCAACATGCTTCATGCTAAACCAACATTATACTGATGAATGTCAACATACATATAATTCATACATGTTAGCTGATGCATTAACTCCACCTAACTTAACACCTTTAATCTAATACCAGTCAAACTCCCCTCAACAGATATTTTACGTTGGTTGAAGTAATATCCAGTTTGACATCTTTGTTTCCACAACCAAATAGTTAACAATGAAAGTAAATGGGGCAGTCAGCCAAACGTATCTAAACTGTCATTTTTAACCACTAATAAAGCTCAAAATATCACTTCACTTCAGCAGTAGCATGAATAGGGTCCCTACACATAAACTGAAGTACTGATAACTTAGTAAGTGAACCCAGAGTTTATTAAAAACACTGTTTTACAAGACTTACCCAACGTCTGGTTTTATAACAACTGGTGATGAAGGTTGTTCCACATCAGCAGATTCATCATTTTACTGAACAACAGACTAATGTGTCTGTGAAGAGATGAAAAATGATGAATCTGTTGATTTGGTTTATGAGAAGGGTTAATAAGTTTTATATAAGTGTTATATGTTGATAAAAATATAAATAGAGGGAAAATAAACTGACCAACGTTTTCTGGATGAGAAAACAACATATTGTAAATGTTTTAGGAGAAATGATTCATTTATCTATAATTATAATTATAAAGAAACTGCAACAACAAACGTCTGTCTGAGATTGAAATAGGTCATGTTTGTGTGTTATAATGTTACTTTCTGCCTGTGCATGAAGTGATATTTTCAACAATTTTATAAACTATTATAAAATGATATTTGTCCAAATTGTGAAGGTTACATTCATTCCTGGAACTGATCTGACTCAATTCATTAACCAACGAACAGTTTTGATATTTTACTTGATATTTTTGTTTTTCCAGATCATGTTTCTATTTCCATTTCTATATTGTTGAGGTCATTTCAATGAATTTGTTCTTTTTTATTTGAATTTAAGCTGATATTTTGCTCAATTTGTCTTAGAAATAAAAAGACATCGTGTCAACAACCGTTCAGGAACCGGCACCGTTTTCAAAAAATCGATTTGTCAAATGAAGCGGAAACGACACCCGACTCTTGTGATGTGAAGATATAATTTAAATAAACACTGATGGTTTTTCTTCCATCTCAGACTGAACCGTCCCTCAGATTCTCCATTTATAAAAATCCACATCCATGTTTGATCAAAGATGAATATGTTTTCTCTGTTTGACAAACGGAGGAAACGTGAACGAGTGTCGAGGTTTTGAAAGTAACAATAGTCAACAGTGAATACGCTGTAGCCACAGCTTCACTGGTAGAAATTTTACCTCCACTCAAACTAAAATTACACCTCTTCACTGACATGTTCATATATGAGCTGTGAGAGTTTTGATAACACTTATAGAACAGGAGGAAATCTATGCATTTCTATGTAAATCATCCATTTCTAAAGGTGAAAAAGTGGACGTCATCCCTCCTACCTGCTGCTCCCACACCGTTGTACTGAGAATAAGGATGAATGAGAGTCAAAGTTTTCTATAAAAAGCCCAGATAGCATCTATATTCAGGAAAATATCTTATCTTGACAATTTGACAAGTTGGTGTTTTTTTTTTTCAGTAAAAAGTAAAAAAAAAAAAAAAAAAAGATAAAAATTGCAACAAACTAAAAAAGGATAAAGTTTTTGTTGAGGAAGTAACTTCAAGTTTCACACTTTATGTAAGCGACTCCTGCTCATGAATTAGTGATTTTTTTAGTGGAGTTTCCCTGGAAATGAGGAGGAATAACCCTGGGATAATAACACAATGTAATATACTGACCTGACAGCCAAGCTGGAGCTGCACTTCTATCTGCTCTGCAGCTCGTTCACTGGTCCGTGAAATAACAGCGACAGAAATGAAATAACCACTAATCACTAAGATTGCTAATGATTTTGGAGCCAGTGTTTAAAAGATTATGTGCATATGACAGCAATCAAGACCAAGAGGCTGAAAAAAAAAGAGAGAGGAGGATCTATCACTAAATTTATGTTTCTAGTGATGAAATCAGAGTGAAGCTGAGTAATAAACAACGGTTTGATTTTTTTTGTTTGAGTCACATTAAATCAAAGAGGAAATGAAGAGTAAAACGTGACGAAGAGGAGGAAGAAGGGGATGAGGAGGATGAGGAAGAGGAGGATGATGAGGAGGAGGAGGAGGAGGAGGAAGAGGAGGAGGATGAGGAGGAGGAGGAGGAGGAGGAGGAGGAAGAGGAGGAGGAGGAGGAGGAGGAGGAGGAGGAGGAGGAAGAGGAGGAAGAGGAGGAGGAGGAGGAGGAGGATGAGGAAGAGGAGGAGGATGATGAGGAGGATGAGGAAGAGGAGGAGGATGATGAGGAGGATGAGGAAGAGGAGGAGGATGATGAGGAGGATGAGGAAGAGGAGGAGGAGGAGGAGGAGGAAGAGGAGGAAGAGGAGGAGGAGGATGATGAGGAGGATGAGGAAGAGGAGGAGGAGGAGGAGGAAGAGGAGGAAGAGGAGGAGGAGGATGAGGAAGAGGAGGAGGAGGAGGAGGATGAGGAGGAAGAGGAGGAGGAGGATGAGGAAGAAGAGGAGGAGGAGGAGGAAGAGGAGGAGGAGGAAGAGGAGGAGGATGAGGAAGAGGAGGAGGATGATGAGGAGAGAGGGAGGAGGAGGATGATGAGGAGGAGGATGAGGAGGAGGATGAGGAAGAGGAGGAGGAGGAGGAAGAGGAGGAAGAGGAGGAGGAGGATGAGGAGGAGGAGGAGGAGGAGGAGAAGGATGAGGAAGAGGAGGAGGAGGAAGAGGAGGAGGAGGAGGAGGAGGAGGAGGATGAGGAAGAGGAGGAGGAGGAGGAAGAGGAGGAGGAGGAGGAGGAGGAGGAGGATTCTCAACGGCAAACGAAAGATCATGTTCATCTCCTGCTATTGTGTGAAACTATAATTACCACAAACATCAGTAATAACCAGTCTGACGACAACAACATATATTTATTAATTAAGTTAGTTGCCAAATAATTGGGCGTTTCCACACAGCTGCTTAATCAGAGAGTGAATTTACATAAATATAAAACGAACAGAGAGGGAAGGATATAATGAAGCCAGAAAAAAAAAAAGAACCTAAACAATATCAATCAACCAAACATGAAGACGACACTGATCGTGTCCTGGAGGAAAATACAGAGGCTGAACGGTTAGAAGCTTTTAATTAAATCACCACAACATTATCATCGTCTGTCACATGTTGACGTCGTGTCCTGATGAATGTTACTTCTAACATGTAACATTATAGATTATTAGTTACTGTTGTATCAAAGTAATTAGTTAAATGACAATATTATTGTCTCAATATTATGATGTTACATCACTTCTGAGTTACTTTTACCAACAAACTGCAGAAGCAGGACTTGTCTTCTAAAATGATAAATGTAGTTTCTAGAGATTAAACTGGACTTTTTGTTCTTGTTCTTCTCTGTTATGACCCGACGTCACATAGAAACCAGCTGTTGTGGTTAAACTGAGGTTATCAACAAATATCAATGAACAAACACACAACAGAGAACAGAAAGGACCGTGGTTGTTACTCAGAACAAACTGAAACCAATGTAACAAAAGGACAGAGGCTCTAACTGAGCTGATATGAGTTAAATCTAATCACATACGAGGATCAAACTTCAAACGTCATAAAAAGAAAACACAAAGAGGAGTAAAACCGCTACGGCTCCTGTGGCAACTATTTTAATCTTTACAAAACAAAAGGTGTCGCTGACAGTAAAACACGACCCAGGACGTAGCCAGTCTCTGTAGAACTGGTCTCTGGAACTGGTGCAGGTCTGAGGACTGGAACCGGTCCCATCAGAGGCACCAGTCCTCTAGAGATCCACATCCTAGTCCACGTGTCAACATTGTTCAGGCCTTCAACCCTAACGCTGAAGAACAGCTACAGGAAGTAAATGTTTTACTGACGGAAAATGTTAAAAGTTACTGAGAAATGTAACGAGTATAATATCACTGAAATGTATTGGTGATGTCTTTCATAAGAAGTAATACGTTACTGTAATTATATTACTTTTGTAACACGTTACACCAACACTGCAGCTGCTTAACAATGAAGATCCACAGAGTTTCTCCAAACAGCAGGTTCACGGCTGCTTCAGATGAACAAGACATGAGTCTCTTACAGATGAAAGTCTCAGCTCAGACTAATATGTACTGTACTTCAATTGACCGCGTTCCCCAGAAACAACACATCGAACTGCAGGAAGCTTCGTTCTGACGAAAACCTGAAGTGAAACATCGGTCTAAATCGATATCTTTTGACTCCGTCTGTAGCCTTTAGAGGTGGCTCTGTTGTTTACCAAGAACAGGCTGTATTCGCCTCAGATCATGGACGTCACAGTCCAGCAGCGGCAGGATTCAAGTATTAAAACATCCATCAAAACTCTGCAAACACACTCACAGCCTGTAGCACAATTAAAGAAACTTCTGTAAACCACAAGAACACCGAGGTCCTTCAACATACAGAGACTGAACAAGTTTAAGAGCAAAGACGTTTAATTGTTCACCGTCCTCATCAACGCCAGCATGAGGAGACAAACAGCAGCGTTTGTTCTCTAATTGTTTGGAAACGAAGCTCCAACAAGTCTGAGCAACAACGTTTTATTTTCAGTCTCAAATCAATGATCATTTGTGTTTGTGAGCTTCAGCAGCAGCGGCAGCATCCTGCTGCATAAACCAACAAAAATAAGTGTGAAAGAGAAATATTAATTGGGTGCAGCAGTTGAGACGCTACACACATCCACTAAGCTGCGACACTAATAGACTCATCATTATCAGAGCAGAGAAAACATTCAGCCTCCAATGACAAATGTCAGCAGCACTTGGTCGTATCAGCTGTTGCTAATTAAAGCTAATTCTGTCGGGAACTTGATCAAGTTAAAGTTGGTTCTAGTTGGGCCACTGCCAAAGATAGTTTATGCATGAAGACGCTTCGCTCTGTTTCTTTAGTTTCCTAAAGAAAGTCGAACCGGTCGCTGACCTTCTGTTCATGTCACTTAATGATTCGAAGCGTCGTACTTTTTTATAGTTCTGAACTGTGATCTTCGGTATTTAGATCATGAAACTCATAAAAAATAAGGTGCCAAGTTTATTTTTCAATTCTGGAACAAAATCTATATATATTTTTTTTTTTTTTGTTACTGGGAAAAGAAACATTTTTATTGAGTTTAGATTAAACGTATTAAAACCTGAGCAGCAGGTTGAACCGTGTCAGTGGCAAACGTCAGTTTCCTGTTTTGAATGTTTAAATCTTATTTTTCTGGATTTACAGTGTTATTTCCTAGTGTGTGTGTGTGTGTGTGTGTGTGTGCGTGTGTGTGTTTTCGTACAGTCCTTGAACTTGAAGCTGAATCTTAAAAACATCGTAGTTTTCAAATTATATTTCTGCTGCAAGAAAAAGTCTTTAGATCTGTGATAGGTGTCGTTTCCATTTTCTTGAGGCTTTTTAAAGCTTCGTACAAAGGTGGTGACAATAGAATTGACTTTCTTTTAAAAAAAGAAAAAAATAATAAAGCATAGAGGAGTCATATCGATGGCGTCTGAAACAGATACAATAGCAGAGGAGGAAAGATGATTTTATAGTATTTACTCTGCTGAGGAGGAGCAACGTTTTCCAAACGGTTTGTGATTAATGAGGAAAAATTCACTTTGAACAAGTCTCTTCTCTTCATAGATTCACAACTTTTCTCCACAATTTATAAAAACCAGTCAATCTCAGCCAATCAGAGCTTCGCTGATGAGATGAACGACCACAGAGACGCAGCTTTAAAACAGGTTTCTAAACATATTTAGTCCATTAACCGTGATGTTTCTGGTCCTTGTTCTCTGAGAAGTGAAGTGAGTGTGTGTGTGGATGATAAACCACCTCATGGTGTCGGAGGGTGAACGCGTCTGATTTGCATAACAGTGAAATAACAACATGGCAGCAGGTCTCCTCCTGTGTTGGGAGAATATTACAGCGGCGGCGAGATGACAAGTGACACGGGCAGCGAAGGTGTAATTGGAGAAACCATCTGTGGAAATGAATACAGCTGATGCTGCATTTCTAATATGTCAAAAAAAAAAAAAAAAAAAAAAAGTGAAACGTCGCCCTCCATTATGATCCATCACGTGAGGTGGAAACCTCGGCTCCGTCTACGTCTCTATTGTCTCATTCAGCTGCATGAAATTGGATAAAGTGACAGAAAATAGATGAGAAACAAGACGAGGAATCACTGGGACACAAAGAAACGTCGGCCGTCAGTTTCCAGCAGCTTCTCTCTCCTGTATGAGGATTATTAACAGTATAAGTGTGTGTGTGTGTGTGTGTGTGTGTGTGTGTTATTGACAGAGTCAAGTTAAATGGTTTCAAAGTCCTTTAATAAGCAGATTAAGATTGATCTTTCAGAGGCTTTTTCGTTGCCGAGAGACCAAGTTCAGTTATTCAGCCTCAACAACCATTTCACTACCGCTCCATCATTCAACCTTGGCTCTTTACCTGAACCTTATACATTAAACCGCTTGTTGTTTATGACACATTTATAGTTTGTGGAAACCTGAATCTAACGAGCGCAGACAGCTCTTTCTACAGTTTCCTTTACATTTCTTACAGGAGAGAAAAAAAAAAAAACAAAACACAACATATCTGTCTTTAAAGATTAACTCCAGTCCTGTTGGAGATTCATCTCTCACCTGCTTCTTATTACACAGCCTGTGTTTACACCCTGTGCTGAAAAGAGCTTCACTTAGTGGGTGGTGATATCTCAGCCTGGAAGCAGACTGAACTCCACCCACATCAGAAAATCAATTCAGAGGGAGATATCCAGAGAGATAATTAACCATGGCAACGCGAAGCAGCTACATCTGGCCCAATCTGTTCACGCCAGCATGAAAACTATCGGTCCGGTCCGCTCGCATCAAGATTTATTAGACTGTGCTGCAAAAACAATGTCTGCAAAAACCAACAGTTAAAAGCACATTGATTATGATGTATATGTTGTTCTGCCTCTGCAGGGTCAGTTTGGTCTCTACGACCTCTGGAAACACGGATCTGTCCATCGTTCATCACAAATACATCAATATATTCAAACTATACTCTCCTGACATTTTCAGCTGTTGGACACAAAAAAAAGGACGAGGTCACACCATTGTTGTTTTATTAAAAAAAAAAGAAAAATCTAAAAATGTCAACAACAGGGCAAATACTCCCTTGGCTTTCACCTCATACACGGAGAAAATTGACAAATGTCAGACCTTCAATCAGAAGCTGCTGGCCTTTACAAAGCTGCAGGTGTCAGAGACACAAAGAGGAGGAAGAGGAGGGAGACACAGACCATCACCTTCACTGTCCAAACACAACATTAGGTCACTGAAATTAATGAAACCGAATCTGAAAGAAAGAAAGAAATCTCTCTTATAGAGAGTCTGATCTCCCTCTGGTCCGTGGTCCTGTTCTTCTAAAAATGGATCATAAAATGATCTTCTGGTCCCGTTTGAAACGTGTCCTGGTTTTAACATGTGATGTTAGTGAATGTTAAAGATAATGTTTGACATGGAGAGAGTCTGTTTAGTGACAGGCAGCAAACGTTACTGTAGGTTTAGTGTGAGACCACGTAGCGACTACAACGCTGGTCTGGCTACATTTACGTCACCGTCAAACTCTGACGCTAACGTTAGCTTAACAGCAGCTACGCTAACCTAGGAAAATATCTGACCTGGTCAGTTTTATCACCTGCTCCTCGTTCTCTCTTCAGCCGGGAAGAGACGGGGAAAGAAACTGTGACGTGACGTCACCTACCAGACTGGTTGGTTTGTAGTCGAACCAGTTACGTGTTTTCAGAAGCAGATAAATCAACAATTACACCACAAACATGGTCTTGACTCACTGATAGTTTCATTCAAATTAACATACAGGACGTGTGTGATGTCAAAGTGGATCAGTGAATCATTTTATTTCTCCGTTGACTATCATTTATTTCTCTTCGGTCCCGTCCAACCAGAAGAGGCGTGACGCAGGCTCTCTATCATCAACACGCCTCCTCTTCATCCTCCTCTTCATCCTTGTTTTTCTTCTTCATGACTGAACCTGAGTCGACAGCTTCGTCCACTCTGCAGCAGCAGCATGAAGTCATCAGGCTTCTCCCCAACAGACACGTGAAACCTCAGAGGTGGAGATCAGCTCCATCTGTTCACGTTCACGTCCATCTGCTCCACAATCATCGACTTTAACACCGACTCCGTCCTGACTGACTCTGCTTTATTCAACTCTGATCATCTCCTCCGTTTCTCTGAGCTTTGGCTTGTGAACTCCATTTTTGAAGATGATGGATCATCTATCCCCAACAGACGCTTGGAATAGATGCCGATGCCAAACACTGACCTGCATCAGCATTGTAAATCAGCTGCTGCAAAGAAAGTGTGTGAAATGATAAATGCTGAAGTCCGTCTGCACCTGGAGATTTATTGAGCTCAGTGCTTTTTCATTCTGCATGATCACATTAAATGCAGATGACCTGAAACAATACGAATAAGAAACACAGAGCAATCAGGTTTATTGAATAAAAATATATATAATAAAAATATTTATATATTATTCAGAGGAAACTATAACTGTCAGTTACAATGTTTGTCATTTCTATGGTTGTTATGGTTCTATGATTTATGAATTTATTTGTACTTTTTTAAAATTTTTATTATCTTTTATTTTTATTATTTTTTAAATTTTATTTCATTTATTAATTATCCTTAATTTATTTTATTCTTTATTATTATTATTATTATTATTATTATTATTATTAATTTATTGTTAGATATTCTTTTGCAGGAATGTGTCTGAATTAAACTGAACCAGGTTTAAAAATAAATGAATCTTTCTTCACTGACGACTCAGACGTTTAAAAGACTCAGACGTTTGTGTTTCTGCTCATAAACATCCAATCAAACTAATGTGTCGTATAAATTACAGATATAATGTTGTTGGTTTTCTAAGAAATGCTGATGAATATATTTCACTCACGTTCTTATTATAGTTTTTATTTTTTTATTTTATTTATTTTATAATAAAACCAGGCCAGCAGCAAATTGAAGGAAATATCCTGAGAATTAACATGTTCAAATCATTTCTGTTGGACTGAACATGACGACACAGAGGAGTGTGTGTGTGTGTGTGTGTGTGTGTGTGTGTGTGTGTGTGTGTGTGTGTTTTCCTGGTGCTTTATGTTTCATGACTCTAAAGCTTCTAATAAAGTCTAAAGTTCTTAATCTGAGTGTGTTGACGGTGCAGGTCTGATCTCTGAATGAACTTCTGAACCAAAACAATTTTACATGTTTCAGATTTCTTAGAAAAACACATTTTAAATGAGACTGATGTAATGTTGAAGTAACGTTTATTTCATTAATTTAATCAGAATTCAAGATGTGTTTCAGATAATTAGATTTTAACTCTGTGAGGAGCCAAAAGAAAACGTTCATCTCTAGACGAGTGTGAGGAAAAGTTTCCTGGAAATGACGAGAGTTTTTGTATAAATGGACAGAAATGTCACGTTTCTCCTGAACTGAACCACGACGCTGTGTTTCCTCGTGTCAGAATAAGAATCCATCAGTCTTCAGTCTCTGTGTTGTAATAAAGGTTTGAGTAAAAACGAAGCCTCTGGGTTTTTTCATCTCATGTAGCTCAGATCCGAGGCTGTGCAGCGTTTTTCCTGTGTGGCGGTAACGTCAGACGTTTCCTCTGAGTCTTTACCACCGTCAGCAGCTGCACCAGTGGGATTCACTCGAACATTCATTATATTTCTGCAAAACCTGACGGAGAAATGGCTGCCAGAGGCAAATAACAGGCTGCGTTCCTGGAGGGGGCAGCGGCAACAATAAATAAAAAAATTACCTGACAGTGACGGGCTCATATTGACATATATATTGTTGCCTCATGCATGTGGGCCAGCGCCTCACGGTGATGAATAATGATCTTTATTGGAAAAGAGAATGATTAATGAGAGGCCTGTTACTGACACAGAGGCGCCTGCCTGTTTACATTAAATGTGAAATTTAAAGGGTAAGTGCAGCTGTGTGGGATGAGAGCAGCGGCTGAATGTTTATCAGTGTGTGTGAGTGTGTGTGGATGCAACAAGTGTTTATATCATTTTACTGCATTTACAAATTACAAAAGTGTCCAGTCTCTCTGAGTGAAAAATGAACGTGGAGGAAAACGAGACGCCACAAACAGAAGCTGCTCTCGTTTTTTAACATAAACACTTAAAGACGTCAGACGACAAATGATCCTTTCAACTCAAACCGATGCTTTTCAAGACACGACGACAACAATGTTTTTATATTCAACCTGTGTCGTCGAACAAACCATTTATTTCTCTCTGTCTGTTTATCACCAGTCATTAAAACACACACACACACACACACACACACACACACACACACACACTGTTCAGTCATTTCAACATTAATTAGCTGATTGTTTGATAAAGACGTTGAGATTTTAAAACAGCTGCTGTTTTCTATCTTATTATAAAGTTTGACTGTAATGATGAAATGAGGCCAGGATCTGTAGAGATGAAGAAACAATCCTCAGGTCAAACTATTTGTTTCAGCAGGTTAAAGACGTAACTATAGAAGATCAATGTTTTCACCAGAGTTAAAGATGCAGATGATTCATTTATGAGAAGGTTCGTCTGCAGCCAATGACGTAACAAGGTATTAAAATATTAAAGTTGAGCCATTAAAACAGGAAATGTGTTGTTTGACCACAACGTCTCCTCCTCAGGACCATCATGTTGCATTGTGGGTAATTTAGGAGGCAGGAAACTGAAATATGGGATTGAGAACTACTGCACAAACACAGCTAAATAATTTAACGTCGAGCTGCCCATACATAACAGGTGTGCCAGGAAACGGGAAAAATAATTAATATTACAGCAAAACAAATTAATAATGGATAGAAAATGTATGTATCCTTCAAAGCACATTCACAGCATCACCTTCGCTCTCTGCAGGTCGACTTTCATTAATAAAGAAAAAGTCAGGCAGCTGCATTTGCCTCCAGCTCCATCATCATCATCATCATCATCATCTGAGTCTTTCTCACTGCTGCAACCGTCCAGGACGAAGCTCGACGATCATCATCACAGGATCACATCATCTGAAGCAGCTTCTCTAAATCTTTTCCCTCCGGAGACTTGAAGAAGTGAAGATCCTCACGTGACACAAACTGATCCACTTCTCTGCTTTGCTCAGAAACCATCAGGAAGTGTCCTTCACCGTCCTCCAACGTGTCCATTTATCTGCACTAAGCCGCACTAACAGCTTCAACCTCAGACAGGAAACAGCACAGTGAAGTTTCCATCGCTACCGATGTGAGGAATCAATTCACACTTCAGATTCAGACTCAAACACCAAAGTGTGCGTAGGAGTCACGTCACAAAGTCACAGAAAATGAACGTGACACAATATTCAGATTTATAAAACCGTTGGTCTGAACGTCTGTCGCCACCTGTAGGTCAGACCACAGCCACAGCTGAATATAAACAGAGAGAATGAATATTCATTTATAGAGAAACAAGCCTGGAGCAAGTGGAAAGAAACCGCCAAGAGAACTGGACATGAAACCACAAGCAGGAGTCAAACAGTACCTCTGTCTGAAGGAAGGAGGCGCACTAGAGCCCACAGGTCGTCACAATTATCTCCACTGAGACTGAAAAACTTTTAAAACTAAAACAACAAAGTGACTGAGCTCACAGTCACTGGAAGTGAACGGACTTCATCTACAAGTAAAGGTCAGACCACGAACACGCTACGTTTATTTGTTCTGAATCAGGATTGTGATTAAATTAAAAACAGAGGAAATGTTCTCCGTCTCTTTTTATTTATCTTTTGAGCTGCGATGCATTTAATGTTAAATTTAATAGAAAAATGCTGATTTAAAACACAGCCAGTCAACATTCACGCTGCCACAACCAATGAACAGTGAACTGAAGCTTCTCTGTTCACACGTGTGTGAATCTGCCTCAAACAAATCATTTCATCTCGTTTTCCGTGTTTCCTTCTGAAGTCGTTCTGTTCCTTTCTTTTGTGCCACTCGTGGGCCAGAGCTTGGTGGAGGTGACACGTTTTCTTGTCTAGTTTTTCTATCATCATGTCTGAAATGAAACAGGAAGTCAGAGTGAAACGTCTGTGAACGTTAAAACAGTCACTGAGCATTAATAAGCTCACGGATGTTGTGTTTACTGCTGTAAATTCAATCAGCCACAGTGAGGTTCATGTTTTAAAGTCAGGGCATTTTCACACGTTGAAACCAAATGAAAACCTCCAGGTTCAAGATTTAAATATTAATTATTATTTTCTGGAAAACAACATTTGATCGACATGTGTCTTTATATTAAATTCTGACATAAATAAAACTTTCCCCTCCTGCTCATCGACGTCTCGTGTCTGTTATGGTTCCATCGTGATCATATATAATGATGTTAATCACTTCTGAGAGCTGAGTGACAGAAACGTCTCAAATGTTTCATGTGAAAAACAAGAAGCAGGTGGTGAATGTGATGGTAGGTGGTGTAATATCTCTGCCTCGGTTCAGTTTAGCTGGAAAATGTTTTCCCTCCAGAGTCGATGCGTCACCGCAGCAGACGATCGTCCCCTCATCATTAATTGAAACTTTTTTTTCCCTAAAAATAAAATCTTCTCAGTCTGATCACAACAGGACGGTGGAATCCAGAGACTCCACGTTATCTCGTTCTGATCGATTTGTTCCGAGTCTAGAGATACGACGCTCGTGTCCGAGTCAAATCTTGTTTATTTCACGATCTGTTATTATCGTCTACGACGTCTGTTCCTTTTAGGAAAACGTTTCCTTTGAGCTCAATCACCTGCGAGGGTCTTTTAATGGAGCTGATTTATCTTCAGCTGTGCAGACGTTAATACATGTGCACATCCACACATTAACCATCACTATGTGTGTGAGTTTATGGGAGATGGATGGTCACAGTGTAGAACCAGCGTCAGGATTTAGAAACACTTTTACTGCAGTGACTGATAATTACTTAAAATGGAAAATAAATTGCAGTATTAAGTCGCATTAGTGGTAGACGGTGTAGAGGGAGCTGAGTGCTCTGTATTTATCCTGAAACTTCAACAACACTACATCCAATAAAACCAAGCGGGGGGTGGGGGTGGGGGGTCGTTGAGATTGAGAAGCTCAATCAACCTTTGATTTCTTCCCTCAGAAAGGACGAGAATAGGAGCAGGTAAATCAGAATCAGCGCAGATGTGTGCAGAGACTTTATGAGTCTGATTTAGAGTCGACATTACTCATGAGGAGATGTGGAGATGGTCGGTGGCTTTAGATGAGATTTTACCTCGTGTGAGTTTGATGCTGGAAGTGGTTAATGCAGGGGCGGCTCCTTCATAGCGGCGATTTGTGTGACGTGCTGCCAAACGGGGAGACGGATGGATTTTTTCCTATCTACCGCCGCAACACTAGTTATACATGCAGAGCATTTGATCAGCCTCTGAATATCATTGTCCAATCAGGCTAAAGTCGTGCTTCAAATTCAAACGCACTGCATTGACCCAATGTGTCTCAGTTAGAGAAAACAGCTTCAGCTACAGAAACGATGCAAATACACAAACACAAACACAAGTTTAAACGAGCTACAAATCAGGAACGTGGTGCAAATCAAAAAAACTCAAAGACGGATGCATCATCATGAAATGTGCAGAAACAGAAACGATGCAAAGCAAGAAAACATCTGCAAATATAAGGCGGCTCTCAGCGTAACAGTTTCACTGAGAGCGCCCTCTGCAGGTTTGGAGCACTTCTGTTGTAGTGACTGGTTATGCAGCGTTTTATATTTAGAGGGTTGGAAACAATAGAGAAAAGCAGAAACTACAGGAAACTACATAACAAGAATGTTTGATGTGAAGTGAGAGCAGGAAGTGAACGCTAACTGGCTAATGCTACGTTGACCCATAGACACAGGAAAATACCTGTGAATGCACCAAACATATGCTGAACTTTATTAATGAATCTGTTTGATGCAATATGTGATTTTCTCAGATGTAAACAAATGAATATATTTGTAGATTATTGTCAAAACCAGGAAATGCTGTTGTGAAGTGGTAGAGCAGTGTCAGGTGTCTGTATTAAGAATATAGTTATTGTAGCTTAACTTTGTCAGAAAATGGTGTAATGTTGATTCATGATTGGTTCAAGAGAATATGGACAAAAGTAGCTAATGTTGGCTTTAGAGTAAAAAAAGAAAAAAAGACTAATAATTCATAATATTAGAGAAACTGTGTTGGTTAAAAGTTACATCATTAAAAACAAATTCATTAATTATTTTTCATGAACATGATAGGATGTGTTATTATTGTTATCAAAGTGTTGTTTTATAACTTCATGGTGTGAAAAGGCCATGTTGTATGAAAGTTGACTGAAGCTAAGGTGGTTAACTTGATAGTAGAGATGTAGGAAGAACAGGATTTTCTTGAAAAGAGGAAGAATAAATCCTGCTGCTGTGACGATAACAACATAACATGGATCTCTTTTATTACCACAGATCAGTCCAGAACTCGCAGCTCCTGACAGTCAAGCTATGGAACATATGTCGTTTATGGACAACTCTTTTCCAGATGTTTTCTTGGTTTGCATCGTTCCAACATCCAACCCCCTCCCCCAATAAGACAGACAGACAAACAGACACAGACAGACAGACACAGACACAGACACAGACACAGACACACAGACACAGACAGACAGACAGACAGACAGACAGACACAGACACAGACACAGACACAGACAGACAGACAGACAGAGACAGACAGAGAGAGAGACAGACAGACAGACAGACAGACAGACAGACAGACAGGTGCAGCAGTAAATAGAAGAAGGACGGTGTCACAGTAAATAATGAGCTCAGGGAGTTTTGCAGATCCCAGATCCTTCCTGTGTTTAGAGAGGTCACTCACCCACTGGGCTTCAGGCTAATTGACTTTTAATTAGCGTCTGATCAAACACACAAACACACACACATAAACAGTGTCGCCTGTGTGATGGAGGGTAACGAGAGGTTATCACCAAACGTCCTTCACTGTCGAGTCTGCGACTTCCTGCTCCATGTGCGACAACAATCGACTACTTTATGAATGTGTGGAGGTTTTCATAACACTTTATAACACAACCTCTAATTTACAGAGTAATTAAGTTGTGTGAATCAGGTGCCAATGAAACACTAATGGTTCCTACGGGTTTTTTAATATAAGAGCAGTGAAAGAAAACTATGACTAGATTATGAGACAGGAGGGAGCGACGCTACAGTTAAGAGAAATGAGAGATGGTGTTAATAACCTGTTATTTAATGTGCAAAAAGACACAAAAAACAAATACTACAACCTGCTTGTTACAGTGTAAACAGATAGTAACAGATATGTTAGTAACAGAATGAAAGTCAGCGGAGGATTAAAATGATGTTCTGATCCACTTTGATTTCGAACCTGAGTCACACACGTCCTGTATGTTAATTTGAATGAAACTATCAGTGAGTCAAGACCATGTTTGTGGTGTAACTGTTGATTTATCTGCTTCTGAAAACACGTAACTGGTTCGACTACAAACCAACCAGTCTGGTAGGTGACGTCACGTCACAGTTTCTTCCCGGCTGAAGAGAGAACGAGGAGCAGGTGATAAAACTGACCAGGTCAGATATTTTCCTAGGTTAGCGTAGCTGCTGTTAAGCTAACGTTAGCGTCAGAGTTTGACGGTGACGTAAATGTAGCCAGACCAGCGTTGTAGTCGCTACGTGGTCTCACACTAAACCTACAGTAACATTTGCTGCCTGTCACTAAACAGACTCTCTCCATGTCAAACATTATCTTTAACATTCACTAACATCACATGTTAAAACCAGGACAGTTCATTTTTATGGACCCGTGGACCGGAGGTAGACCGACGTGACTCAGGCTCCATATTAACATGTGTGAGGTTTCACTGAGTTAAAATAAGGTCAAGTAAAGAAAAGGGGCCGTGGTTTAGAGGATTAGCTCCTCGTCGACTCATAACAGGAACATTGGGAAGAAAACAAACATTTATCTCTAAAGTACAAATGTTTTATTGTCTGAAGATGTAGAAGAGGTGACGGTAGTGAAACAGCAGGAGAGTTTAGGGTCCGTCGCTGGAAGGTGTCTGGTTGTATTCAGATAAACATCGGATGTCAATATGCACGGCGGCGCCCCAGAGGGAGGAGTGATGCATCCTGGGTAGCAGCAGCACTGACATTTAACTTTGACAGAGATAAAAAGATCTCGGTGCGATGACACATGCTCTCTGCTCTGATTAGACAACACACACACACAGTAACAATAATCTGAGGAGAGATGCAGCTGATTCATATCTGACTAAGTCACAACGACCTTCCATGAATTCATGTTCACAGAAGCTGCTGTTTGTGTAAAGAGCTGGTGACTGGATCCACTCGGTCTGAAGGACTTTGATGCCACAAAGGTCAAGATTCAAGACACGACACTTTCCTCTGAGCTGCTTCATCTGGATCCTCTGACACCTTGAGGTAACTGGACGATAACAAACGGAGAGTTATCAGTGTGTAACATCATACTGTGCTTTAGAAAGAACAAATATACTGATTAGACTTTTACTTCAGTGTAAAGTTTAAAGCAGCAACGGTCGGAGCTGCGCAGTTTTAGGCAAAATTAGGCAACAAGCAGAGAGTAGGAAGATGAAAAATATGGCATTTTACATCAGTTGAGGTTTAAACTCACAAGCTTCAACATCAAGAACCATCCTCTATCTCACTGAGCTGACTGACAAACAGAAACATCACCTGTAGCTTCACAAACTGACTAAGTTGACTTCAATCATCTGTCAAAAATTCAGTTTTTAAGACAAAAATCTAAAAATACACAACTTGCATCTACATGTCATGGAGATGTTGGTCATGTGTTTTTAACAATTATTTACTGGCTCCATAAGTGAAAAACTGATGTTTAAAAATTCATTTTCTCATCGACTCCAGTTGTTCACACGAGAGAGAAAAATTCAAAAAGTTCAGTTGTTGAGATAAAACTCTGATATTTTCCAAACATCATCGACCATGACTCCAACATTTAGTCGTGGTTTTAAATGAACATTGAAAATGTATTTAACAAGAATTTGTAAGTAAATGTTTAAAATCCAGTTTACAGTCAAACATGTTGATGAGCTGTAGGATCAGTGTTTGATTAATCAGAAACGTGTGAGGACGTTTGTGTAGGACGGTCTGAAGATGATCTGGAGCAAGTTTGGTGACAGTTTGACAGTGATGGATTCATAATGTACAACAGGTTTAAATGTACTAACGTTTCTTCAGTGTTGGGGCTGTATTTTGGTGAAAGTTGCAGGTTGGTTGATTTGTTGTGAATTTTCAAAATTTTGAACTTTATGGACTATTGACCTGCTTTTGCAACTGAGACAATCTGGTATGAGACTGGACTTTTTTGCAAACACATGGGAAGCAGGACTTCCTCAGAGGAAGAAACAACTGTTGAATTAACCGACACGTTAACCATCAACTGTAGCTGAAATCAGTTGAACTAACGGTCGCACAGTCATTCTGTGTTTTTATGAACCAAGAGAATATTTGTTTTCCAGGATCCTCGGCACCGTGACCTTTGACCCGTGGAGTTTAATAATCTGCAGATTCTTTCTACTGGTTCTGAATAATTTCCATGTGGAAAAATAGAATATTTTGATTGACATGTGAAGATTTATTCATAGTTACAAAAACATGTTTTTGTTAAAGATGATCTATTCTTCAGTACTAGATAGAAACTTAAAGAGAAATATTGTGTTTTCTTTTTTAAATAGAAACTCGTCATGAATCATCGTTGTGTTTTATTGTTGTATTCGACTGAGCGCTGTGGTAATAATGACGAGGACAAAACGATGCTGTTATACGGACACAAAGTCTGTGAAAGTCTGTGTGAAACCTTGAAATTTCAAGAAAAAATCTTATTTTCTTTCAGAAATTCAAAAAAAAAAAAAAGAGAATTACTGCTCCATTAAAAAACTTTATGAACATTATGAAAAAACACCTCTGGACTGAAACATCGCTGCAGAATCAGCAAACAAACAAACACACACAAACCTTATCTCCACATTTATGCGCAAAAGATATTTTTCTTCCATCAAACCATCTGCTGATGCACTGACAGACGATGTGAAGTCGACAGCAGGAAGTGAGACAGGATATGTCTTTTTTTTTCTTCCTTGAGGAGGAGAGGTGTCTGGGTGTGAGGTCTTTTAAAGGAGGAAGCACAAATCCTCAGGGGTGGTTGTCAAAATGTGCAACAACCTCCGCTGAGCTGCTCAAACATAGAAATGGGCGACGCTGACGTGAAGCAGCGTTAAGTGGGTAAACGCAGGGTAAACACAGATACGCCCTGGTGTGAGAAACAAGCTTCCCTCAACATCCCGCCAGCTTTAAAATGGCAGCTTCATGTCTTTCAGATAGCTGCCACGGGTCCCTGTGGAATGACTCCTCTGAATGGTCCATTAAATCATTAAAACAACCTCCCATTCAGAGACTCCTGCTGCATAAGTTATTAACACACACACACACACACACACACACACACACACACAACAGCAAAACTGCCTCACAGGAACAAAAAAGTATAAAAAGATAAAAAGACAAAGTGCTTCGCCGTTACACTGCACACGTTAAAATGTTCACATCACATCAAATCCTCCGACGTTTCTCTGAACGACGTCGTTTTCTTTCCGACCCGCAGGCGACTGAGTGGCTCCGTCAAACACCAGCGTTTTTTATCACCTGATGTTTTTAAAGTGATTGGACACGTGGACTGTTACTGTAACTTGGATGCGTCTCCGTCAAAGTGATGAACGGCACAAATGAAAAGAAGAAAAAAGAAAAGAAACGTTTGTTCGTCTGCGCCGCCTCCACCTGCAGCTTTATATGCGACCGGTTGCTCTGCACACGTTTTATTTTCTAGAAGCAGATGGACGGTCAAAGTCACAGCAACTTAATACCGTCCTCTTTCTTTGTCCTCCAGCTTCACATCTGTTCGCTTTGTCCTTAACTTTATTACATTTTCATTTTAGATGGGGTCTTAATACTTCACTGAGGCGGTGGGGGTCGTATTTATATGTTTTGTCACCACTACACCCGCTTCAATAAATGTGGTTATTTCTTCTATATAATCCCAACAAATTTCTAAAAGAAAAAAGTGAAGTGCTGCATAATTCAATCACTACTTTACTTTTATTTGTGGTTTGTTGCAGTTTGAACATTTGCAAGTCATGAAGAAGCAGGAAGTGGAAACTCCTCTGACTGTCACTGTCTCTGTGTAAAACCACAGAAACCACAGAATAAAATATAAATAAAATATTTCTTTTCTCTCCTCAGACGGCTCAGAAACGTTCGCCTGCTCCTCGAGTGTCTGAATGTCGCAGCTTGTTCTGTACTTACAATTCAAACTCGCCTCATTGCGTAGCCAAGCAGTCACAAATTGTTCTGCAAATTGCAGGTGACGGCAGACGGTTGGCTGGAGGCGACTGGAGACAGTCGGGGTTTTACATCCCTCTAACATTAGGATACACCAGAGCCAAAAACACACAATGGGCACAGAGAGACAGAGAATCAGTCAACCAGTTTCATTTGGGACCAAAATTGAGCCTGAATTCAGTCGAAACAAAAAACCGGAGGAAATATTCAGCTCATCCTCAGCTCATGTTGATTCAGTCTCAGAGAAACTGCGACTGAAACTCACACCTGCCTCATTTTTACGTCTTCGATAGACAAATCCATCAACCTCCACTAACAAAATGTGATAAATGCGACGTCATGTGTTTCTTATTTCACGTTGCTTCTTCAGAGCGTCACACTGACAGTCTGAGGACACAGCGTCAGGCGGCTCAGTCTTTCCTGTAACGACAAAACACTTAGTTTGATATTTTGCTGCTCGAGGCGACTGTCACCGCTGTCACCTCCGCTGTCCTCTGCTCTACACCTGCTGCACCTCTCCTCTCCTCTTTGTTTTAAAGGATTTCACTGAGAACATTTGTCAAGTTCTGCAGCTCAGACAAGATCTGACGTTGAGGGAACGAAAAAAAAAACAAAAAAAAAACTATCAGAAACAGCAGAAGGTGAAAAGCAGCTCAGGATCAAAGTTTACTCTGCACACACAGCGAATGTCAGTGCATATATTTGTGCACTTCATCCAGAGGGTTTACGTACGAAGGGATTTGTTACGGCAGCTCAGAGACACAGACAAATTAAGAAAACATGTGCAAGACTTTCACAGCTCAGAGGAAGAATTTTAACCAGCGAATATGACGATGCAGCCGGAGCGAAGACGAAGGGAACAGAAACACGCTGCAGTTTTCACACTGACTGTGGAAACTTAATAGAAAAGTCTTTGTTAATCTCAAAGCCCGAAAGCTGTTTCAATTTAAAGTCTTGGACTTGGGCTTCTTGTCAGGTTCAGTCCAAACCACTTGATCGGCTCTCGGTCCGTCTGTTTTAAGGAGGTTTGTCTGCTGGTGTTTGTGGACACGAAGCAGCCAACAATCCCACAATCCCACAATGATTCTGGTGCCAAGCAGCAGAAAGTCACAGTCTTTATTTAGACACTGAAGCCGTATCTTTCAACAGCACCTGCCTCTAAATGAAGCCAGTTTCCTCTCTGGACCTTAGAGTTGAGATTTGTCTCAAAGTAAAAGTAAAAGTATAGTAAGAACCAGAAACAAACCGAGCTGGAGACAAACGAGTCGTCCAGACTTTAGACTCTGAGCTCAACCTTCAGCATGAAACGTCTGAGACTTTAACGCTGATAAATGTTCAGCTGAAACCTCCACTAACACCTGAAGGATGCGTTTATGACGTTAAATCTACATGGGCTGTGTTTGTTGTGTTTTGATGAAATCAGTTTCCGACCAGTAAAAGTCCATCAGTCCCTCCAGGATTTTATGAGCTGGAACATATTTTGTTTGTTGTCGTTTTTCCAAACAAAGCTGCAGTAAAATGTTTTTTTATTTAGTTTTTTTTTTTTTTTTTGGTGGATTTGTAATAAACTTTTGGATGAAATATCTAAAAAAAAACCTATCACAAAACATTTCAAGCCTGAAAAATGATCAGTTCAAGCTGCTTTTTCTTCCTCACTGAGTCTATTTGGTAACTTCAGTTAATAGATGAACCACTGACAAACATCACGTCCTGTTGGAGGAAAGTTTTAACGTCATGATTGAAGCTTTTACTTTTTGTTTGACTTTATAAAAGTGTTTCTGAAGTGGCTTATTTTCATGTGGAAAGTGTTGGTGTTTGGTAAAATTGGCAGGTTTTGTGTTGGTTTGACCACTGCCTTAAATAACACTTCTCTTAAAAACAACATCGTATTGTTGTCGAGCATCGACAGACAGAATATCTTACACGAGTCTTCACTTCACCTTCATGCCCTTTATGTGTTTTTGCTCTTTGACGTATTCTCTGTTTCTACCTGAGATCCATTTTTATTTTATCTCAACATTTCCCCTATTTTTTCCTCCAACAATTTGAAATCATTTTCAGTGTGGGCGACGCTGTTTTGATGCAAGAACCTGAGTCATTTAAATGAAAAAGAAAAGTGAGAGACGAGGAGAAAAAAGTCACGCTAAGATTTCAGAGTTCAATCTGAATCTGAGACCGAGACAAAGAAATGAAGGAAAGAGGAGCTAAAAATGGTGAAATGGAGAAAACGAATCTTTTAAAAGTCAGAGTTGGAGTCAAATTAATGGTAACGGAGGGATAATGTCTGAGGGAAGATAAAGACATGGAGATTAAGTGTAAGAAAAGTGACATTCATGGATAAATGCTGAGTTCAGTCCATTCAATCCTCTTCTCATTAAAGATGTAATTGATTTCCTCTGAAGCACAAAGTCGCGGTTCAACCTGTCGTTTTCTGCACAGAACAACCTTTAACGTGTGGTCGAAACATGAAGCGTGACGGAGCGTCAGCGAGTCGCCTGCAGGTCTGAGCACAAAGACCAGAAATATACAAGAGTGGAGCGTTGACGGCTTCATAACAGCTCAGTTTCTCTTTAACCTCGATGCTCAGAGGAGATGAGTCGCCATCAACACAAACGTCCAAACCATCGAACCATCAAACCGTCAAACCGTCTGACAGCTGACGACAAAATACACAAGATGTACAAACACAGACGGGGAGAAGCAGAACGGAGCGAAACTTTCTCACAGCCACGTCTGAATAAAGTTTCTCTACAACAACACAAACTCTTCTGACACCTGAAGAAACGTCTGTTGTTTCCAGTTTCTCTGCTCTTTCTATATTCAGCTGCCGGTCGAATAAAACAGGAGATGTTCACATTTTATCAGCAGAACAAACAAACGATTCATTAGAAACTGGAGGAAGAACCAGTGTTTCATTTTCATCATGTGGTTCGACGTCATCTCCACTTCACCATGTTAGATCTTAGTTGTTAGTCAAAAACTCAGCTTTGATGAGTTTAGATGATTTTTGTTCCTTTATTTGTCCGTTTGAACGATAAAAAATTGGTCTAAATATTGGATTGTACGTGTCACAGTGTCCCTCTGTGGTTTTCTTCTTACATTGTCAGAGCGAAGGTGCGGCTGTATTCACGCAGTCAAACCTTTCTCAACGCGCAGTCTCTCACAGCCTTTCATCTTCCCTTTATCCGTCCAATTTAATTAGAAGTCTGTCATCTCTCGTGCTCCTTTCTGCTTCGCCTCTTTCATCTCCTGTCCAACACAGATCAATTCTTCATGGCGCGCACATCCCCCGTCCCTGTTGATGCTGTCAGCTTATTTTTCTCAGAAGCTTAGAGGACCAGAGAGCCACCGCCAAGTTCACACCTCCCTCAGCAGCAGCACAACACCTTGTTAAAAGCCCAGTGATCGATCAGTCGACGGGTATTTTGTATTTTTTAAACATCGGTTCTGTTTTCAACATTTCAGCTCAGGTTCGTCTGTGAATAGAGGAAACAACACAAAAGGCTCCGCTCTGAGGCAGCAACGCCGCCTGTGGTGTGTTGTTCCACTGATGAATTATTTCTAAATCATATGGAAGAGAAATATAAAGCTGTAAACTCTCAGCAGGACGGCGACGGAGGCGAGCGGGGAGGAGGAAGGATGAGTACAGTAGGTTCAAAGACGTATAAACTGAGAGAAACAGAAACAAGGAGCAACGTGAACGTCGGATTCCCACAGGTGATTAACTGGAACCGGCTCCACAGGTCACAGAGACAGTGTCTGTTCAAACCATTAGTTGGATAATTAATCAGAGAATATTCATAACTTCACAGCACAAGTCCAACAACTGAACCACAGAGACGACGTAGTGCATCTGCAGTAAAACTTAAATTATTACACTGAGTCACTGTCACATGATCAGATAAAAACCCTGAGACGTCCAGACGATGTTCACGTCGTTCACTGACTATTAACACGTCTGTAATCTACCGCTAATCTAATCAGTTACTACCGAGTTACTGTTATTTCAAAGTAATTAGTTACATTACAATGTTATGTCTCTGAGTTGTCACATGTTACATGATCGCTGTGTTACTTCAGTTTGACCAAAATAACAGAGGAACAGGACTCGTTTTCTAAAATGATTAAATGTATTTTACTGCAGCTCGTTCTACATCCAGTGGAGGGCGACGTGGTGCAGCGTCAGACTGTTGCTACGTCAGTGTAGATGTGGTGGTAGCGGTGACTCTGACCAGGCAGCTGAGAAACTAAGTGATCAGGGCAGATTTCTAACGTCAAAGTAAACAGTGTTGTTGTGTCACTAAACACAGTCAGGAGCCTCACCAACACGACGCTACGTCTGTTTGAGAAACGCTAGAAAACAAGTGTTTAATCAGGCCGAACACTCCTCTGTTGGTTTCTTTTGATGCAGTCGTCAACGTCTAAAACATTTCCTGTCTGCACTTCACAATAAAAGCCTCCTGCTAGTTTGCTGGTGTGAAGCGGCAGCAGGAAGATGTTGGGTTTGTATCAGCAGTAGATTCAACAAACAAACACCTTCCTGGAGTTTCTTTACTACTAGGCTACTGATAACTACATCATTCATATAATTATATTCAAGTAACAATCACAGTCAGAATCACAAAGAATCAAAGTCTGTTTAAATGATTATTTATACTTGTGTGTCAACGTGTCTCTGCTCCAGATGTTTCTTTAAACTGTTCGTGTTATTTAAAGTTTCTGTTTCACTCAGACTGAACTTGTTCTTCTTCTCCGATCAACTGTTTTCTCCTCTGACGTCTTTTGGTCCAAAGGTCTCGTGGTGTCGGAGGTTTCAAACTAAACATGTGACGGTATAATGTTACTGAACATGTTGGTGATCAATTACATCACTGTGACTGTGTCACTGTTGTAACATGTTACTCCAACAATGATCATGACACTAAAAACAATCCACTCTCCTCCATCCATCAACTGTGTGTGTGTGTGTGTGTGTGTGTGTGTTGAGCATCGCCGCCAGCTGGAGGTGACATCGACGTTACTGAGGCGTTACAGTTTGGAGCAGGAGCGCAGGCGGCGGTGGCGGGAACCAAAGGAATGAATGACCCTGAGAGGCGCGATGTGATGGTGGAGGAGAGCTGGCTCATATTAGTCCTGTTGGATTAACATCTGACATCCTGCACCTTCACATCCTCTATCAAATAGAAAGATAAAAAAAAGATGGAGGCCTCAGGCTGAAGCAGAAATGACTGTGACACACACACACACACACACACACACACACACACACACAGAGTTGTGTTTTCATGCCTTCAGGAGACATTTCATTGACTGGATTCATTTCCTGGAGATCTCAGTTGCTGGTGTCACTTGTCCAACCTTTATCTAAACCTGACTAACTTCAACCAGACCTGAAGCCATGACTTCACCTTCATTTTTTCTTTTTTTCCATTATGAGGACATGTTTTTGTCCCCACAAGGGAGACAGATCTCCATAATGTCAGTGTGTCGACACGTTTAAGTCCCCATAATATAGGAAAAAAATATATATATATATATATATATATATATATATATATATATAAACAGAGGAGTAGAAGGGGATGACAGAATAACCCAAAGGCTCAGAGAGAGATTCACCCCGTGACAGCAGAGTAAGTGTGTGAGGTATGTGTGTGTGTGTGAGGTGAGAGTGTGTGTATGTGTGTGTGTTGAGAGCTCAGCTGCCCAGAACACAGGATGGAAAACTAATGATGTCTCAGTCAGACTGAGCCATAATCCCCGCTGACATTTGTGAGTGGAAGTTTCTGTCGTCCAGTTTTAATGAAAAGCATCGACGGGGAGGATTTCTCTTCCTGGTGGCGTCCAATTACAACAACAAGGACACAACAAGCGCCACTAAAAACAGGTCACACCTCATCCGGCGGCGACGCTCGGCTGTTTCTACGGCAACGGCAGCAGTTTGGACACAAACACATCTGGTGAATATAGAAGATGATTTAAACTTTAAAATACAGGATCAATAATCACTACAGACGTGAATCTGATCTGAAACTGATCTCAGAGCAGCGCATCGATACATAGTTTATGTTCTGACGTACGACCACAGTCGACATGAACATTGTTCTTCTGTCATATTTCTGTAATTCACATTTGCATTAATTAAAACTCTTCTTCTTGAAAAATGTCTGATGTTTCGACAGTTTTAACAGATCAAAACCAAGTTATTATTGTTATAAAATTCAGTTTTATTGATTCTGATCAAGTCAAATGTTTCACTTTCTCCTCCAACACACACAGCGACAGTGACACGGCGACGATCTCTGCTGTGTTCACAAAAATACATCTGCTGACTGGAAACTTTAGTTTTCACAGTTCGACAGATAATTCCTGTTTATCGTGACCTTCATCTCTTCCTGATCGTATCTGTGAACTTGAGCGTTGAACTTTTATTGAGTTCAGCCTCAAAAATAAAAACGTCTCAGTTGGAGTTTGAGAAAAATCAAAAATCAGTTTGGGTCAAAACTTCTAGGTTGTGAAAGTGATGATCCAGATCAACATGAACCAGAGTCTGTTTCACCATGAATACGAGTCAAACTCCCCTCAACAGATATGTTACGTTGGTTGAAGTAATATCCAGTTTGACTGTCTTTTGTTTTCACAACCAAATAGTTAACAATGAAAGTAAATGGGGCAGTCAGCCAAGACTGACTTTAGAAACTGTAGCAGTATAAGCTATGCTAGCGATCTAAACGTCAGTTATCAAGCTAACTTCTTCCAGCAGACCCATGTAGATCTGATACAACTAGAATTAAAAACAGAGACAGAATTGATCCTTTTCTTGCCGCTAGTCGTTTGTTTTAGCTCGAACCTCCCGTCCTGTTTGAAAACGGACGGTGTTGGTGACGTTTTCACAAACGGGGGCTGGTTGAAGGCTGATCCAGAGGCTGGTGGTCTGACTATCTGAACAGGGGCTACGGGACCAGTAGACCTGGGACAGCAGCACCTAGGTGGCCCCGACATGACCCTGGTCTGGTCTGGACCCACAGTCTGGAGCCGGCTAATAACCTGATGTGGTTTTAAACAGAAACATGACCTATGTTTAATCTCAGACAGACGTTTGTTGTTGCAGTTTCTTTATAATTATAATCACAGATAAATGAATCATCTCTCCTTTCCCTCGTTTTGCATTTTATCAACACGTCCACTGTGTCAGGTCTCATTATCATGAGTTTAAACAAAGTCATTAACCTAAAATCAGAGCGAACTGGAGCCGCTGACGTGTCCAGACACTGATGATTATCACTTATTGTCAGTTTCGCATCAGCGGTCAGGAGGGAGTTTTAATTTCAGAGCTTCTGTGTAAAAACATTTGAATTAAGAAATCCACAGTTTGAGAGAAATAATATCTATTTTAATAAAACGGCTGCAGCAGCTAATGAATTATGAGTCTCATTAAGATGTTCTCACAGAATATCTGTCTGTGTGAGAACAGAAGCATCTGGGTTTTTAAATAATGATGAATGAATTTGAAGAAGCAGGATTTTCTTATTTCCCTCGGTGATTTAGTGAAGTTTTGAATCTTATATTTAGAGTCGTTTTCTCCTTTGAGCTTTAAACCAACACAATCCGCTCTGAACCTCTGAGACTGGAGACTGGGATTTTATTTTTTTCTCCTTTGTCTGTATAAGTACAAACTGCTGGACTTTTCCACTTTTTCATTTCATTTTCTCAACCTCTGAAACAAACAATCAGACCCACACGACCACGTTATCACAGAGCACTGATGGTTTCTATGATCTGTGACCTTTTACTTTACTGCACAAACACAAAACTAATAGAAATAATATAAAACTGAACGTTTGTTAACAGAAGTAAAAAATCTGAAAACAACAGGAAGTCGTCTCTACGGTGAAACAACACGGGTCTGACTGTCTCTTAACTGGAACTAAAGGAAGAAATAACTGATTGTTATTAAAGTGCAGTGAAAACAACAGCATCAGCTGAATTATTCAACTGTTTATTTCTGTATATACGACGACTTCTCTCCTCAGAGCAGCAGAAATGATCAGTGGGACCCGGTGACCGGTGGTTTTTACTGTCGACGTCCTCGGTGGAAACAAATACAGCGTCTTTTGTTCTTCAGAAAACAACCGGGCACGAAGCCTGAAACTGTTAGAAAACGCTGCCAGGGACAAAAGGAGAAAGTCCACTGTTACATTTACTGTTGCTCATTTAGACAAAGTCAGCTCTGGGAATAATTTGTTGTTGCTGTAGTCACCAGACTCACAGCTCCTCACACATTACAGCTCACAGCAGGTTGATGCTGATGCTTATTTCTCTGAAAGAAGCTAATCGCTAAAAGCTAATGGGTCATTTTTAACTAAAGTTTAAATATTTAAATTCTCTGAATAACAGGAGCTGTTGGTTCTTCACATCCTGTAGCATCAACCATGAAACGTGGTCACGACGTGACGATCGTTTTATTGTTTTATTGATCAGTTTATCTCAGAATCAATCAATCGACCGATGTAAGGATTCGCTGCCAAATCAACTGTTTCATTTTAGTCCATTTTAGTTAAAGCATTAACATTATTGTTGTGACATTTCAACATCTCTGACTTGCTGGTTTGTATTTTGTTTGTTGGAAAATCTGCTTTATCTTTAAAGCAGCAGTATGTATCAGTGAATCATAAAATGATCCTGATCCGTCAGATTCATGAATCATGTTGATTTAAACACTGACATCACTGACAACAACAGTTCAGACACAATATTCACATTTAAATCATGTTGATGTTTAGATTTAGTGTTTTGTCCTGTTGCTCCACCACCTCTGTCTCCGTCACCAAGTCAGTAACATTTCATCAGTTTCCACTGAGCTGCAGCTACAAACATGGTGGATTATAAATGTCTGACGTTACTGAAACTAAAAGGCCTCGTTACGACTCAACAACGTCTGGACAAGAGAAGAAACCGTCGAGGATAACACAGAGGACGTGATGTTTGAGGAAGATGGAGAACAGTGAAAAGCAAAGATTAACATGTGGTCCAGCCCATTAGCATTAGCATTAGCATTACAGCTATGAAGTGTAAATTAAACAATGACGACACAGTCTCACCAACGTATGAAGAGAAACACTGATTGTGTTTCACGATTAAAAAAAAAAAGTCCAACTGTATTTTTTAATTTGACTGTTGAACCAGTTTTTACCACAGTCTCACAGACTGCTCCTTTAAAACTGATCATCTTTGTTTCATTGCATCATTGGTTGATTTTGTGTCTTTGTGGTTTAACGAAGCCATTTAACCATTAAACAGCTGATGAACTAATGAAGGTTTGAGTCGATTAAAGAGTCAAACACGTCTGATGTTTCATCTTCTGCTCGTTCTTTCTCAGGTTGTAGACGTCGACTACGAACGATCACATCTGCCGCTCAAACTCTTTCTGTCTTCTCTACTAAACTAACAAGAAACAGGTCTGACTTCAAGTTATTATTTGTCTTATTAGTCGTTAGACTCTAGAAACCGTTGAAACTGTTGAAATGCATTAAACAGATTCCATCCTGGTCTCATTTTTACTTTAAGTATCATTTTATTTCCGTGTGAAACTTCCAGACTTTCTTCCAACAAGAATAGTTTTCATTAATCTGCATAAAAAACACGAGGCACTGATATTTATGCATCTTCTAAAAACAAACACACTGTTTAACCAGCTCATTACTTCACTGTTTGAGAATAAAAAATAAAAAAAAAAAACTGCAGGAATATTGATAAAGCTGTAACCATCAGCAGCCTGTGTTGGTTCTGTTCATGAGCTGAGTTGAAGCTTCAGCTGTGAAAAGCATCGTCTCGACCCTCTGATTTCTGCAAAATAGCAGATTAAAACGGGTCGAGAAAGTTGTGGAGGAAACGACGTAATTGTCGCCGACAGCGGCGGCGAAGAGAAGTGGTGGAAACACGTGACATCACGACGCTTCACCGACGTAAATACTCCCGGAAAAACAGACTGGACTCACAGGAGAATGAAGTTGGAGGTAACTAAGTATCTAAGGTCTGATCCAACCTGCAACACAATCAGAGGAACAAACAGGATCATTTACACATTGTTTCTCTACTTCGTCTTAAAAAATAAAGTAGAAACAATAGAAGATAAAAAAAGACTGAAACAATCTGCAGCTGCTGTGTCACGTACTTTAGTTCAGTTTCTTGCTCCAGTTCAGTTCATTTTTCTTTAAATTTTATTCTGAATCTGTCAATAGTTCATTTCTCCTCCTAAATAATTTGTCAAATCCAGCGATTACTGATGCACAAAGACGCCAGCAGACACTTATCACCACCAAAACAGCTCCATCATTATATTTAGATCCTTTATTTCATCTTCCAAACCTCCACTGACCCACTTTTATTCCTCTCTCCTCCTCCTCGTCTCCACTTTATCACGGCAGCTCAGTATGAAGAGAAAACTGACGATTATTATGGAGTTAGAGAAAACAGAAGATCATAAAACAACCATAAATTCACACATAAAATAGATGTAAAAGAGTTGAGGACAGTTGACCTGATGAGATAATTAGATCCAAACAGAGGGAAGATTAAATTAATGTCTTTTTAATAATCAATTTTATTATTCTAGTCATTTCACATCAATAAAACCAGATGTTTGACAGTTTTAGTTTCATAAATGTGACATTTACTGAACTTTAATTATATTAAATTAGTATTTTTGTTTTTATATCTAATTTAGATATTGTAACAAACTCCTACACTTCACACTCCTGTTTGTTCTCTGCTGCTTGTGAAGATATTAAGTTTATTTTGATTTAATTTGTTTAAATGATTGAGTTTTGTTAAAAAACATGTTGTGTGAGGTCATAGTCTCATTCAGTTCAGTTTTTTAAAGACATTTTAAAATGTTTCTGAGAGAAACGTGTTGAGACAGAAAGACAGATTCTTTTCTTTTCTTTCCCTCGTCATCACAGCTGATGGAGAAAGATTAAACATATTAAAACCTGAGACGATAACACCGGGACCTTCTCTGACCTTCTCAGACTAAAATATAATTTAGACCCAAGTCGAAATTTGATTAATATGAACTGAGCGGATTCATTAAGACTTCTACCATAAGCAAAGAACAGTTTAATGGCTCTGAAATGAGTCGTCTTCTTCTTCTTCTTCTTCTTCTTCTTCTTCTTCACCTCCAACGTTAGTGTGTGAGCGGTGTCGGTGGTTTAACGATCCTGAATGTTGGTGGAAACTTTCTGTCTTTCCTGTGGTAAAATTCATTGTCTGAACCTGTGAGAGTGAAGCAGTGAGACGTTTCTTCATCTCATTATGTCATAGAACATAAATGTAAAAATCTCCATCTGTCACTTGACACATCAAACTAATCTCACTGATTTATTTTAATCATTTTCTCCTTTTTCATTTTATCTTCTTACATAAATACGATCAATATCTTGTAATATCCAATTTCACATTTTACTCTTCTCTATAATACTCCTTTAATCCACTGAGGTCAATAAGACGAGAGGCTCCATTAAAATGGATCACACAGAAAGACCTTAATTCACCTCCAACCTGAGTTTAACATCACAGCGTTAAACAGCAGAGTCCTGGTCTAGAAGCAGGACTAGTTGTTATCACGGTAACTTCAGGGTTAACTCTGGTCTCCGTCCTACGAAGGTGGTTCACTTCTCACCGGGCTACGTCTCCATGGTAACTGATGCTGAACTAACCTGCTCCGGAGCAGGTCATGTTCCAGATCAGAGGTCGGCGCCTATAAAAGCTCCGCCCTCCGACCAATCAGTTCTCTAGAAAATGTCTGGTCCTTTTATTGAAGATCCGTGGAGCTCGGTGCCGGATTGAGAGAGGGTCTCTGAGGAGGACCGGGGTTTTTAGAGACCAGAACCCTCTGGTCTTTCACATCATTATTTATTGGAGCGTCACTTATATATCTGTGATCTCCTCAAACTGCTCGTTGCCAGTGACACAGTGGAGCTGACTGTCCCTCAGACAGTAGCACTGCTGCGTTATTGACTCCTACAATAATTAACTAGGATATTAAATAACTGGATTTTATTATCGACACATTGTACAAATGCTCCTGTTTGGAGCTGCCAGGGTCCGACGACACACCCCCGTCCAGTTGTTGTAGTAGTTGTATTGTTTTGTGGCGCTAGGGTTGCAGCTGAACATGAAGGTTAAAGTTGTATCAGCCTATTCACCGTAACAACAGTCTAGATTTCAGCATCATTCATTTGATTTTAATTTAATTCCAGTCACATCTACTCGTCTCTGTGTTGCTGTGAAACTACAACAACTTTACGTCGACACAATCGATCTTTTACCAGCTTCTGTTCAGTTTCTAGCAGCTGCCACCGTGTTGCTTTTTTCCTGGATTATCGGCGGTTTTCCTCATGTTGTTGTAAAATCATCGTCTGCTCTTCGGCTGTGAAGTCTCCGCTCTGCTACTGGTTCTTTCATGGTTGTGATTGGACGTCTGCTGCAAACTCCGCCTCTTTTATGTGAACGCTCACATCTAGACTGGAAACACCTGGTTGACTAATGGAGTTGATGAGCAGCTTCATAGGAGCTGAGAGAGACTGAGACTGTTAGTTAGTGAAGCAGAGAACTGGACCAGATCCTGGTCTGTTGGACTGGCTCTGTGGTACAGGACTCTGGTGTATCTCAGGGTAACCAGGCAGGAGGCTGTTGTGGTTTTTCGTTTTGTGACACGATGAAGCCGTGAGGAGGAGACACTGTGTCTCTTTGTCAGTGCAGATTAAAAAGGAAATAAAAATAATAACAAAACATCTCTGAGTGAAGACATGTTTTCATGAAAACTGAAGTAAAAAGTTTGCTTCCACAGTTCAGGCGAGGATAAGAGGAGAAAATAAGTGGAGCAACAGGGAATGCGAGCTGGAACAGTGGGGCACACAAGGTCTCATCTTGTTCTTTACAAAATTCAGCAGCGTCGGTCGAACATCACCTCCATGTTTTCAGGAGCAGCAGAGAAAAGGAAACTTATCACCACCTCCACATGTTTGAGAGATACAGAGAATAAAGAGTTACCTTCTCACTCTGTGAATTTACTTGAAGATGATTATCATGTGGTTCATTTGAAGCTGAAGCTGCCAACGTGTAGAGAAATAAGTTTTATTACTTTTTACCTGCGTCTGTGAACAATCGTGTCACTGGATGTTTGACGTTTTCTGTGGATTTACGACGTCGATCTCTGACGTGAGCTGATACTTGAATGAAGACATTTACTGACTTTCTATTATATTAAACTGGTATCTTTGTATTTTACATCTATTTCAAATATTGTGACATACTCGTCTTATCTAAAGTAGAAATACTATCTCAGTTTTTGTTGCTGCTTGTGAAGATATTACATTTATTTTGACTTAATTTGTGTTTAAATTATTGAGTTTTGGTCAAAAACATGATGTGTGAGGTCGTAGTTTCCTTCAGTTCATCTTGTACTTTTACCTACGTCTGTGAATAATCTTGTTATTGGATGTTTGACTCGTGTTTAAAGTGAAAAGTTTTCATCAGTTTTCTGTAGATTTACTCTCAATCTTCATCGTTCTCTGACGCAAACCAAAATATCAGTTTTGGGGGGGTCTGAGTATTTTGGAAAAAAATATTACAATACAAGTCAACCACTGTTTTTACTGTAGGAACATTTTAATGTAAAGTGATTCAGACACCCCTGTTGTGGACGTACCATTTTTAACCACCGTGACGCCAGAAACAACTGTCTCTCGAGCGTCGACGCCGGTCGGCTGCTGACATGAGTTGGTAAACGTAAGTTGTAAATTTGTTGTGTGTTTCCATAAATGTCCAATACACACGTCAACTGTGACTCTAACAATAACGATTCTCACCACGGCCTCAAAAGCAAAAACGCCTGCAAATACCGACGTGTGGGAAGAGGCACGTCCCTGCTGGACTGGTTTTCTTCTTTAGGTGAATATGTTTAAAGAGAGTCCCTGTAGTTATGCACTTAAAAAGTTACATTATTTATGTTTAATTTATATTTTGAATGTTTATTGTTGCACACAACACACAGATTAATTAATGTCATTCAAGAGTTAATTACCTCCAGGTCTGAAAATCTTAGAAACTGATCTAAAATAAACCAAATCAAGATCATGAACTAGGCTGTCGGCTCCTTGTAAAGGTGTCACTTTTACTAGTAATTACCGTATATTTCGGACTATAAGGCCACTTAAAATCCTTTTTTTCTAAAATTTTCTCAAAAATCGACAGTGTATATATAGATGACTGTGCCTTATGTATTAATTCTGGTTGTGTTTACTGACCTTGAACTGATTTAATGTGGTACACGTCCCTGAAAAATCTGTCAAAATGTTTTAGTACGACTTTGGTAAACTATGAAGCTGACTGATGGGTTGTCGGAGCGTTACGGCTACTGTAGTCAGGAGCCTGGTGGAGTGATACGTACTGTGTTTCAACATAATATTATTGATTTATCTGACTGTTTTGTTTCACTTTATGCGCCTTATAGTCTGAATATACGGTAGATCTGTATTTCAGTGCATTAAACATGGGAGTTGATTAAAACAGATCTATATTGGATCTATAACAATGATACTGAGATATTCTGTGTTGATTATCAGTTTGTTGTTTAGACCTTCATAGATCAACACATCTTGCACTTTAACACTGATCACGGTGGAGCAGTTCCCCCAGTTACAGTGAGGTGATTCACACTGTGACGTGAGCTGGTGCTTTTCAAGACGCCGCTGTAACGTTTTAATGAAGCTCTGGAACGAGCCGATGTTTGAACCGTGTCGACCTTTGATTCAATTATCTCTTAGTTTTGAACATGACGGATCGTTTCCCGGCGCCGTTCGAGGCCACGAGGAGGTTAAGTAGCGATATTAACTGTGAGTGTGTGAGTGACGCGGGCGTCCACTTTTAAACAGTTAGCATAATGTGCAAGTGGTAACATTAAAATATAAGAGCACTGTCTCATAATCTTAAACACACAGTTTGTCTCATTTCTGTTGTTTTACTTCATTTGTGTTTGTGCAGAGAGAAAAAAAAAAAAACTCACACAAGCTCCGTGTTTCAGCAGCAAGAATAAACATTAGAAGCTATTTTCAGAGAATCATTTCCATAATGAAACAGAACGTAATTCTACAGCTGAGCAGCCAATTATATATATAATAGAATATAAAAGAGATTATGGGGCATAAGAGAAGAAAAAAATCAAGGCGGTGGTTTGTGATTTTTGTAAGACGTGATAATGATTCAAACCTCCTCCGGCACAACCTCTTCGCCTCCAGAAAAAAATGTGATTATTCACCAGGAAAATGGTGAATATTAATTTATGCTGTAAATTGTATTTGCTCATTTATTTCCTTTGTGATGGACAATAAAGCGAGAAACACTAAGAGTCTTTATTTTATTCTAACTGAGCTCATTTTCTCACATTTAAAGACACCGACACTGAAGAAAATCCATTTTTCAAACTGGACTCATGCGTTTTTAAATAAAAGACAGTCGCTCATTTAAAGTCCAGGTCTGTTTGATGCTTCACCTGAGCCTCATTTGCATAATCTGGACCTGAGGAATGAAGCCGATAAGCTTTTAGTCTGACGTTGTGAGCTTGTGGCAGTCAGCAGTTTAGTCCCAGAGGTGAGTCAGTTGTGTTGTGTGCAAACATAAAAGCTCAGACAGGAGCGATAATGGCTTAAGAGGCCTGCTGGGGGACGGCCTGCACACACACACACACACACACACACACACACACACACACACACACACTGAAACAAGAGAGGAAGAAAAACAGCACTGACAATCTGAGCCAACGTGTATAAAAAGTGGAGATGACTCGGGCTGCTTTCAGAGTGCTGATTCGTCAGTCTGAGAGTGTTGGAGCTTATCGGTGTCGCTCACTCAGCCACTCAGCGTTTTAAAGACACAAACAACTTGTGAACCCTGAGAAGAATCGAGCTGCAAACTGATAAAGAGATGAGATTGTAAAAGTAATAGTCTCAAGTCTCCAACAGAGTCCGAGGACAAATATCTGAGTGTGACTGATGTAAAGAGACGGTCGACCTCTGACCTCTGACCTGTCAACAACTGAGGAGCTAAATCACTGATACATTGAGATTTTTTGATCATATCAGTATTTGTGTTTCACTAACAAACAGGAGAATAACCACTATCACAATATTAAAGATGAATTTATAATTGAACTAATTTGTGTTGGATAAAGTCAGACTGAGCTCAGAGTCACAGGACGAGTCGCCTCTTAAACTGCTCGGTTTCTGTAGATTTCCTAGTGTCGACTGTTAAAATGTGGAAATGACTCGAAGCATCAACACAAACTCGTGTAACAGGATTTCAGCGACTTAGAGACCAAACTGTGAAAAAGATGTAACATTTAGTAGCAACTTCCAAACTGGTTCAACATGAAATGTCAATACAAAAAAAAACTGTCACGACTCATGAGATCAGAGTCACCACTGGATCGAAGCAGATGAAACATTTATTATCTGGTTCCTTGATGGATAAAACTAGTTTGGACTCAATCCTGTTTGTTCCAATTAGCAAAATAAAAATTCTCCAACTTCAAACAGTTCAGTGAATCAACAAACAAAGATCCTCAGAAACACACTTTCCAGAAATGTGTCACATCCTTTTGGACAAATACAGAGGTCAGGAGAACATTTTTTTATTGTTTTTATATTATTTATAATTTATATTATTTATAATACCACTCAGGACTGAAGAGCTTCAGTCCTGAGTGGTATTAGATTAAAAATGTAGCAACAGCAGATGAGGAAGAAAACAACAAGTTTCTAGTCTAACAAGTGACAGAGAAGAGGAGATGATTCACATGACACCGGCAGGAAGGTTTATTAAAACGTTACAGGAGGACGAAGTTTTAACACGACATGTTTCAACTGTCTGATGATGCCACACACACGTTCACACACATGTTCACACACACGTTCACACACATGTTCACACACACGTTCACACACATGTTCACACACACGTTCACACACACACGTTCACACACATGTTCACACACACGTTCACACACAAGTTCACACACATGTTCACACACACATTCACATGAAGCTTCCTGGAGATACGACGGTAACGTCAGTGTGAAGAGTAAAACACTCGATGCTTCTTGGATTGAATCTACAACTTTTTATTAACATCCCATCATTTCTCTTTGTTTCACCTGCACACACACTTCACACACGCGTATGTGCACGGTGGATAAATATATAAAACAGATAAAGAGTTGAGGTTGAAGCGAGCGTCTTCAAAGCGAGCCCGTGGCTCTGCAGCTCGCCAGCAGCTGCTCTGTTTGCTTCACATCAAAGGTTTCAATCGAACGACAAGCAGTGTCAAGACACTTCCAACTCTGCTGCTTCTCAACTCTTTTCGTCAAAGCATCTCATTCTCACTCGTTCTCCTCTTTTTAGTTTATTCCTTTACTTTGTAACAGAGACTCTGACTCTGAAAACACGACGGCTGCAAAAAAAAAAAAAAAAAAATCAAAAACCCCAAAACATAAATCACAGAGCTGAAGCGGCGGCTGGTGATGAAGGTGAGCTGGACTGTGATTTATTTCACACCTGCTTCCTGTCGTCGCTGTCACTCAAACACGCGACGCTCATTCCTCCGTCTCCGTCGTAGTGAAGCTACGACAGATGTTTCTCCTGCGATGGATTGACTGATCATTTTTACAAACATCTGCTTCGATCTGCTTGAATTAGAGAAGGAAGCTCAATGCTGCAGGGTGTGAATAAAAATCTGAAGAAGCAAAATAAAAGCAGAGTGAGTGACGGGGCAGTGAGGATAATGATGAGCCCTGAGACTGGAGACTATTTTAAGATTTCCTAAAATTGAAGCAGCAGCTTTGACAGACTGAATACGATGGTTTCACATGAACACAGTCGCACTTCGTTAAACTGGACGCGTTAAAGCTGCAGCTGTTGTTTTATTCCTACAGGTCAACGTTCATCGTTCGATTATTATTTAAAGATATTAAAAAAACTATCACTTCTTGTCTTGGCTTGTTTTGTTTGAGCCAGATTAATTTTAATATCACTTAATAAGCCAAATAAAACTTAGAGCCAAAACCAGAAAATCTTAATTTAGCTTCAAAAACAACTTTTCCCAGTCGATCACATATCAAACTAACTGTTTAATTGATGAACCCACTAATAGTTTCAGCTGCAGATTGTCGACTCTGATCAGTGTAACGCTGCTTGAAGGACAGTAAATATATTTAATTCTGAAAAAATTCATTTCAACTTAAAGTCAGGCAGATACATGCTACAAGGCCAAAAGATGGATGTGTCACATTATTAATAAACTCCAGTAACGGGCTTTGCTCAAGTGGTTTCAGGCTTTTTCCAACAGATTTTTGGAACGTGGCTGCAGGGATTTTATCCACAGGAGCACGAGTGAAGCTGATAAAACAGTTCATAACCCTGTGGAGTCAGATGGTGCACACACACACATGCAGACACACACACACACACATGCAGACACACACACACACACACACACACACACACACACACACACACACACACACACACACAGAGTGTACAGAGAACATTTTGTTGTCTCATGCTCTGCACATCGAAAATATTTGGCCTCGTTTCTCCAGTGGACGTCACACTTTATGTAATATGTTCTGACAAGAGCATCACACCCTCTGGATTCACACAATATTCACTGCTGAGAAACACCCCGAGCTTTCACTACACACACACACACACACACACACACACACGTATTCCCACATCCACATCCACCCCTAATCGTTGCCCCCCCGCCACCATCCATCCATCCATCGGGCTGGTTCGAGCTGAGCGACAGACTGAAACGACAAACGTTCTCATCAAATACAAAACGAGACGAGATCCGTTCCAGATCCTTCACATGAATCTAAAGATGAATCTGAAGCCGCAAACTGAGAGTTGAGGATTTCACCACAATGCAAAAATATTTGGTCTACAAGTCCATGTTGGTTAAAGCCTGATATAAACACAATGTGACTCTGCTGTTTGCTTATTCACTTCTTTCTCTCTCTGAGCAAAGAAAAGTCACAATGACAAGTCACAGAGGGAGCAGCAGCAGCAGCAGCAAGAGGAGGAGAATAAAAAAATAAAATAATAAAAAAATGCTGTGATTTCAGATTGTGAGAGTTTCCTGCTCTTTGCCCGGAGAGGTCTCTTTTATCTGACAATGTGACTATGAAGAAACTACTGAGAAACAATCTGACAAAAAGAAACTTCTCTCAATCACTGTCAAGAGTCAGAACCAGAAACACAACAAAGATAATTCAGATGTCAACGATGCTGCAGTTATAGTCTCGTCATCTACCTCCGGTCCACGGTCGTCTGATCGTAACCACAATGAACCAGAGTTTATCTCTGTTTATCTCTGCCAGCGTAGAGATAAATGATGTTCTGGTCCAGTTTGAAACGTGTCCTGGTTTTAACATGTGATGTTAGTGAATGTTAAAGATAATGTTTGACATGGAGAGAGTCTGTTTAGTGACAGGCAGCAAACGTTACTGTAGGTTTAGTGTGAGACCACGTAGCGACTACAACGCTGGTCTGGCTACATTTACGTCACCGTCAAACTCTGACGCTAACGTTAGCTTAACAGCAGCTACGCTAACCTAGGAAAATATCTGACCTGGTCAGTTTTATCACCTGCTCCTCGTTCTCTCTTCAGCCGGGAAGAAACTGTGACGTGACGTCACCTACCAGACTGGTTGGTTTGTAGTCGAACCAGTTACGTGTTTTCAGAAGCAGATAAATCAACAATTACACCACAAACATGGTCTTGACTCACTGATAGTTTCATTCAAATTAACATACAGGACGTGTGTGACTCAGGGTAGAAGACAAAGTGGATCAGGAGATAATTTGTATTTCTCTGTTGACTATCATTCTTTGGACCAAATCATCCCTGACTTAAGCTGTTTTTCCCATGATGCTTTGCGTTTGTGCTTTTAACACCCACTGAGTCACTGAGGCCTGTTTGACGTCGAGTCGAACAGAAAATGATCAAATCAGATTTCAGTGAGTTTATTAGTAAAAAATAAAGGCTTCATCTCAACGTGGAGGTGCTGCTGAAGTAGATGTGACATTAAAGAATATATATTTTGCTTCTAAATGTCAAGAAGAGAGAGAGTTAAAATAGAAGATGAGCTGATTTAACAGTCTGGTTCATGTGATGAATCAAACCTATGAATATAACAGTGGAAAGGTTAATGACGAGCTGTACAGAAGAAAAGCATCTGATTTTAAAGTCACATAAACAAAGCATCTCCTTCGCTGCGTTAACGACCAGGTGGAGAAACAAACTCTTATAAAATCCTGCCTCTGCAGTTTTTCTGAGCTGTTACATAAAACTGTGATAAATCACCAACGTGGCAGCGTGAGTAATAAACTCATCAGCGATAGCTTCTTGAAGGGGAGGGGTCTTATTTCCATCCCATAATTAAATTTTTTATGCGCATGTGTAGAAGTGAATGTTCACAGTCGAGAGCAAAGGTCTCGACAACCTCGACCCAGAGGATCACGTGACCACTGTTAACAAATCCATCATGTTTCCAGGTCAACATTGATCCAAACGTCAGAGAATCACTTTTAGAAGAAGCAGGAAACATGTCTCATATTTACCTTCAACATCACTAAGGACCAACAGAAACAGTCTCCGGGCAGATTTCACCACAGAGGAAACTGTTTTATATTGTTGTGGAGCAACAAGAGGAAGTTATAACACAGAGAAAGTTAGAAACACAGGGAGGACGTCAGACCAGACACGTCACTCTAAAGGCTTCGTCCAGACCAGGAACGATAACGATAAATATATCGTTCAAAATCTATATCGTTCAAAATCTTTCTCTGTAGTTTATGACACAGTCCACAACACAACTATAACAAACGGTCAGAGAGATTTGATGAAAGATAAACACACAGAGAGAAAATCAAAATCTATTTTCACTAGAACACCAAAGTGATTTTAATTCATACAAAAGGATGAAAATGATTCTTCTAATTCCTCTGGTCTCTGGAGAATTTAAGAACCGATAATCTTCTGGTTTTCTTTCTCCTCAGCAGCAGCAACAGCTCATCAACGTTCATTTTATCATTTTCATCATTTATCGATATCTGACTCAGCTGGAGCAGCGTGTTTGATCCTTGTGTTTACAGAACGATGTAGCTCATCAGTGTAGACGCTCACGGCGTTGTCCTTATGGTTGTAGTTGTAGTTGTAGTTGTAGTTTTAGTTTTAGTTTTAGTTTTAGTTTTAGTTTTAGTTTTAGTTGTAGTTGTAGTTGTAGTTGTAGTTGTAGTTGTAGTTGTAGTTTTAGTTTTAGTTTTAGTTTTAGTTTTAGTTTTAGTTTTAGTTGTAGTTGTAGTTGTAGTTGTAGTTGTAGTTTTAGTTTTAGTTTTAGTTTTAGTTTTAGTTTTAGTTGTAGTTGTAGTTGTAGTTGTAGTTGTAGTTGTAGTTTTAGTTTTAGTTTTAGTTTTAGTTTTAGTTTTAGTTGTAGTTGTAGTTGTAGTTGTAGTTGTAGTTGTAGTTGTAGTTGTAGTTTTAGTTTTAGTTTTAGTTTTAGTTTTAGTTTTAGTTTTAGTTGTAGTTGTAGTTGTAGTTGTAGTTGTAGTTGTAGTTGTAGTTGTAGTTTTAGTTTTAGTTTTAGTTGTAGTTGTAGTTGTAGTTGTAGTTGTAGTTTTAGTTTTAGTTTTAGTTTTAGTTGTAGTTGTAGTTGTAGTTTTAGTTGTAATTGTAATTGTATTTTTAGTTTTAGTTTTAGTTTTAGTTGTAGTTGTAGTTGTAGTTGTAGTTTTAGTTTTAGTTTTAGTTGTAGTTGTAGTTGTAGTTGTAGTTGTAGTTGTAGTTGTAGTTAAAGTTGTAGTTGTAGTTGTAGTTGTAGTTGTAGTTGTAGTTGTAGTTGTAGTTGTAGTTGTAGTTGTAGTTGTAGTTGTAGTTGTAGTTGTAGTTGTAGTTGTAGTTGTAGTTGTAGTTGTAGTTTTAGTTTTAGTTTTAGTTGTAGTTGTAGTTGTAGTTGCAGTTGTAGTTAAAGTTGTAGTTGTAGTTGTAGTTTTAGTTGTAGTTGTAGTTTTAGTTGTAGTTGTAGTTTTAGTTGTAGTTGTAGTTTTAGTTGTAGTTGTAGTTTTAGTTGTAGTTCATCTGATCATCTCATTAACTGACCTCATTGTTCCTCACAGGTCAACATGTTTGATCAAAAGTATAAACTTGTTATATTTTCTACATTATCCTTGAAATCTTTTGTTTTCTCTTTTTAGTTTATTTTTTTCTGTAACCTTACAGCTTAGTGGTTCTGTTCCCTTCATTATTATTCACTGGTAAAGCTGAAATATGAACTTTGACTTGCTTCTGCAACAAAACATCTAAAACATCTGTGGAAAAGCTGATGATAGATCGACCGACTGATACTTTATTAGTCGACATGTTTAGATCAAGAATGTGGAAAAATCCTGGAGGAAGTTGTTAATATGAGAAACTGTTGATTCTCTGGACACTCGTCAGTTTGTTTTACTCATCATCTTTCATCTGAACAGTTTGGTTCTTGAAGCTGATTCAGATTTTGCATCAACTTGTGTGCGTTTGTGTCACAGCCATAAACAACAGCAGGCGGTGGTGGAGCTGAGCTCAGATCAGTGAATCACCAGGTCTGGAAGCTGAACAGACGTCTCGGTCTGAATCCTCCAGAGACGAGGAGCCCTTCGCTGCCACGCTGCGCTCGGTGGACGGTCCCAGACGCTGACACTCGTCTTCCTCTCAAGACAGATGAGTCTTTTTCTGTCACGTTCTTCTACATTATTGAGCTTTGAGATAAAAACAGATAATGTGGGAAAACACTCATGGAAGAGTCTGAGAGCCGCTTCAAGGTGAAGATCTTTCTCACCGCGGGAGGAGAATCTCTTTCTGGGACCGACTTTGCTTCGGGCTGTGAACCACAACCTCAACACACTGAGACACACAGATTTCCTTTCATCCAACACTCATCTCGCCGTGGGCACCAGAACTGTGCCACCATGAGCTCAAACACCCGCCGACCAGCGCTGCATCCACACGTCACTGCTGATTTCTCCTCTTCTCTTCACTGTGCATCTCACTCCTCATAGTTTCTGCTCCTTTCACTGCATTTTCTGCAGCTGCAGCAGTTGTGTCTCCATCTTTGATCTGAGCATTTGTTAATTATTGATCTGTTTAACTGAAAATATCCTCAAGCTTCGTTTCAGAAGCATATTTCTTAGTATTTTACGAGAAAGGGCGATAGCAACTTTAGTTTCTAGACTTTTCCGAGGGTTTTAAAGTGTAATGTTACGGCTCGGTGGCTGGGTCTCGTCGCTGGGCTGTAACAGAGCAGAATGAGCTCAGCTGTGAGGAGACAAAGGTCGGAGCTGAGCAGGTCAGGAGCAGGTGGCTGCTCCGGACACAAAAGAGTCACGGCAGGAGAAACAGTCATTTTACAGCACCGGTCCTGCAGCTTCAGCAGCAGCTGCAGTTTTCTCACAGTGCACACAAAAGAAAAAAACCTTATTGGTTTGAACGTGTTGATAATGCATTTTAATCAGAATTACTGTAGTGTGAAGTTCTTGGGGTTTTTTTTCCAGATAATCCGGAAAAATACGTAAAAAAAAAAAAACCTGACAGCCAAAACAGAAATATCATGCCTGATTTAAAAGCAGCTGAGTGAAAATAACAGCAGCATAAAAGTGATAAAAATGAATGCAACTTTTTGAAAATGAGCTTTAGACATACGAAAAAAGAACTTCTCAGTTGCAGAGATAAAGTAGAAAAACCTCTAAAGCTACTTAACTTCTCTGAGGCGAAGAAATAAATCACAGCTCGTCCCCGCGGAGCCGCACTGAGGGAAGGAGTCAGTGAGCCATTATTGTGATTACATCGCTCGTTTGGACGAGAATCATATGGAGCTAAAGTCAGCGTCAACTTCGTGGAATCAAAGGTTTTATCAACATTGTTTCACTTGTATAAAACTCACCTTTTGTTGTCTTTTGTCATTTGATTTGAAACCGACTCGAGTCTCGGTAGATTTACTCATGTTACATAAAAGTTAATGAATATTTCTTCCATGAATCATTGAATCATTGAGTCTTGGTCCATTTAATCTGTAATTTGTTGTGGAAGTCTCACAGACGTCACTGTTACTGGAAACAAGGTCAGAGGTCGATCGCTCTCGGTTACAGGTCGATGTCGACGGGAAAACAACACGTGTAGGATGAAAATGTCGCGCTCCTCTATGCTGAGGCTCATATCACTGTCGGACATGACGTGCAACTGAAATTACCACGAATTCCCGGATGAATCTTAAAGCAAGAAGCACATCGAACGCAGCGGCGCGTGAATAACAATGACGCTGCCGTGGAGGTGAAGCTGACGGTTTAACCTTGAAGCAGCGCGTCTGCTTCTGTAAATAAGGATGGAAATGAACGCAGCGTCCGTGATATTCTGAGCAAGTCCCGCTCAACACGCTGATTATTTATACACACACCACTTCTTTATCTGTTTCCTCAGGGAGCTGCCAGGTTGTGATACACACTGCACCATATTATAAAGCTTCAAATAGAAAATGATTATAAAAGCCTGCGAGAAACGCCGGTCAACAAACGCTGCGCTGCGTGGTTAAGGATGTTTGCAATCTCCGGGGAGAATTATGCATCTTATTTAAACGGCTTTTAAACAAGACGTACGACTCGTGCTGAGTTCAAGCCAATTTCAAGGTTTGGTTAATTAGAAGCGTGTTTGGGGAGTGGCAGGTGGTTGAATAGGAAACGTGCTGCGAAGCGACTCGTCACCTCCAGGACGTCACGCTGAGAAGGCATCATAAAGGACTCACATAACGACTGTGATTATGAAACAAGTTATCTGGACCGTTCAGCTTCTCTGAGGTCGAAACACAGAAACAGATGAGTTAAGGATCCTCATCTGGGAAAGTGGATATAAGTTACGGCAGTAATCAACCTGGAGAGAGGAGCTGTTTACTGTGATGAACGTTTCAACGCAGACTCACTATGACTTCAATGTGTCTTGTTAATGAGAGCGCAGAGACAAGAAAGCAGCCTCTCACCCAGAGTTATGGAGATGGATGAAGCAGCTCGTCTGCATTAATGGACACAAAAATAAATTAAAAAAAATATCAGTCTCTAAAAATGATCACCTCCCTCCTCCATCACCACTGGCAACAGCTGCTGCAGGTACAGATATAGCAATCACTTTAAACACACTCCACATCTACTTCTGTCTGCAGCTCGTCCTCAAATTAAATCACTTTGAACGTGTGTGTGTGTGTGTGTGTGTGTGTGTGTGTGTGTGTGTGTGTGTGTGTGTGGTGATCATTAAAAGCATCACACACACTCAGTCTGAACTAAGACTGAGTCGAGTTCAGCACCGTCTCACCCTCTGATAGTTATGCAACACATGACATGTCTGCTGCTGAAGGAGCCGCTGGTGACATTAGATTAACTGTTTAATTATTGATATCAGAGGTGGGAGAGTGTGTGTGTGTGTGTGTGTGTTCACACCCGCGTCGCTGCATCAACGAGCCGCTGTGTCATTGAACGTGACAGAACCACGGATACACATTCACTTCATTTAGAAACAATGTGTGTTCATTTGCATAAAAGGAACCTGGAGATGTCGACATAAAACACGAGTCAGTTCCTCCAGGATTTCAGACCTTTTCTCAGATTGTTGAGGTTTAATTTCTCATTTTCTAAAAAGTTGCAAAAGTAAAAGTTGTGGTTTTTAGACATTTTGTTGCAATAAAGTTGCAGGAGAAAATCAAAGTTACAATTATTCTCCGTGTGTTTCTCGGTGACAACAGACGACTTCCTCTTGTTGCTTCACAACAATATAAAACAGTTTCCTCCTCTGTGGTGAAATCTGCCCGGAGACTGTTTCTCTTGGTCCCATTTCTTTTATACAGACCAGACTGACACTGAATCAGCAGACAGGTTTACAGCAGAGAGAAAGTGGTGAAATATGTTTATGGAGAAACATTTTCATTCAGAATATTCAAGATTGTGTGAAGAAAACATCTTAACAGTTTTATTTGAAAAACGAACAAATATTCAATTAAATAAAGAGGAAGAGTTTAACCTTGGGTACTGTTAAAAAGAAAAGATGTGACGAGATGAGAAACTATCCGAGAGCGTTCTCAGTCTCTGTCTGTTTCTGTGACAAAGTTGTTTCTCAACAGACGACTTCCTCTTGTTGCTCCACAACAATATAAAACAGTTTCCTCCTCTGTGGTGAAATCTGCCCGGAGACTGTTTCTCTTGGTCCTTAGAGATGTTGAAGGTAAATGTGAGACTTTTTATCTCACATGTTTCCTGCGTCTAAAAGAAACAAGTGATTCACTGACGTTTGGATCAATGTTTACCTGGAAACATCAGACTGAATTGACGGTGATTAGTTGAATTTGAATTAATAGTTGTGATCAAACGTCATTAAATCCTGGAGGATGTGAAAGTGACGTAAACTTGAGTAGAGACGACGGTCGACTTAATATAAAACTGAAGAAAAGACGTAAATATTAAATATACTGGTTAAAAGTGAACATTAAGTTATTTTAAGGGTATTAATGTTAAATGTATAAACGCATACATCTGCATAAATTATATATCTTAATCTAATTGGAGTAGGATTAATTAAACCGTTACAAGGATAAACACAGCGTTAAACTTTCTTCTTTGTTTCTAATTATTATTTAAATTACAGCATCAGTCTCTGTTTTCAAGGATACTGTGTGGATCAGACAGTTTCTATACCTGATCCTGAGCTTTAATATTATTACTAATATAATCAGAATTTAACTAAATGAAATAAACCTACACAATTACTTTGGCACACACAAAGAAAAAAAAAACAATTAGCTGCAACAAAACTTCCCAGCAGCTGCACTAATCCGCTTCACGGTGGTGGTCTTTGTGTGTTTTTGTGTCTTCAGTCGACTGACGTGTTGCCGTTAATGAGCCTCAACTTCAGCTGCCGCACACGACTTCACTCAAACGCACAAAAGCTACAACACAGAGACACTTTGAGTCAAACCAGATGAGACGACCAACGGGCGCCACGAAGAACCAGCCGCCGCCCGAGGCTCTAATTATTACTAACTAGTGCGTGAAAAATCATACGCTTAAGTGCTACAGAAAGGATTCAAATCACTGACCAGCACATGTTTTATTAATATTCTGCAAATTCCTCCAGAGAGATAAATCCTGTCTAAAAGGGGCTAAAATGTCTCGAGTGACATTAATGATCTTAATGTGAAATGAAGATTTTATAAGAACTGAGCTATAAAGACATTGTATAAAATGAGATGTATGTGAAGCACCATGTTCATTCACACGACCAAAACATTCCCTGTCGAGTTCGATTCAAACCAAGGTGAGTTATTTACCACAACAACATCAAAGTGTTGCTGATAAATGTGCAAGGTCCCGAGGCTCTTAGCCGCCGCTCAGCCGACGTGAGGATTGAAACGACACACGAGACGTCTGCCAAGTGTAGGAACCACAACCGAACCAACGGCGGAGAGAGTCACTGATTCACTTCAACGTTCTCTGAACATGACATTGAACAGACTGAAAGATAACGACACTCTGTGCCCTGACTTTCAAACAGAAAACAGAGCAGCTGATTTTCTATAACTGTAATATAATGTAGTTCAAGATGAGGAAAAAATTATTATATAGATGAAAAACTCTTCTGTTCTTTTATCTTCAGATGGTAAAATCAGGTTTTATCAAATAATAAAAACTTAAAAATCATGTTTTTACCTTAAATCTACTAACTAGAAGGTTTTATTTTCAATGTAACACGACTTCAGCTCTGTCACTGAAGATTCAACGTTGATCTCTGAGTTTTTCCACGTTAGCAACAGAAACAATGTTGTGCTGTTTGACTGTTTGATTTGATAGATTTTATCTTTGATACGACACCAACGTTGGAACATGACAGACTCCTGCTCTGAGTCGTCACATCAAACCACGTTTAGGAGAAAAACGAGAGGAAATCTGCTGCACAGAGACACACACGGTCGCTGCTGTGATTTAACATGATGTTTAGCATGTTAGCATCATGACGCAACATGGTCTAGCATGTTAGACAGCTGGTGGATCATGTTTACAGTCTTGGTGCTAAGCTAAGCTAAGAGGCTACAAGTTGAAGCATCTTTCTCCAAATGTCTAAATATTTCCTGCACAACAGTCAGACACAATCTCCACCTCAACACCTTTACTCTGCTCTGCTACATGTTGTAGAAGATAAACTGTGCTCTGACAATAGACAGATATAAACCGTGAGGCCCAGAATGGTCCCACACAGACGAAACGTTAAAATACATGAACTCATCCGTCCACCTACGCTCTCATATCTGTGTTGGTCTGCCTCCTTCTCTCACACACACACACACACACACTCACACGTTAGATCAGCTCATCCTCAGCAGGAAGGAGGAGGTTTGACAGCAGAGCTCGTCTCTGATCGCTTCCACAGCGTCCAGAGGTCTGAGCCGGGTCAGAGTGATGCTGCATCACGTTTCAGCTCCACAGGTCGAAGAGAAAAACCCCCGACCCGCAGCTCCACGAGGGAGGCTGAGGGAATACGATGATGGCTGGACACGACTGACAAAATACCACCTGTCATGCACTGACAACCCAGAAACACGCCTATCATTTGTGATGCTAACTCCAGCTGACATACAGAGGGAGAGAGACGCGAGGCAGCAACATGAGAAAGAAAATCACAAAGCAGAAATGAAACCAGAGAAGGAAAAGGTGTGAGGAGTCACGAACCGCAGAACATGAGGCTGCTGCTTCTGAGGAAGCAGAGAGAAAAAAAAAATAGAAAAAGATTTATTTTTCTGAAAGCTGCAAGTTTCAAGAAACACGCCAGACGACAGCTTCAATCCGAGCGTCATTTAAGACAGGAGGTGAAGCGTCTAATCGCTGCCACAGCTTTCTGACATCCTCTTTAATTGTTCATTCGCTCATTTAAGGTATTTTTCAGCAGCTTCATTACTGAACGCGAGTCTCATTTATTCTCTGCTAATTATCAGACAGAGAATAAGTTTTAACACGGGACGTGTTGTACACAGCAGCACAATGAAACACAAATGGAAACAAAAATGTGGTTTGTTAACAGCTGATGAGAGAGACGGAGAAGAACAGAAAATACTATAATCACTGCTACTATTCATTCACAACGAACACTTTCTTTATTATCAATAGTTTAATGTGACTTTATAATAGGATTTTATTTTAAAAATAAAAGCTGTTTCACTGGGTTTAAATGATGTGATAATTTTTTTGCTTCTCAAATGTAAAACTCTTCATCGTCTTTTACTTTTCTCTATTTTTAGGTGTGAAATGAGAGTTTAGACTCTGACTATTATTAAAATATCACATGCTCAGTCTTTTGTTAAATTGTCTTTTGTTATATAGTGAGACAGTATAAGTTCCAGCTCCGACTCACCGAGTGTAATCGTTGTAAAATACAATCACAACACTCAGCAAATGATGAAACGTCAAAGCTGCTTTCACTTGTCATCCGCTGCAGAAGCTGTGAAATCGAGCTGATGTGGAGCCATCGTCTGTTTCATCGGCTCTGCTTCACGTTTTATGCAGACGACTCTGTTAATCCTTCGCTCTGTGATACATGGATCCATCTCTGAATGTATCTGAAGACCAGTCTGATCATCTACAGTTGAACCTCCAGCCATCGACCCAAAGTCAACGGAGGCTGAAGTCATCACGTCCCGGCGACACGCTGCAGAATATTTGTAGAAAACAATCAGAGGAGGTGGAGACTCAGCGCTGAGCTGCAGGTTCATCGAGTGTTTCCAGCAGCAACATCACGGAGCAAAGTCAAGAAGATGAGATGTGAACCAGTGAAGGTTTCACGTTTCTGGAGGCGTCGGGAACGAGGCAGAAGGAGATTTTCAATTTGGATGCTTGACTTTGAAAATGTGAATGTTTCCTCTGGTCCTCAGCGATTACAGAGAAACTTTTGATAAGTGTGAGTTAATCCAGCAGAGGCTTTGTCAGCGCTGTGCCCTCCCTCCAGGACTCATCTTAGCAGCCGCCCTGACTCACGCTCCCGGACGTTCAACTATTTCTGTCTCAGATTATGTTTGGTTAAAGAGTTGTCTTCATCACTGAGGACGGATGCAGCGTGTCCTCCTTCTGTCCTTTGTCAGCAAGTCTCTGTGGGGCCAGAGGCTACTGTCCTTCACAAGGACGTCTCGGCCTCTGCTTCACACTGCTGTCACGGTCACTGTACTATCTGCAAATCTCTGCAGCTTCAGGGGAAGTGAAGAGGTGACGAGGATGAAGGATGAAGGAGCTCAGGAAACAGAAATCACTGCAGGGTTTACAGCGACCTCTGAGACGCTGGCAGATATTTCCTTTCACTGAACAGGTAGAGACTGAAAACAGTGAATAATGGACTCAAGTTAATCAGCTGAAACACAAACTCCACATGAATGATAATGTTGTTCTCAAACTGTTGGATGAGGAACCAAGAAAGTGTCTGTGAACAAGGTTTTATATCAAACTGATACAGTTAAAGGAGCAGCAGTGTTTAGATTTTTAAAGTCAGCAGCCGACTCTGGTCTTCTTTCCATCCTCATTCTCCTCGACCTGACCGCGACCTTTGACACCATCTCACACACCTTTCTTCTCAATAGACTCTTCCACTGGCATCACTAATGTAATAAATAAACCACTCGAGGCCGGTGGTTACGCTGGTTTTACCACAGCTAAGGGGCATTGTACAAGACTGATAATAAGATAATTTCACAAAATCAAGACAAAGTAATAAGAGAACAAATAATTTATTGACGAACAATCATCCTTCCACTAATGAATATAGTTCTTCAAGAGAAATGGTTGCTAGGTAACGCTGGACACAAGCACTGAAGAGTCCAGAGCAGAGTCCTGCACGGGTCTAATGTTGACGATCCACACCCGCCCGCACCCGTCAGACTTAATCTCACATCCGACCCATTTTCCAACAGTATCACTAATAAATTAATAAACTAATAAATTAATACCGACACTGAATGCCGGTTGTCGTCTCTGATCGGTGTAACTGCTGTTACTGATCCAGCTAAACTCTCTCCAACACATCAACGCTCACATCAACGTTTCCTGACGTCCACAGGCTTATTGACGAGCAGGAAAGTGTAAAACTAAAACATAGACACATCAGGGCTAAATCTGTTCATTAAAACTTTAATTTAGACCCGCGCTCTCATCATCCGACTCGACCCAAACTCGTGTCCAACTGGTCCAGAACTGGTAAAGACCCCCTCCGTTCACCACATCACCCCTGCTCTTCAAGAGCTTCACTTGCTCCATGTTTTACGTTAAAAAACTCTTCTGTTCACATCTAAGGCGATTCATCACCCCCCCTCCATTCTAATCCAGCTCAGTCCACGTTGCCACCCCTTCACGTTCTCTCTGATCCTCCTCCTCTGTTCTTCTCTCTGGTCCTTCTGCCAACCTCATCACCATTTTGTCCTGTTGCTCCACCACCTCTGTCTCCGTCACCAAGTCAGCAGCATTTCATCAGTTACCACTGAGCTGCAGCTACAAACATGGTGGATTATAAATGTCTGACGTTACTGAAACTAAAAGGCCTCGTTACGACTCAACAACGTCTGGACAAGAGAAGAAACAAAACCAGGATCTGTAAGGACGTGTTTGAAAGTGTAGAAGAATTTAAAAAACAGATGCTGAAGTTTTCTCCTGGACAGCTCAGATTTAACCAACTGACTAAATAGTATCATCACTACATGTAAGGATGTGATATTTTAAAATCTGGTTTGTTGTGTCTCTGGTTTGTTGTGTTTGTGGTTTGTTGTGTCTTTGGTTTGTTGTGTTTCTGGTTCGTTGTGTCTCTGGTTCATTGTGTGATCTGGTTTGTTGTGTGTCTGGTTTGTTGTGTCTTTGGTTCGTTGTGTCTCTGGTTCATTGTGTATCTGGTTTGTTGTGTCTCTGGTTTGTTGTGTCTCTGGTTTGTTGTGTCTCTGGTTTGTTGTGTCTCTGGTTTATTGTGTCTTTGGTTTGTTGTGTATCTGGTTCGTTGTGTCTCTGGTTCGTTGTGTCTCTGGTTCATTGTGTCTCTGGTTCATTGTGTATTTGGTTTGTTGTATCTCTGGTTCGTTGTGTATCTGGTTCGTTGTGTATCTGGTGTTGTGTCTCTGGTTCATTGTGTATCTGGTTTGTTGTGTGTCTGGTTTGTTGTGTCTGGTTCATTGTGTCTCTGGTTTGTTGTGTATCTGGTTTGTTGTGTTTCTGGTTCGTTGTGTCTCTGGTTCGTTGTGTCTTTGGTTCGTTGTGTCTCTGGTTCGTTGTGTGTTTTTTGCAGCAGCAGCAGCCTCCACAGTGTCATGTGTTGTATAATATGATGCTTTTCCTGTAGAGTTGTTCTATCTCATCTCTTTGAGACAAATTTGTGATTTAGAGCAAATAAAATGTAACTTTATCACCCAGACGTGACAGTGTGTTGTACCTCAGGGACAGAATCCAACTGGATGTTTGTGTTTCTTTCTTTCCAACTTAGACTTTGAAATTGATTTGAATGGAAACTGAATCTCGGTTGATTTGCTGATAAATTGTTTTATTCTATTTTGTTTTTGACATCGTGTCATTTATTGTAGCGACCGGTTCGTTTTCAGTTACTTCTACTCAGCTGCTGAAACGAAGCAGAGGAATCTATTTATTTTTTTAATTTTCAGGTTTTTATACAGAAGTTGATGCGTCTCCCGGTCTGAGCTGAGCGTTATTAACTTTTCACTCAGACAATGTTGTATTCTTTGGTTCTGCTGCTGATCAAGATTTGATGCTTTTATATATATAAAAAAACAAAAACTGTGAAGCTGAATTTCATCTGTGTAAGAAAATGCATTAGTCACCGTGGTTCTGCAAAGAGGTGAGTTGAGCATGTTGCTATGAGTGATGCTAACGTATGCGGCGTGTACCGTACAGGAGTCCATGATTACAATCTCCCAGCACAGACCATGTCTTGAATGTCAATCAACTTGAGTCTGAGCCGGAGGAAACATGTTTGGATGCAGCTCTGGATTTAACATGATGTGGCTGCTCTCTGGATGTTTGTGTCGTACTGTATCGTGTTTAATTTGCATAAATTAGTCTACAACTAATGTTGAAGCTTTGAAGCAGAGAGTGAGAGTGACACAAACACTCTCATGTCTCAGTTGGACACGACCGAGCTTCCTCTGCCTCTTCCTGTGCATCAAGTATCTGCTTTTACCTGTGTACTTGTTGTTCCTCACACAATGTACCTGTCTATATATAGATGCATAAACACACACATACATGGATGTGTGCGTTGATACGTGATCCGTTCTGTTTCCAACAAGACGTCCTTCAGACTCATGCAGGAAAACGTCGATAAACTGTGAAATCTGTTTCTTTTGAAACCGTTGAGTTTGTTTCTGCTGATTCGTTGTTTCTTTCTCCCACACACGTCCTGACCCACACAACCGCCGCGTGGCGCAGCAGGGGCTGTGCTAATAGGAGTCCGTATTTCCTTTAGCTGCTCAACGATAGACCATAGGGGTTTGAGTAATGAGCCCGTGCCACCTGCGCCCATGATGCCAAAGGAGATGTGGACTATAATGTTGATGAGCTTCTGGGGCCGGCGCGCTCTGCTCCCCTTCCTCACCTCCACATTCATCTTAGAAATGTTTGCATCTGTTGTTTCGCTCGTTTAAATGTAAAGCGCCGCACGGACGCTGTAAGGAAAACAGCATTTATGTGAAAGAGAGTCGCGGGTCTCGTTTAGAGGGAAGGGCAGTGCCGGAGCTGCGATGTTAATGTGAACTTCCTCTCAAAGTCGTCTAGAGTGAAAAAAGGATTTCTAATTGCAGCGCTTAGGGAGCAGCAATTAACTTTCAGACACCGAACACTGAGCAACCAAATGCACAAAACACAAAAGTCCACTGGCAAAAACAAGTCGTCAGAAGAGTCGTCTACGTATCCAAACCCTGATACATTTTAACTCTCACGTCACGGGATGAAACCGTCCCAGTGAGCTGCTCTGTTGCACCGGCTGACATCATTAAAATGAACACACACGTCCTGTAGTTTATTTCCAGTCGGTTCCAGCCACAGCGTCCTGCTGATGCAGGAGCTTAAATATGCATCTGCCGCTGAAAATAGCTCCCAGCAGACAAACTATTTACTCCAGTTTGCGAAAGTTTTGCTGAAAACTACTGCGCCCAGCTGTTTTAGGGAAAATATTGTAAATAAAACCATACATTTTCTTTTTGAGACATATTTACATCAGCGCACATGGCAAGACTGTAAATTATCACGATGTGTTCACAACAAAAGCCTCAAGTCACGTTTCTCATCTCAGCTACGAGGAAATTCAATTATTACTCAACGTTTCTTATTATACAATTTAACATTCAGGCTCCATGAAGCTTGGAGCTGAAACTCTGCAGCTAAAACACCATGTTTATACATACGTGGTTATACAAATATATATGATTATTATTATCATCATCATGTATCACATGTTGCTCTATTCACCTCCCAGACGGATGAATCTTCACCACCGGAGGATTTAATTCATTACTCTTCTGCTGCTTGTGACAAACAGTCTGTTTTTTATTCTGTTACATCATTTGTCTAAACCAATGATGAGAGGCCACATGACAAACAGGTTATTATCTTATCTCTTCATAAAAAGACATAAATAATAAGTCAGTCACCGTGGTCAGTCAGTCAATAAAAGTCAGTTTTTAATCGTCTGTGACTGTTTACTAAGGATTAATGATTGTATCACTATTTAATCAACATTCATAAACACAACTGCAACTGCTCTCCACAAACTGTCTTTGTCTTAAGAACCATAATAACCCAAATATGAGACGACGAAAAATTAGCAAACAAGCACATGACCTGTAGTAGCGAACATGCAGCATCCATCATGAATCCATCATGTTTTGTTTTTATCATAATTTGTTGGGATTTTTGTCTTTAATGACAGAGACAGTGTAGAGAGTTGGGGATGGAGGAGAACACACAGGGAAGTTTGTCTGAGTTGGGACTCGAACTGGTGAACAGCTGCACGGTATAAATACGACATAACCACTCAGTTATCCAGACAGCCCCTAGGAGCTGTGGACCGTTATCACCGGCCCAGTTTTGAAACTATGGAGGAGAAACACTGTCTCCTCTGATGTTTGTTAACTTCTCAACGTTTGAGTCTGTTTTCTAGTGAGTCTGTGTCGCGGTCGCATCTCTACAGGTCTCTGGTGTGAGAGAGAAGAAGAAGAAGAAGAAGAAGCAGCTGTGACTGGTTTGACGCCACCTGTTGGTTTAGACCCGGGTCTCTGGACCCAGATATAAGACGACCACAATGACTTCTTTCTACAGAGAAAACACCGTCTGATATTCGGGTCAGTACAAACCCTGTTTGGTTAAAATCTCTGTATGAATCTGTCTTTATTTAACATGAGCCTTCAGGCTAACAGCTAACAGCTAACACGTCCTGTAATTTCTGTTCGTTAACATGTTGCAGTAAAGCTACATACGCACACATTCATGAACAGACGTCTGATGCATAAAGACCAGTCACTGGTGTTTGTGCGACGTCCAGGTCTGATCTGGTTTTAAACGACTAACTCATGATTTTATGACTACTGTACCTGCCTGTTGTTTTATTGTTGTTTATCTTGTTGGTTCTGTGGTTGTGACCCTGTAAATGTCTTTGTTTCTCTCTGAAGAGAAGGTTAGATTTAGACTAAACGCTGTGAGGACGTTGATTTCATTTTAATTTGTGCTGCAGCGGCGTTCAGCTGTGGAGAGTCTCTATATAAGTGTAGCTGAGATAAGAGGAGATGAGGACGGTGGACTGGAGGATGTGGGTTTGTCTGATTGTCTCAGCTCTTTCTAGCGATGCCACAGCATCTCCAGCTCCCACAGAGAATCTGCTGCAGAGGAGGAAACCACACGAACCACCGAGATTATAGAAACACAACGGCGACAAAGTTTTATCTCTGGTTTTACACCAACACATACCAACTGCGGCATTAATATCCACAGACTATAACAGCAAGTTACCGTGTTAACATTATCCTTCTGAGACTGGGAATAGAAATAATAACTGTACCTTCTAGGTCAGACGACAGCTTCCTCTGTAATTAAGTCTGTGTGGCATTTTTGGGAAAATCCACTGAATATTTAATCTGCCACCTACTGCAGATGTAAACATTGGGAATCATTCACATGTTAATGTATTAATATATACAACAGCATATGTGTGAGAAGGTAAAGCTGAATTAAAGGCAGCTGTCAACTAGAGAGGATGAATTGCTGCAAATTGCTCCTCGTGTTTCCATTATTCATAAAGGAATTCAGGTCTGAAGCAAAAGAGGCACAAACAACACAGACACGTTGAATGTGTTCAATTATTGACGGAGCGTCAGGATCTCAGAGAAGATTCCTTCTTTCAAACCGTTCAGGTTAAATCTGTTGAGCTGCTCTTCCTTCGCCTCCCGATGCTCTTTTAGCTCCTTGTTTACCTTTTTTTTTCCCTCTTGACTTACAAATCCACCTCTTCACTGATTCCTCTCAGCGCCCTCCGGAGTCAGACCGACTCTTCTCCATCTCACAGTGAAGGATAAAATATTTAAGGTTCAGTGAAATCCCAAGATGATAAAAACAGACTGTGAGTCACATCCTGATTTGTACATTAAGAGCATGTACGATGACAATATGCACAATCAGTGAGGAGGACTGCATCACACGTCCACTGCTGATGGATCCAGAGAATCCAATACCAAGCTACTGACATGTGGAAAAGCTATAAAATATAGATCAAGTCAGACATCAATAACATCCAGTCCAACACCAGCGACCTACCAACAGGCAGGAAAAGGTCACAGCCAATGCACTTTGGATCCTTGAATCAGAAGAAGAAATGAAGTGTGTGAGTTGTGGGTATGTGAGTGAGTTTCTGCTGAAGCTGCATCAGTAGAAACAGACTTTATCAAAAATGCAGCAAGTTAAAACAGAGTGTCAGGAGCATCTGCTGCTGTTGATTTCTTCTCTTATGAGATTTACAAAAGAACAAACAACTGCATGAACTTTAAAGTCTGTTTCCATTTTTCTGAGCCGCCGTTCGTCCATCTCACTCTTTTCTACATTTACACACGAGTCTGATGAGCAGCAGCAGCTCAGAGCGCTGAGCATCTCCTCACTGGAGCAGCTGGAGAGTCAATGCTTTGCTGAAAGGCACAAAGGCAGCAATAATTGAAAAGAAGAGCAGGTTATGGCTGCAGTTCTGTCTCCCACCTTGAGACGTCTTCCTAATTTGAAGCTAAAGAAGAAAAACTAGTGGTGCGTAAAGGAACTGATATCCGTTTTCAAGAGCTTGCACCAGAAACCATAAAAAAATCTGCAGGAATATTTCCTGGGTGAAATAGTAGCAGCAGCTCATCCAACTATCCGATAAAAACTCAAAGAAATAAGATCAAACTGCTGCTTCGTTCTGCTGCACAGAGCTGAGGTTGGAGACAGCAGCAGCAGTAATGCATGGTGATAACGAATGCACAGCTTCTATCAGCAACAAAGCTGAATCTACAGTTTTGTTTTTTGCCTCAGAGCCAGAGGAAATTCTGGCAACTGGTGCCGAGCTGCGGTTTGACCTGTAAACACTCAGAACTCAGCTGATCCCTGAAGACTTCAACCTACGCTCTGGACCACATACACCGGACCCGGAGACGGAGGCAGCGGTGGAAAAGGATGAAATCTTTGATGGTCAGAGGCCATTTGAGCTGTGATGACTGCAGCTGTAACGACCTGATGGTCACACATTCACAGTGAGAACATGAGCGTGTGGGATGTGATGAATTAGAGAAAACGTTCTTAGTCTGTTTCCAAACGGAAAACAACTAAACAAGCTTCTTCATACTTTTAAAACCAAGTTTCTGTTGAAAAACAGATCAGACAGTTGAAACTAGCACCTGAGCTCCAGGAAGTAACAGACGTTTGCTGCATCGTGTTTGTGTGTGTGTTTGTGTGTGTGTGTGTTAATGGCTGTGAGCTGTCATGTCACATGATAAGCGACACCTATGAGAGCAGCCATCAGTGAGCATCACACGCTGTGAAGCTCATATTAGTGTCAACGCTGCGTCTGGTGATGATTGATCCTTCAAACGAGTCCTGTCGTCACAGATGAGCTTTTCTTTCAGCTCCGATCGGTTGTTGATGCGAAGGTGAGAATCTTTTCACAAAAACACTCAGCTGATGGATGAACAAATACATATCGACCTGTTTTAATGAAAGCGAAGAGGTTCGTGATGATGATTTAACGTCGGTGAGTCTTTGACGTGATGAGTGTCGTTCATCGTGAACATGTTCAGAGGATGTGACACGTCTCAGTCAGAGACAGTTAACCTGCTTCCTCTTCTCTGAGTCACAACACACGATTCACACATTTTTAGATGAAACATCTCACTCCTCCTGAGGACACCACCCACAATATCCACCGCAAATAAATATCCACAAATCTGTCCAGAAATCAGGAAAATAACTCCAGAGAAATCAGGAACCGTTTCTACATATAAACAAATATACGTCGTCCTGATTCAGACTAAAGTACAAGACTTGTTGTTGAGACGTGTTAATTTCATGTGTTTCTGTTCAGATCTGCTCAGTCATCACATCTTTCGCTGAACTGGTCTTGTTTCTTCATCAGTTTCTGTTGGTTGATTTGTCTTCATGAGAAAGAATCAGCTGCTTCACATCACCACGTGTCGTTTGATGTAATTAAATATAAATTTCATACAGTGTTGAAACAATAACGTGGTGTATTTTAATCCTCCGCTGCCAACTCTGCTAATGAGCGAATGACGTTAGTGTGAACGGTTTGTTGGAAACTTAAACTTCATGTGCTTCATGATAACAAGTTCTTCTGTGATAATTAAACATATCAAATTCACTTGTCTTGAAACTGGAAAACTCATCCGATTACACACAGTTAATGAGTTTGTTTAGGTTGAGGTTTTGGGCAGAAGCTGATGTAAAATGTGGAAATATTTGACATTTTTCATTAGTATCACCATCATCAGGAAGCGGTCACGGTGGATAAACACCTGTGGTGTGGACGTCGCGTCGCTACGTTTCACAGACTGGAGATTAAAGAGCCAGAGGAGACAAACTCGACTATCCCTTTGAACCTTTTGACTGCGTTTTATTTTTACATCCAGAGGAAACGGAGTTGACTTTCACACGTACGACGGTGAAATAAAACGCAATCCATCACCTCCACTCTGCAACAAATACAAGCTCACGACGTTGAGTTTGTCAGTGAATAGTTGATGCAACTATAGGGTCATTTTGTTTAGTTGCTCTTTGTTGTTGTTGTTGTGGTGGTGGAGAAGACTGTTTCTCCTGTTTCTTATATTATGTCGATTAGCATTTTACATACTTGGCCTTCCATTCTTCCCCAACACAGAGACGCTTCAGGTGGGCGTCTGATGGCCAAAGGTCCTGAGAGTAAATATAGATTTGAATCGTGGGCGTATCAGTATGCATATCTTCAACATGCAGCGTCTGTGTGTGTGTGTGTGTAACGGAGCTGTGAGGGAAAACAGCAGTAGTGAGACTTAAGGTCAAACAGGCATATAGAGTAGGTGCTTTTCTCTGAGTCTGTCAACTCTCATCACTTAGGCTCCGTCTTGCACAGAAACTCACCAACGCACAGATGTTTTTTTTTCTGTCTAACAACACGAACACTGAGACCAGCGGCTGTAACTTATGCATGTCTGTGTTAAGTTGCAGTGGAGATTGGATTCAGCTTCAGATAATGGTATTCATGGAGGAGAACAGCATCCATTAGCTTTCTATTTCAAACACTAACCTTTTACAAGTCCTGTGGTTTATGCATCTTTGTGACCTTATGAATACTAACCATGTATAATCTTTTCATCTGCATTCATGTCTTGTATTACAGCAGCAGATTAAGGTGACTGTTCGCTAAAGGCCCGCGGCTCGCTGTCACACTGCTACCGCATGCAGGTAGCGACCGTTGGCTACGGCATATCACCGACCAGCACCATGACCGTTCATATTAACACACACCACTGTTATGTTTCTTAATAAATGCTGGAAGTTGGAGCTCATGAAACCGGTGGTCATTTGTTGTGAGGAGGGAGATTGGATTGTGGATCCAGGAGGAGGTTGAATACTGAGCCAACTGTGTTAATGAGATCACTGTGATTGGAGCTGCAGCTTCCTCCTGACTCCCTCTGTTGTTTACCTCCAGACAAATCAATAGATTACAGTTTACTTTACAGAATCTGTCAGAAGAGGTCAATAACTAAGGCGAGTGTGTGTGTGTGTGTGTGTGGGGGGGGGGGACCTGCATTATTACCTGCATGTGTTTAAAACTCAATCAGCAGCTCAACCAGCCTCAGTGGTGATTGACCAGGCAGCTGCATGTGGACCTCATTAAATACGCCTCAATCAGCCTCCTCACTGTCTGTGTGTGTGTGTGAAATAAAGATGGAGGACCAACAACAGGTGAAGCTGAATCTACTGTTAAACCTGTAAACACACGAAGCTGCTGAATGATAAATCAAGTGTTCATGAGCAGAGTGAACAGAAAAAAACCAACTTCCAGTTTCAGTTCAGAGACGTTTCCTGTAGCGCAGACGGCAGCAGGTTTAATCAATTAACCTTTGTAGAGTTGAACTTAAAAAACTGCCCCTTTTATAAAAAAGGCTTTTACTGATCTTTAGGTAATGTGATGTGAGAGAAATTGGACACAAGAGAGCAGTTAAAGCCAATATCCATATCCGTCTCTACTCTGGTTAACCCACACTATCACTGCCAGGCTGTTAAATTTCTCATGTGCAGAGATGAGCAGAGTGTTACTAAAACAGATACGTAGAAGAAGATGAGCTGTAATTCAAGATTCAGGAGCAAGAATGAAAAACGGGTTTAAATTTATTCTGAAAGAATCTCGTCAATGACGTTTAAATGATTTGTTTCTTAATGTGCAGTTTCCTGTTAAATGTCACATTATTAATATATCCACTCCCCTCAGATTGGCTTTTTATTTGACTTTAACCTTTAATTCACACGTCCAACTGACTCAGACCAACATTAACATTCAGAAGGAGTCTCATTCTATAAAACTAATCAATTTAAAATCCAATATTCAATATCCGTTTCTCTCCTCGGGGGAACTTCTATCTGTCATGTTGCTCCACGTTTCTCCACTGAGGTTGGTGAGACTGAACCAAAAACAGTGAAGCTGTTGGCTGTAAACCAAAACAATTAGTCAAAAGACACTAAAACGCTTTGCGGAGATGAAGGAAAGTGCCGAGTCAGGTGATAATTCTTTGTGGATTCGTCACCAGAAGTGATCTCTTTCACGTACAAGTACCGGTCTGATGTATTGTTGGTATAAAGAAACGATTATGGCAGCTTTAATAAAGAGTCCAAACATTAACAACAGTAAATGTGACACAAACTATTGTCTACACAATAATTCACACTCTGGAAACGCACCTGAACAAACCAGCTACAGACACTTGTGTTCCTGTGGAGTTATGAGATTTCTCTGGAGATAGACTTGATTCATTACAGTGACCAGGCAAACAGGTTCATATTTTTTTTATTTTTTCATCCTATACTTGGAGTGCGACTGTCCACTACTCTTGAACTCTGAGCGCTGTTTAATTTGTCGTTGCAGGAGCTGAAGATACGAATCTTCTCCGCGTAGAAACGAGCGTCTCAGGTTCGGTTTGATAAGATATTACTCACGTGTTATAGCTGGAACAGTTTGGTGTCGTTCTCCTATACTCTGTCATCTCTCTTCTGCTACACTGGGACTCACTGTGAGGCCGTGAGAGTATATCACCACTGGATATGTGGGAGCAAAATAGACCACCATAAACTACAGCACAAAGATAATAGATTTATTGATCGGCCAACCTTCCACCGGCCTCCATTCACCGAGATACAGAAGATTCAGCGCGTGAAATCCTACTGCTGCAGGAGGTTGGCCAGAATTATGGGACCCATTTGTATTCCCACCCCGAGCGTCCAGATGCCTCTCCTCTATACCATCCCTCAGCCCCAACCTCCACCTTTCTCTTCCCCAGTTCAAAGCTTCCTCTGTACTGCTGCGCCTGTAATAACCAGCCTCCATTAAAACTGGATTTCTCACTTTATTCTCCAAGACAATCATGCATGCAGGCATACGAATGTCTCCACACATACACACACAACAAAGATCACAGTGTTTATTTACTCTCAAGGCTGCGTGTGTGTTCCCTATTCCCCATTTAATCTGGTTGTTGCTTCCTTTTTGGTCTTAGAGTGACAGTGCTCTAAATGCAGTGATAATGAATGGGCCTCTGGGAGTCTTTGCTGACTTGCAGCAGCAGGCTAATGAGATTAGCAAAACCACCGAGGGCCTGTTAACGACACGAGGCCTCCGATGAGGTAGAAGAAGATGAGAACGACAGCAGGACTGAGGGTTTGAACGAGGCTCAGGTCTGGCAGCGTCCAACAGAGTCCACCTAGAGACTGAAATGTGACGCGACAGGAAAACGTTTTACGATCAGATCCACATTAGAGTCCGAACGTTGCTGCTCCTCCTCTGGATTTACTATGATTGTAAAGACGGTGATTTAAAGTTTGGATGATTTCATCTCCATCAAGCTGCAGTTTAATTCACATTTACACACAATTCAGATTTAAACCTTCATGAAAAGCTCAACTCATTTCACAACATACGGTTTTTACTGTAGCATCCTCCCTTATAATGATGAATCAACCTTGACTGTTTCACTAAACGTGACATGTAAATTTAAAGAAGTGCTCCGGGTGAGTCTGTGTGCTTAATGAATCCTACCTTCAGGGTCATTGTTCTGATTAAACACTTCATGTGCATGGAAGTGGCCAAATGAACCTTGGACACTTTCTAATAATTAAAAGAGCAAAGGGACAAAACAAAGTGGATAAAAAGGAGCGGCTCCTCCCACCGGAGCTGCACAAAGTCATGAAAATCACATTCACATCAGCTGCTGACCATGAGACGATGAGACTAATAAAAACCACTGTCTGATTTTTATGTTGTGCAGTTCGGTAAAATAAAGAAAGTGCTTTTGTGTTTTGTGGAGCGTTGTATTGTCAACATTGTAATAATTTCTGCTTTAAAACAGAAAATATGAGGTTCGATTTTCAACACCGCAGGTTGTTGAAACGCTTGACATTTAAGAGGTTAAACTTGTTGGAAAAACCTCTCAATTTAACAAAAACACAACAAAAACAACACAAGTAATTCATCGTGGCTCTGTTCGCTCGCTCAAAATGGTGAACGATTTTCTGTTTATGCAATTCAAATCAATGAAGAGAACAACACATCGGGCACAAAGAGGAAAACAGATGACACAGGGAAAAAAGCAGATTCTGCTGTTTTCACTGCTACGATGCTAAATTTCACTTCCTCTGATCAAACTGCACAACTGAAGGTCGCTAGAAAAAACTTGGCTTCTTCATGAATCTCCAACAGTCTGATGTTACTGGTGTTGATGTGAAGAAACGACGGAGCACGAAGAAAAGAAGAATTAAACATCTGACCGGTTGGTTTTCTGACACCTGTGGTGACGGTAGAAACAGCAGCTTTGTTTTAATTAAGCACATGATCCACTGGCTACTGGAGCTATCTGCTGAGCACAGTCATTGACCGTTTGTTCAGCAGATAGCTCGATAGTTTTCTGCCTCTCGAGGTGAAAATCAAACATGTTTGATTTTCACCAAACATGTTTGATTTTCACTGCTCTACCTGAGCTATGAGCTGAGGGCAGAAACTCAGGTGGCCAATCAAAACGCGTCCTTCGTTCACATGGTTTCACATCATTTCAAGATGAAGAAATGTTGTTGTTGTTATTAATGAGGCATCACCGGCGCAATCTGGCCACATATCAACTAATTTATCCTCAAGTATGCTGGGGGCCGCCATCTTGAAATAACGGAGGACGTGTTTTGATTGGCCACCTGAGTTTCTGCCTCAGCTCGTAGCTCAAGTAGAGCGGTGAAAATCAAACATGTTTGATTTTCGCCTCATGAGGCAGAAAACTCACCAAAAATTACACGCACACACACACACACACACACACATCGAGCTATCTGCTGAGCAAACGGTCTCCAATAACTTTTGCTCAGCAGATAGCTCTAGTGCAGCGCATTACCCATAATGCACTGCAGCTCAGGCACAGATTCAGGTGTGTCCTAAAGGTGATTTACCTCTGCAGCTTTAATGTATGAAAACTGAATTTAAGTGCACACACAGCAACTTATGTTATATCCCTTTTTTTTCCCTTTGGGGTTAATAAAGTATCAATCTATCTATCTATCTATCTATCTATCTATCTATCTATCTATCTATCTATCTATCTATCTATCTATCTATCTATCTATCTATCTATCTATCTATCTATCTATCTATCTATCTATCTATCTATCTATCTATCGTCTATGTTAATGTGTGTTAATGTCTTGTGCAGAGGTTTTCAATTTGGGTTCATAACTGGAAGACAGACTGGTCCATTAACAATGTAAGCAACATTAAACAATGCAAATACTATTTGCCAGACACAGTAAACAGTGTTCATAAATAGCATCAAAAGTGTGAAAAATGACAACTACAAACTACAAACGACAATCTTCACAACAACAACAACAAGACGAGCCGATCGAATGAGTCACCACAACCTTTGTTCGTGGGTATTTTTCTGCCATTTTCCTTTGTTTTTCTTGCTGATGGAAAAAGCAAAACGAACAAAAAAACAACGAAACGACAAAAAAAAAGTAAGAGTTTCAAAGACAGGTTGAGCTTCTGCATCACGGAGGATAAAACATCTGCCACGGTTCAGGAGAGTTAAAGTGGGCACACAAATCCTGAATCCACGGCCACCCACACAGAAAATAAGACCGGCGACAGCGACGACCTCAGACACGTTAACTCCTCCACTGATGTGACAGAAAGTTTTTTATATCAAAGGTTATGACACATGCTCATCTATGTTATAATACGACTGAAGCTAATCTTCCCGTGTTCACTTTCCTTTAGCAGGTTTTTATTCCTGTTCCTTTAACTAGAGCTGTGGTGGTGATGTGATCATTTATAGCAGGAGCAGATCTGCTAATCTTTCAGCGATCAAGAAGCTTTAACTGTCAGCAACAACAGGAAGTTACGACGGCTTGAATACCAGGTTTTTACTATTATTTTTACAACCTTATAACTCAGCCATTAAAGAGGCTCCAGCTCAGGAGAAATCCACCTAAAAGATAATCGAATGAAGCGATATGATGCATTTCTACTGCAGCTGATCTAATTGACAGTAAAAGAAAAAGGATAATGGAGTTTCCCTGCAGGCAGCGACGTGCAAAGCTTCTAGGAAACAGAGGAAGTTGGACTTACAGAGGAGAAGTTGTGAGCGCCGCAGGGCTCTCCTCTGTATTTGCATGAGAGGAGCATGTCATCCAGCTGGTGGCTCAGTCTGTCCATAAACTCCAGGTTGGTTCCCTCAAAGTTTCTAGGAGGCAGAAAGAGCCTGAAGTCTGACAGCTTCCTGAACCAGGCCCGACGGTCTTCCTGAAGCAGGTCCAGAACCAGAGGCCTCACGGTCCGGTTGGCCAGCAGCAGGCCCAACCAGTGGCCCGCGAAGTACAGGTCACTCTTGGTGAGTTTGTAGAGGCGGATGGGGTTGTTGTTACAGATGGTGACGGTGGGGAAGGCGAGTTCTTTGGCCCACTCGGTGTGGACCCGTGTGTACGTGGGGAAGGAGAGCCAGTGGAGGAGACGGTTGGAGGACCAGGATACCAGCAGCCCCAGGGAGGTGCAGAGAGCCAGCAGCCAGAAGGCCCTGCGGCCCACCGAGCCACCGGGGACGCAAACATGCCTCAGGCCGTGCAGGCGTGTCCTTGACAGCAGAGTGGAAGTGACTTGAGCCAGAGTCGGCTTCGTAGGACGTCGCAGACGGCCCTTTTTGATCATGGCCGGGGATCCCCGCCGGAGACAGCGCCCCTCCAGGGCCATAGCTGCCCACAGCGCTCCTACAGCCGCGGGAAAACCTGCATTTCCCAGCCAGGCCTCAGGGGCTGGGGCCCACATGTAGCTCCAGGTTAAATCCACTACTGTAATCCACACCTGGATATGGGGTCTGGTCTCTCTGTGACTGTTAACCCATGCAGTCTTGGATGCAAATCTACAGAAGCTGTGAGAAAGTGGTGAGGAGCTGAGATGTGATGGGAAGCTACTTGTTGGTCATCTCTCCTGCTCCGTCATCCTCTCACAGCTCCACTCATCCAACTCAGCAGGAGAAGAAAGAAAATCAGCTCTGCAAATGTGCTTCTAGCAAGGTGGCTTCTACATGAGTGACTCCAGCATCCACCGCCGTTAGTGTGACAGTGAACAAGAGAGGATGAGACAGACGAGGAGGAGGAGAGAAGGGGAGAGGAGGGTAGAATACAAAATACCAAAGACTCAACACGGAAACAAAACAGAGAAAACACAAATGAATGAAGGAAGGTGGTTAAAATAATGAGACAACAGTGCAGCGCTGCAGAGCTTCTTCTTCTCAGTTCCTGTTTCAGTCTGGTAGAAACGATCACTTCATCTCTGTTAACTAGCAGATTCAACTGAATTCATAAAGTCTCATCCTGGTTTGTCTTCTGTCCCACTTTCTTTCTTTTTTTTTTAAATCGTTCTCACTTTTGATGCGTCGATGTCACCGTCTGTCTGTCTGGTCCTGCAGGGAAACGACGGGGAGGCTTCATCTCTCCTCCGACCGGCTCCTCGCCCCGGTAACCGCTGAGAAACACGCCACGCTGCACTTTCACATGGAGAAGGAGGCAGCGGCGCTCACACACCGACACACACTCACAGCGGTTTCCTGCGGGAAACCAGACCACAGATAATCTGTTCTGTCACACTGTGATCTCAACATCACCCTCCTCCTCCTGCTGCTCCTCCTCCTCTTCCTCCTCCTCCTCTAGTGTTTTTCACCTCCTCTCACACGCAGCATCTCTCATTTCAATATTTCTCTCGTGTCTCCACTCCTCCTTCTAAAAATACTCCCTCTAAGTCAAATCCATCAACTTGTCCTCACGCTCCTCCTCTTTGCTTTTGTGTCAGTTTCGTGGGCTCGACCTCCTGTCAGGCTCCCTCTCCTCCTCTTTCTCCTCCTCTTCTTCTTTTCCACTTTGCGCTCGCTCTCCCTCGTTTCTCTCCCCCGTCAGGATGAGCTTCACTGTGCGCTCTCCTCCCTCTGCGTCCTTGTCAATTTCATCCAGCTTTCTCTCTCCGACTGACTTCTCCCCCCTCACTGATCTCTCTCTCTCTCTCTCTCTCTCTCTCTGTCTCTCGCCGTCTCTCGCGTTTCGCTCTGTTTTTTCAGGCAGCTTGTCCTCCCGTTACACCTCCTCCTCCTCCTCCTCCTCTTCGTCCTCCTGCGCCACAGCTCTGTCCACGCAGCCGGTGAGCCCGTCACTGATGAGAGCGTCTCTCTCTCTCTCTCTGCTAACTCGTGCTGTCCTTTGCCCCCCCCCTCCTCCTCTTCCTCACCCCCTCCTCCTCCTCCTCTTCCTCACCCCCTCCTCCTCCTCCTCCTCCTCCTCCCTTGTCTGCTGCTGCCAAACCATGCAGCGACACAACACTGAGAACTGCTGAGAGCATGTATGAACAGGTTTGTGTGGATCAGTGAACAACAGGAGCTCTACTTTCAACTGGAGACCAATTTCTCATCTTATTACTTTTTTTCACCTCTGTTGTGATTAAAAAAAAAAAACTCTGTGTGAATCAAAGTATAAATTTATAATTGATCTCTTCAGTCTCCATCACAACCTCCTTTCATTCGTGAATATTTAGTTTCTAAAAGAAAGAATGAGTTTATAAATGTTTATAAATGTAACCTTTTTTGTCCTGAAATGACAGAATGTGTCTCATGTTCCTGACTTCAGTTATCTATTTCTAAATATCCTTCAATGTTGCTGTAACTTGTGAAGATGGAGCAGCGGTTACGTTACCTCTGACTGGAGACGGCATCATGTTCATGTTCATTATGGTTCAGCGTCAACATCAACACCCACACAACATCTAGTGTAGTTTTCTGTTCAAGGACGTCGCTGTTTTCCTTTAATTTCTAATATAAACACATTTATTTGTACCAACTTCTGCAGCGATAACGTTTGAAGATTGAGTTCATACGTGTTCTGCCAACATCACGTCACCAACAAACAGCGTCTGCCAGACACAGTCGACTCAAACAGGCTTCATCAGGACGAGTAAACAGCGAGCGTCTGAGCCAACTCCATGTTAAGTGCTCTCGTTGGTTCGATGCTATAACGCAGCATTTCATAAAATTCAAGGTTTCGCTCATTAGCATTCACCCACGTTCTTCTGCCAGATACAGAGGAGACGTTTCCTCCAGTGACGAAGAAGGTTTTTTATATTTCAGTCTCGTTGTATTTTAAGTTTCTTAATTGAACTGAGCTGCTCTCAGCCTTTGTAGAAATAAAACACAACATATACATCGTTAGATTTGATAACGACCTGCTGAGATCGGTTAGTATCGGTGAGTCACCGGGGTTGACCTGATTGTTATTAGTTTGTTTATTAGGAACAACAGCAGCTGAGGTAAATATTAATCTGCAGCAGCATCGGCTCAGTGTGTGGGTTTGACGCCGCGTCGACTTCAACCGAGCTGCTTTTTTCATTGTTTGTCTGGGTGTTCGGCAGCGACGCTCGACAACTCCCTGTGATATCGTCTTTGAAAATGTGATGAAAAGACATTTTTAACTTGGGAGCGGTAAAGCCCACATATGAGCCTCTGGAAACCTTTCACACTGTCAAAAGAAATTAATGTAGGGACGTAAAAAAATGCCATGTTCACACAGGCATGAACAATACATGCACGAACAGTTTGACGCGTCTTTCACAAACAGACAAAGTGAGAATGTGAGAACGTTGAAAGAAGTAAAACACATTCATGTTTAATGCATAATCGCCCGAAATACAAAGAGCAGGAACGCAGCAGTGAAATGTCAAACACACACACACACACACACACACACACATGCACTTACTTCCTCAAACACTTACTGTACAATACAACACACACATACACATACACACACAGCCCACAGCTAGAGAGTCAGAGGCAGTCTTCCAGAGCCTCGATCCACAGGCTGAATAATTAGCTCACAGCCATAAAGAGGGTTTCTCAGTCCAGCTATGCAGTCAGTGTAAAGAACAGCTCAAAGGCTCACCATATCCAATTTGCAATTCTAAAGCATAAGGGAAATCACTGATTAATTAGGGATACATCCAACCCCCCAAAAACAGATACAATTACACAGCGTTCAATAGCTACAAGGAAGCAACGTGCTTTTCCTCCAACAACGTTCCTCCACTTCATCAACAACATCACCTGAGATCAAACGTCACGTGGCCACCGACACGTCGCAAAGAATCAGACGTTTATATCAAACACAACTGAACGAGAAAGTAGCACTTGAAACTGCAAAACTCCAGGAAGCAGCTGGAGATGATTCACAAGGACGACACACGACAGATGAGGAAGGTGAATAAAAACAGTGTATCTCATGACACGTCGCCGTTCATCAAAAACCACAGTTTGATTTAAAACAACAGTGACGGCAGCAAAAGCAATCAATGTCTTTTCTCTGCTTTATGAGTTTCCTAACATGACTGCAGCGGTGTTCGTCAACTGGAACCGAGGAGGAAGCTGACACCAGGGGGCAGTTTCACCCTCCGCCTTCTCCTTGGAAGTCACTGGTTTTCAGATGAATAGAAAGCAGAAATCCCCGGGTAGTCACTGATTAAGTCAAGAGATTAATGGTGTGGCGGTCGTCGCTCATTTAATCGTCATTACATCTAATAGTTGTTGTCAGTTGTTGAGTTGGTAGAAGAATCTAGAAACGTTTTACTCTGTGTGACGGTTATTTAACTCTGCTGCAGTCGTTCCCACCCTGCCTCCGCCTGGGTTTTCATCAAAGAACTGTACGTAAATATTCAGACACAGACACTGAATACAACACAGTTCATCAGCTTTGTTTAAGGTCCTGCTCAAAGATTTAACCTTAAACCAACCGCTGCCTTCGAATTAACATAAAAGTCTCTTCGATGTAGTTGACGCAGGCAGAAGTGTCCTGCTACATTTCTTCTGTAGAAGAAAGAAAGTGTGTTGAGCTTGAATGCAGTTTATAGTTGCAGCTCTGCTCCAGACTTTCCTAAATTCAGTGAAAAAACATTCGACTTATCTGCTGTAACGTTCACAGTCCCTGTGGATTCACAGCTAAACAAACACTTTACAGTTTACACTCAGTGTTTCAGTGTCTCCTTTAGGTCCAACAAACCCGTCCGATGCTTTTTCAGCCTCATTAAACATTAAACTAATTTTTTATGAACGTTTTAAAACCTGTGTTGTTTACAGCCACGTTTGTGTGATGACCACATTTAAAACAAACAGGACCACAGCACAGAAACAACAGATGTTAAAGCTGTTTTTTTTTTGGCCACTTGGGGGCAGTAGAGAAATACACTGAATACACAACACTGGCATATTAACTAACTATACTGACACGTGATGGTCCAGAGCAACATGAACCAGAGTCTATTTCACCATGAACACGAGTCAAACTCTCCTCAACAGATATGTTACGTTGGTTGAAGTAATATCCAGTTTGACCGTCTTTTGTTTTCACAACCAAATAGTTAACAATGAAAGTAAATGGGGCAGTCAGCCAAACGTATCTAAATTGTCATTTTTTAACCACTAATAAAGCTCAAAATATCACCTAACTTCAATATTCATCGATTCACTTCGATATTCATCAATTTATCAAAAAGGTTGATGTGTCCGTGAAGAGCAAGAAAAATGATGAATGCTAAATTGAACAACCTTCATTTTTAAAACCCGTTGGGTAAGTCTTTAAAACAGTGTTTTTAATAAACTCTGGGTTCACTTACTAAGTTATCAGTACTTCAGTTTATGTGTTGGGACCCTATTCATGCTACTGCTGAAGTGAAGTGATATTTTGACTGTTGCACTAAGCTGCTAGACGGAGCTTGATCTGGTAACGATCCCAAAAACATGAAGTTCTCAGAGGCGGATCAACGGGCGTCTATCAAATGCCTCAGTGTGCTACTGGACAGAGCTACAACCATCAGACAACTGGTTCCAACAACGTATGTGTAGCGACACAAACAGAAAAACTTCACCACTTGCAGTTCACTACATTTTGCTCCATTTTCAAAGAAAACTCACTGTTAAAATCTCTTAAAACAGCAACTTTAGCTGAATCCAACGAGTGCCGCTCCTCCACTGTCGCCATGTTGGCTGTAAACACGTGTGTTTGACGTCACTTAACTAGTGCGTCATTGTATTAAACCTGCACCGGTGTAAAAGATCGTTTTTCATTGGTTCCCGAGTTTTCAAGATCGGGAAGAGCAGAGAATAGACAGGTTGACCAGACTGATTCAATGTAGCATCACAGACAGTATGGACGGACCGGGCTAGTTTAGTTAGTTAGTGGTTAAAAAATGACAATTTAGATACGTTTGGCTGACTGCCCCATTTACTTACTTTGGTTGTGAAAACAAAAGACGGTCAAACTGGATATTACTTCAACCAACGTAACATATCTGTTGAGGGGAGTTTGACTCGTGTTCGTGGTGAAACAGACTCTGGTTCATGTTGCTCTGGACGTCACTTTAATCAGTGTGTAACTGACACATTGTTTCTTTATGTCTCCACGCTTCATTTCACTAAACTAGTCGTTATATTTTTACATCTTGGGACTAAATATGAGTTTCAGGACATTTACAGACCAGAGAACAACTTCTGCTGAGACCCTGGTGATAATAAGATGACACCTTTTACATTGTGCAAATAATAATTCAGTTCATTAAAAAGTTGAAAAGGAGCAAGAACACAGAAAGTATTTGTCCTTTCTTCTCCTTCTTCTAGTACTTGTGGATATAAAGCAACAAAAGTCTGTTTTCAGCTGTTTTCATAATGAGACTTGAGTTTTCTGTTAATTTACCATCAATCAGCAGCAAATGTGGGGGGGGGCATTTATTTCCAGTGGGGTCTGGGGATCCTCCTCCAGAAAATGTTTAATGCCATTTCCTGCATCCTGGTGTATTTTAACAGGTTGTTAAACACTAATTTTTTATTGTATTTATGCAGATTTATGCAGGTCACCACAGAATCAACACTGACCGCTACAAATCAGTTAATTTATTGTTTCCAACACTAAACACAACGTTAAGACAAACGGAGCTCTGTTCTCTAGTCCTCTCCCCCTCTCACACACACACACACACACACACACACACACACACACACACACACACACACACACACACACACACACACACACACACACACACACACACACACACACACACACACACAGACTGCAGTGTGTACTTTATTAATGATAACGTGATGAAACGATCGCCGAGAAGATGATTGGTAAAGTCGGTAAAGTCCCACTGGTTTTAATTATCAACAGGTTGACACAGGCAGTAGCAACCGCTCTCTGTTAGAAAATAACTGTTGGTTATTTTCAGGAAAATAATGTTTCCTACTCAGTAAATGTCAGGGGGGACACATCTCACTCTGATATAATGGTACGATGCCTATGGTGTCAAGGGAGTCACTGATACATGAAGTCGACCACTTCACCTTGAAAAAGGCACAAACCTTGACAAGAAACGCAGCAGAGTTCGTTCTACCTGTAGATGGCAGCACTTTCAAAAGCGTCCACATGGAAAATTAAAAAAGAAAATCTCAGATTTCAGATTTGACTGAACATTCAACTGAGCTGTAATTTAGCCTGGAGCTTCACCGCAGTGAGAAGGATCCACAGGGGAAACGGTGCTTTATGCAGCCGCTTTCATTTCACAACTTATTTTAATAACAGTGGGTGAATGGAGATTAGCTGCGTCTGTACAGAGGCTGACCTCAGCAACTCTCTAAACACGGCTCAACCTGCAGGGTAGGAGTCAAGTTTAGATTAGATTACATTAAATTACATGAAGCCTTAATGATCTCTGTGGGGATTTGAGGTCGAGAGAAGGCTGTAGTTAAGAAACTGAAACGTCTTGGGGGTGAAGAAGAAAAAAAAAGTATAATTAAAACAAAACATTATGAGACTACTAATGAGAACAAGTCAAACATCCATCGGTTTATAGTCCGAATCTTTACTGTACAAGCCTGAAATAATCGTCCTTTTCCTCCACATTTAAGAGAAAGTGATTAAATTCATCTCATGTTCAGGTGATGACAGTGAACTGAACCTGCGACATTTTATTTCACATTAAAATGTTTGAAATATTAAAGAGTCACAGTCGTTCTAGGTTTATTAACAGATGATAATGAGTTGATACTTTGTGTCAGTAGAAAAATCACATCAATCAGACGAGTTTAGAGAAAGTTCATGTTTTGTTATTTCAACCTAAAGAGTCATAACGACAGTGTGAGGGACATAGAGTTGAGCTGAGACAAATGTCTCTGTTTTAAACCAGTGTCAGACTCAAACTAACATGTGAACCAGTCTAGTAAAACACAGTGAAGTGTTAACACCTGATGGTTTCATCATAACCACGACACTTCTCACCCTCAATGACGCCATCTTGGCTACGTAGCAGAAGAGGAGGGACGGCGGCGGCGGCGTCATCTCCACCTCACATGAAACATGGAGCCACACAAGCAAACATCAGCACTAGTGAGACTTTGATTATTGATTATTGAAAACAAGGTGGCAGATATGTTGGTGGAGACGATCACGGTCCAGATCCATGATTAACGTTCTGTCCAGTGATGATTCACCGTTAAAAAGGAGAAGAAGAAGACATTGATCCTCATTTCTGGTCAGTGAACAACCATCTGAGACTAAACTACCCTGGTGACATTCACACACTAGAGAAGTAAGAACAGAGTGAACATAGTTTACTACATGGACGTGTCTGAATTGCCTTAATTTCCCTTTGGGGTTAATAAAGTATCGATCTATCGATCGATCTAATTGAGACACATTATAACAGTTTGGAGACGCAGCTCGAGCAGCAGCATAATCTGCATTCAACAGACTTTTCCTCAAGATGGCGTCGACAGTAAAACAGCCTCAGGTCAGTAGTGACCTGATGATTGGTGTGTGGTCAGAAGGTCAGACAGCCTTCGCTCTCTGACGCCGTCAAACATCGACAAGCTGGTTGAAGCCGGTTGCTCTTGAGCTCCTGCACCATCATTTCAGCTCGTTTCCGTTACCTCTTCCTGTTGCGCCGTGAGGAAGCTAATGATCTTTCACATACACGCTTGGGGAAAAAACAAGTGTGTTGTGCTGCTGGTGGCTAATGTAGCTTCGCTAGCCTTAAGCAGAGATGTGAGAGACTGTGGAGGTGGTGAAGTGGAGTTTGCTTATCTACAGGCTTTTAGCTTTTTAATCTTGTAGTCGTCAGCATGAACTAGTAGAACCACTAATGGTTATATATTGTTCTGTTTTTATTAAAAATGAGCTGGAACTGTTGGCGAAGCGTATATCCTGCCTCAACCTCTTGATTTAAAGACAATAGGTAGCAGCTGCGTTGGATCAGACCCCACACCTGGCTCACACTGTCAGAACAAACGGCCTTTTAAAGTTTGAAAAGCAACTAATCACAACAGAAAGGTGCAGCAGCTTAAACAGTGTCAGCCTGCTGTGTGTGTGTGAAGCTAAATGGATCTTTGACTTTAAATAAGAGCTTAAGTCGCTGTGACTTTGTCATGATGACCTCAAAAAAAACAAAACTGCTCTTTGTTTATCCAGTCGATTCTCCATCGCTGTGATTATAACATCAGCTCTGGTTAAACTAATAACGTTTCCCAGCCGACGCCACCTAAACACTGTGTGACAGGTTGGCAGGGTCCCAGTCGCACTCTGCAAACACACTCGTGCCCTTTACTGCCGTCAGCACAGCGACCTCCGACGAATCTTTACACGAAACAGAACAACACTGAGCATAAACAGGTCAGCTACGTTTTAATTCAGCAGATTTAGGTCAGAGGATGAACACAAAGGGAGAGAATCGTTATGAAACGTGGTTTAATTAACGGCTTCGTGAGACAAATGAACGTGATCTCTGCTCCTTTTTATAGCATCAACGACCAAAACGTGGTCGAGACTCGACTCAAACTCGACAAAGAACTTCCTGATGAATCAACTTTGTTCTGTTGTTTTCTCTTATTCACATAATTTCAAAATAAAAGTCCTTAAAACTAAAACTGGATATGAGCAGATAAATAGAAAATTTTATAAGAAATAAATGATGTGATGTGTGAATAATAACAGCCTCCGTCTGCTCGACAGTGTGTGTTTGTGTTCAGATGTTTAAATCATTCACTAAAATGTTTAATCACGATGAATCAAACCAATGAAATCAACTGAACAACAAACTGAGCTGTAGCACAGTATTTAATATTAATTATTTTCATTGTAAACAAACTCATCTTTTGCAACGTTGCTTGAAAAATTACTTTTTTTTTACTAATAAAATGTAACAATAGCTCCTGTCTGTTTTAAAGAATTGATATTAAGGTTAAAATGATTCTTTATGATTCTTTTAATTATTAACATAAAACCAGATGTTTGAAAAAACAGTAACAACTCTGTGTTTTTCTTTTCATCCTTTGTTTATTTCGTGTTTGTGCAACAAACAGAAACAGGATCCATGAAGCTTCGGCTGCAGCGAGTCGGTGTCAACAGGCGTGAAAACTCCCGCCGGCTTCTTCTGTGTGTGCGACTGTGACCCAGCACTTATGAGAAGCAACATGTCAATAGTCTGAGCTGAGACGGTCGACTGCTCGTCTGAGACGTTAACGTCGACGACGTTGGGAGGATTCACCTCCTGCTGCGCGTGAAGACGGACACGGAGGCCATTTTGTGTCACTCAGAGGAAACACTGGGATTAATAACCTCTGGGTTTAATCCAGGAAGAAGAAACAACTAATTAGAGACTTAATTCATCTCTGACTGGCTGAAATTCACAAGTTACATCACTATGTTTATCACTATGAGGTGTTTTATTTTAAATAAAATGTCTAATTTTTTTTTGTAAATACAATCATCATATAGGCTCTAATGCATCTTTACATTGTCGTTTCTCTAGTTTCCATAGAAACAGCAGCTCCAGTTGGACATAAACACAGGTGAAGCTAAAGAGAAAAGCGCCACCGTCCTATGATTTACGTCTGCTTTGTCTTTAAAAAGAATCAAAGTCAATTAGATTTAAAATGAACCTGTCCCAACCTACTTTCTAAATAATGAAAGGATGGATAAAGAAAACCTTGAGGAGGGAATAGAAATCTCAGAGCTGAGACTGCCACAACAGTGCCAGCTAATGATGCTATTAGTGCTTCGGAGCAGCACAATCAATCAGAGAAGTGATTAGCATGAGCATGTACAGAGACCCGGGCCATTAGTCAGATGTGCTGTGTATAACCTTCAAGACTCGACTCAACTGCCAGACTCCTGCTGCACACGGAGGAGAGCGTACCGCAGCCGGTTCAGAAAAAAAACAAACCTAAATGGTCTTAATGACATGTAAAACTGCATCGTTATGTTGTGTGTGGTAATCTGTCCTCTAAACGTTTCTCTGTGATGGTGAGATGGAGTCACAGCTGAAGATAGACGTCGTCTACAGAACGAAACCTGAGGTTTAGATTCATCGTGGCGACTGCTGAGTATTGTTTGTATAAGATGCTCTGCAGCAGCTTCAGTTGGATGTTGACACCTTGAAGATAAACCTGAGATCTTTAGTGAGATGTTATGACTCTACTTTACAACCTGATACATCAGTGTCACTTCAGCTGAGTCGTCTTCACAGCGTAAAAAAAAATAGAAAACAGAAACTAAATGAGTAAAAAAGAGGGTGTGTTTTATCGTGTGTGTGTAACCTCTGCAGTAACTCTGACACATCGTGCTGTTAGAAGTGGCTCAGCTTCTTTCAGGGACAGAACATATGAGAGAGATAAAGGTTGTCTGAGGAGTTTAGAGATTGAAGTTTGCAGCGCAGCTGTGAATTCAATGTGTGTGCTCTTCAGGCGATTCGTTACATATCTGCTCAAAAGTTCCTGCATCTTGTCGACTTCGGCCCTGGAGCAAAATAAAATAAAATAAAATAAAATAAAACCCTCTCCTCTGAGTTTCCCAGCTGCAACCTGAACAAGTTAGCAGCACTGAAGCAGAAACACAGAGGATTCTTCAGCGTCGTCGTCAGTTCAAGGTAAACACTCATAAGGAGGGAGAGGAGAAAGATGAAGATGTCCTGGTAAAAATGTGCAGGATGAAGAAGAGAAAGTGAGTCACAACAACAGGAAAGACTGTGAACTGAAGAGAAATCTGCTGCTTCCAGCGTCAGATGGAGGTTTTTTGTCTCTGTAAAAGTCACTGCACACGACTGATTCGAGCAGTGAGAACGACGTTCAGTTACCTCCGTTGGCACTTATATGACAGATGGATTAATTAAGTGGCTACTGCTGAACAAATGCTTTTCTTCTGGTAATGAAGACAGTAAAAGATAGTTCAGTTACAGAGGATGTGATGGAGAAGAGAGCGAACGCTGAGCCAGGCCAGACGAGGGTGCTGAGGTGAAGCAAGTGAGACCAAACGCTGTAACCATGGAAATGTGACTGCAGTCGGCCCCATCCTCTGTTTTCTGGGTTTTAACACTTCAAAATAAGACACTTAAAGATACGTATGTATATTTAACCTCTGTGAGTCAGACGTTCATCAGCCCTCGGCTGATGAACGTGAAGTCTCCAGAGAGAAAAAAACATAAAGAGGATGAAGCGTCTGACGTGTTTGAAATCGGAGGGTAAATGACAGCGAACACACGCAGTTAATTTTGATCAAAGAGGAAATTAATACTTTTCAGAGAATTCACAGACGTCATGAAAGTTTGATCACTCTCATGTTCATACAACTTTAATGACGGAGGAATTATGAGACTCAGACAGATGAAATACGATGAAGTCAGCTGACCAAAGTGATGAATCTGTGTGAATTTATCCTGCAGACACATTCACATTTCACAGGCGTGAGTGTGTGTGTGTGTGTGTGTGTGTGTGTGTGTGTGTGTGTGTGTGTGTGTCCCACAGACAGACACAAAGAAACGAGTCTGAAAATAAAAATCAACAATGGCAAGTGGCAAAACCTTGTCCAAGCAATTATCTTCTGTTGAGGATGAAAACATTTGATGGAAACAGTGAAGAGAGGATTTATTTTTTACTGAAAAGAAAATACCAGTGCAGCTTATTTTGGTCTCATCTGTTATTTTTCTTTCCTTTTTTTTACCAGCCTCAGATATCATTTAATGTCATTTAATTTTGTTTCTGATGATCGTGGTGAGATGACAGCGACAGGTCACAGCTAAGATGAACAAAAAAAACACTGGTGTCATTTCTGTTACCTACCAGATTAATTACAAACACAGTCATGAATTTACATGAGCTTCACCTTCACATAAAATGTCGTTATAATGATCCTCAGTCACTGAACGACTGAAGTATGAAAAGTTAAATAACGTGTCATATATATAGTCAAACATTACACCTCGACTTGTTCAAACTGGTAGAGAAGTAAGAAAAGAAACGAAGTTCACCTCTTTACACCTCAGCTCGGTCGGTGAGTGTGATATAGGTGAGATATGGGTGAGACCAGTTCTCGTATCTGAAGGCAACGAGGGACTGAAAGAAGTGAAGTTTATACATGTTGAGTTAGAAAATAAGAGAAGATGGAGGTGGACTGAGGTGGAAACCGGCAACAAAAAGAATCGGCTCTAAATCCATCGTCTGGTAGAAGAAAGATATCAAACAACCGTTTATCTGCAAAATATGCAACAAACAGCGTTGACATAAAAAGGAAGCAGAACCACAAACATGTGAAATGCCACCCACTAAAAAATATAAAAAAAAAGAAACGAAAATAAAAAAAGAAAGAAAGAATGCCTGAAACTGTGCACGTCCACATCTACACCCACATCAAATAAAAAGCCCAGAAGCAAATGACTCCAGTTTCCCCGTTTTACAAATCAATCACTGTTTCTGAGGCTCGGAGCTGTTTTTATGTTGAGGGTCTTTGTTGAACTTGAGCTCTTTGGACTGAGACTCCATCACTGTTCAACTGTCCCAGTTCCAATTTTCAGCAAAGACATAAAGTTTCTTTCTCTTTTTGGAGCCATGACTTATCGAGCAGCAGGACGTTTCTTTTTGAATCAAAGAGTTTCAGCAGCAGAGCAGCTGGAGTTGGAAATCACTGTCAACCACCATCAACCAAACCGCCCCACAGCAGCATCCAACACTCCTCCACAAGCAAACACACAACTCTGATCTCTGACTAAATATTAATTTTGAAACATATGAATAAAGTCACTGGTGTGATATTAAAGTCAGAGGAAAGTCAACGTGCTGCCTTCAGACACAACAAAATCAACCAAAATTGGATTTCTCTTCCAACTGCGACTACCTTCCATCTTTAAAGTAAGAATAACTGAAACGGTGCGTTTATCTCCTCAGAACACGAGTGTGATGATCCTCACTATAATCTGCAGCGATACTTCTTTAAATCTGCTCACACTCACGACGAGTGGCATCCTCTCAGCGAGGAGCAGGAAGAGACACAGGATGAGGATGTGGAAGACGTTCGGTGGGTGGTCTGAGTCCAGCTGTTTCTCCAGGGAAACGTGACCCTTGTGGGAATCTGCTTTTAGCGGGGTGCAGGAAAGAGAGTGGCCTGGCGCTGCACTGTAAGCACTCGCATGAATTAAACATGAGCTCAACTTATTCCATTGGCTTGAACTGACTGGAACAGATTTCCAATTTGCATTTTATTTGAAACCTCTTAACTATCCCCTCCTTTCATTTGCAGGATAATACCATGACACATCTATAATTTAGAGCTGTTTTGGTGATAAAAAAAAAAAAAAATAACACTTTTATAAACTGTAGCGTGAAGGTATACAAATGAATATAAACCTTCAAACAACCTGAAGAAATAATGAGAGGATATGTGATGTAGAGTAAACAGCTGCTGAAGTGGTTGAAACTGAAGACGTTTAGAAAAGGTTTCATCAGCTTCCATGACAACCTGAGGTGACACAACTTCACCTGCACCTGGGGCCAGAAAGCAAAAGAAAAGACAATGACATGATGCCCACGTATCTGTGCAAACTGTTAACCTCTTTTTCCCCGACAGCCCCGGTCCCGGGGCAGAGTGGGTCACATCTGATTTCACGGCGTGTGATGGGAGCTCTGCGACATAAACATCAGCATATATAGTATCTTGAAAAGCAGGAAAACAAACTCTACAAAAAGATGCAAAGACAAACCGCGACACACACACACACGGTGCTTTGTAAACAGACAAAAAATAGACCAACATTTAACACTGACACTGAGTTGGAGATATAATATATACATAGATATAAATTCTGTACATATGCAGACCTTTAAGAGTTTTCAAACTGTGTTCACAATTTTGAAATTGTGTCACATTGATTCTGTTTTTCTTCCTGTGAAGGAGAAAGAGTTTGGAATTATGTCATGATGAAATGATTTACATAAACTGGTATAAACCTGTAAACTGTATTTCAACATCAAATCCCTGAAGTTTGACTATTTAATAAATATCAAATAAATATTTGTTTATTTGACTATTGTACATTTTTTTAGGACACCAAAATGGCTAACACCGGCCTTGTTTCAAGGCCATCATCATCGTTGTCATTATCATCATCATCATCATCATCATCATCATCATCATCATCATCATCATCATCATCATCATCATCATCATCATCATCATCGTCATCGCTCAGCAGCAGCAGCAGCAGCAGCAGCAGCAGCAGCGGTGGCGAAGGCTCGTAAAAGCGAGAAAAGCGTGACCTGAGGAAGCGTCTTGAAGGCAGAGACACATAAAAAGCCACCGATGCTTCGGCAATAAATTCTCCTGTCGTCACAGGAAGGAAAAGGTGGTGAGGAAAAAAATAGGTTTCATGGCAGCATTTACGTTGAGGACGAAGGATGAAGCTCCTTCGAAGCAGAGATGGATGTTTCCTCACTTCCTGTTTCTTTGTACTGAGGTGAACTGAGAACACAGAAACTATTTGTTTATCTCAGAGTTATAGGATCCAGTCCAACTGCTGCTGAAATTCTTCACAAAACTTCAAGAGTCAATCAGGAAACGCTGCATCGTTTCACCTTTTGAGTTGAGTCGCTGCTCGATCTCAAGCAGGAAATTGAACAGATGGAGGAGTAAGAAGTGCTACCTCCGCCATGACTCGGCTTTTTTATACTCAGCCAACAGGAGGGAAGAGGAAGGAGAACCTGAAAGAAAAACAAGTCTGTGTCCGACTCATCGTGACCAGTCGGACCCTTTGTTTCTCTGGAAGTGAAGTTGTCTTCAAACCCATAAAATGACTCAGTGTCTGATTTCAAACTGTGACAGCAACAGGCTCACACCATCTAAATGTTTCACAGCCACTAGAGCTCACATGACAACATAATATGACAGGCCGAGGCCAAGAACAGCGTCGTTCTCCAGTGTGACCAGCTACAAACTGGTTCTGTTCATCATCTCAGAACCACAACAGTCTGGATCATTAGACTTTAAGACTTTAGCGTTGGCTCGTCTCTCTCTCTGTCTGTTTGGGATGAGGAGGCTTGTTTACGTCCACCGTCCTACAGAAACTGCTGCTAATCATTAATACATTGATTTAAAGATTAAATTTCTGTTCACGCACTTTATTTTCCACTGCTCCATTACTCACAAGCACCATCAAAGTCTCCCAGTGGTGAGAAATCTTTGGACCAGCTGGACACACATCCTCGCCAACAAGGTCATGCTGACACTCACAATTAGCAACAAAGGATTAATACTCTCTCTCTCTCTCTCTCTCTCTCTCTCTCACACACACACACACACACACACACACACACACACTCATACGTAAGTGTGTTGTGTTTACACACTCTTCTGCCAAAAAACTGCCTGATGTGTGCTTTCTGGATGAGTGGCAGTGTGAAAACACTGGCCATTATCTCCTCAGAGGAGGTGAACACACTCAGCCCTCAACATCCACAGCAGGAGGAGAAGAGATGCATGATGGGAATAAACCGAATGTTGTGCCTTGTTTTCTTTACGTTGCCTCGACTCGAGGCCGTCTTGTCTCAACTTGCACATACAGTGGATGAGGTTTAAATTGTAAAGGTCAGACGTGTTAGCGTAGGCCACAGCGGTAATGAGATTTGTTGAAGGTTACCAGCATCAGACGTACACCACCGCAAGGCCTTTTTAACTTGAAAGTACAACAATAAATCTGTTGCTGTGAAAGAAAAACTGGTTTGCCTTTTTTCTCTGCATTTCCTTTGACCTTTTAACCAAACCGGTTGTGATCTGCTGTATATCATTACAACATGCTGCTGCAAAAGTTGATTAATCTCAGATAACTGCACAAGTCTGACAAAGAAATCTTATCACGGTAAGAAACGAACTGGCAATCTGGGAGTAGGTGTTTCATTAAGCAAACAGCTTCGTACACTAGAGGCTTCATGTGGGTTTGTGCATTGAGCTGCAGAAACAAAGACTCAGCAATGTCGTTTAAAAGGAGAAAGTATAAATTTACCAACCGCTCGTCCGACCGTACATCATAGGTCGAATGTTCCCGCCCTCTGGTACGACCCACAGGACCGGGTCCTAAAATAGCGCCCCCACCGCTGCAGGTTTATCATCAAGGTTACAACAGTAAACGTGTGGTTGACGAATGGTCGTCGATGTGTTTCACTGGAAAACAACCAGTTCTCTCTCTCATCTATCAAACCCCATAGTTTTATATGGATTTATAATTTCCTCCTTCCTCCTTTGCTCCAGTCACAGTTACTGAAGCCAGTGTTTATATTAAGACATAATTAACTAGTTTGTGTTTTAATAAAAGAACAGTTTTGAGTTTACAGTCTAATACAACAGCAGGGATAATAATTACAGCATTTGTCAGTAAAGCATGACATTGTGAGACCTGAGATCATAATATTGTTGTATTATTCTTAATGTTACTCCTCCAACCACACATCTCAGCCAAGAACTTATTACCACTCACACTGTGCATATGAACATCCACACCTGGAAACTGTGTCTGGAAGAACACAACCATAAATAACTGCTCATAAAAACTTTAGAACATTTTTGTAATATTTCGAAGAAGAAGCTTTAACAAATTGAAACAACACTAGGAGCTTTAGAACAAGAACTTAAAAGCCTTTGTGACAAAATTAATATTAAGAAAAATTCACAAAACAGAAATAAGAATCTGCTCCGCTGCACCAGAGAAACTAACTAGAAGTTCATCTTTAAAATGTGCAGAGACAACCTGAGACAAGTGTACAAAGATATAATCTGTTATCTCCACTGAACTAACGTTAAAACATCTGAGTTAAATAATTATGAGACCTGAGCTCATAATATTCTTCTAACTCGCCCTCGAACGGTCGTCGTCCAGTCTCCCACGCTGACAACTACTGAGCGTCTGATGCTGCTGCAGATTAGAAACTAGAACAGTCATCAGCTCTTTTCTATTCATTTTATTTTGTGCACAAACTGAACTAATATTAAAATATCTTAAAGATAAATAATTGTGCATGAAAACAGATGTGTTCATGTAAAGTTTTGGTCTTTCTTCACAGCTACGTTCAGCATAATGTCAATATGCAGCTTGTCTTCCAGTAACGTACGAGTCAAAACGACAGCACTTCTCCGTTTCTGAGCTTCTCATTATTTGTGACACCAGCAGTTTTTAGCAGCTTGACAGATGGTTTGGACAAAACACTTTAACTCATTGTCTCTCTTCAGGAATTGATTTCCTTGACGGCAGTAAAATATGTCACAGGAGCTGTCAGATGGTCCCTCCTAACTTTCTCAACACATTCAGAGTTAAAACCACAAACAAAGCGACACTGTAAATGAACTTGAAGAAAGTTTCTAACCTCGTGATGATAAAACGACGAGGTGACGATCGAGGAGAGAAAACGTCGTCCTGTGATTGAGCCAAGATTCATTCTCTCAGTGTTATCAACTTCTGTCACTTAACATCTGTGTTGTGTTTGTTGTACAGACGAGAATGAAACTATGATATTTAACGATCAGTTGACCTTAAACCTTTACATTATTTTATCGTTTCAAGCATGAGAAGAAGAAGTAACATTGACCTTTAACCTGAAACGTAAACGTTTGTGCAGATGTAATGAAACCTCCTGTTTAAATGTTCACAGGAACAGAAGAACATAAAGTCCGTCCACATACGTGACAGATGAGTAATATACCTACAGTAATCAGTTAAGTTCCTCGACCATCCCCTGCAGGCAGACTGAGCACTATTAAAGTCACTGCCTTTATTTAAAAAATCACGTTTTAACACCTCGATATGACGATGATGATGATGAGGTGGTGAGGCTGCGTCGCTGCTGGAGCGATGATGAAATGAACGAATCTCTCTGAAGAGAAATTTATCTCTGAGCTTCAAACACGTGACGACGTCGACTCCACTGAGAGAAACAACACGTTCCTCAACAGATCTGAGCTGTAAACGTCTTTACCAGACGAGCAACATGCTACGGATCTTAAAAAACACACCGCTGCAACACAACGTGGCGTCGAAGAGCAAAGACATCTCATCATCACGTCGACAACAACGGGCGCAGGGTTCAAAGACTCCTGTCGCTGCAATCGCTGCTCGTTTTACAGCGAATTACTAAGTTCTCTGAGGTTAGCAGCGTGATTCCTGCTCTGATGTGGAGACGAAGAGGAGACTGAAGTGACACGTATGTAGATAACAACATGCACGAGGTTCAGTGTCCTGCAGGATCGTGTGGCAACGCAGCTTTACCTCCTGAAGTCATTTTAAAATATTAAAACTACCACATTTTCTCTTTTCAGTGTCTGAATTTAAAAAAACACGTCAAGAGATTAGTATTCATGGTTATATTTCATTCTGACTGAAGATAAAACCAGAGCGTGTTCTGTTTACGGTCCATACCATGACACAGCCTGTGTAACATGTCTGACAGATGGAGAGATGTTTGAAAACCAAACACACCAACATCATAAAGAAGAGCAGTGGTGATGTTTCATCCACACACAGAAAACTAAATGATTCTCAACACTCCTTCTCGTGGCTGCAGGACTCTTTTTTCTTAAAAGTTTGTGCCATAAAAAGAGAAATAAACTATTTTTTTTAAACTTTGATGATGACTTTCTGTTCATCTATAACATCTATTGATTTGTTTGTTTGTTTTCTTCCTTTCCTTCCAGGAAATAACATAATTGTCCAGACCTTCCCCCTGAAGAAAGCAGCGTTTGGACTGAGAGGCCGTGCAGAGATGGAGGAGACAGCCACTTGGATTGATTGCTGTAATCATTTAATCCAAACTTATTGTTTAGTGTGGAGACACTGCCAGGCTTGGCCACAGTTGTTGCTGACTGATCAGTAAGCAACTTCATCAATAGATGACCTTCGTACTGACGTCCATTAAAAATGTACTCAGTGGACTATAAACCCTTTGAGATAAGAAATTAGAGGAGATAAAAAAACCGTGTGTGTGTGTTTTCAGGGGTGTTAAATTATACCCCTCAGACATGCAAGCTGTTATTGTGCTGAACCGGATGCGGGAAGGTTGAGGGACCCGGTGTCACGGCCGAGGATCCTTCAGGCCACTCCTGGAAATGGCACGACATAAAACGAAACGACCAAAGAGCTGGAGGCTCCAAACACACTCAGACTCTCTCATCTCAGTCCAACAAACCACATGGAGGAAGCAAAGAAATCCGCTCAAAACCAACGTTAGCAAATATGATGAGATTTTAGTCGTTAAATGGATAAAAACAGCTTTTTATTTCAGATCCACATACCATTCATCCTCAGTTTAGCAGCAAAAATATTAATTATGAGCCAAAAACAAAAAAATAAATAAAAAACTGTAGATAATTTACTGTATCTAAAACCACACACGCTCCTGGTGTGTGTGTGTGTGTGTGTGTGTGTGTGTGTGTGTGTGTGTGTGTGTGTGTGTGTGTTTGTGTGTGTGTGTGTGTGTGATAATGAAGTGCAGCTTGAAGTTAATCAGTGTCTCTCATCCACAGAGATGAAGCTCACTTGTGGGCGTGTTGGTTGAAAACGCTGCAGGTTCCTCACAACAACATTCGCCCAAATCCGACGCTCATCAAAGCAAAGCACCCACATCGAAAACCGTTTCACCGACATAACTACTTCATAAATTCTTTGCTATGGTCTTTTTCTGATCTCAGGCTCAGATGCACTTTCCTCAGTCCACTCAGGTAAATAATGAAGCAAAAAAGAAGAAGAAGAAGAAGAAGGTCGTTGCGTGTGAAACGCTGTTCTCAAACATAAATAAAGTTTGTCATAAATATAAAGAGGAAATCACAGTGAGGATGATATTAAATGTGCACCACTTGGAAACTCATTCACTTCCAGGTGTTTTAAGATGAATCTGTCAAATCAAACTGTGACTGGACTGTGTGGTTTTCCTCGTTTCCACACACAATACTTTCTATTTATAAGCAGGAATTCTCAGCTGTGATGTGTTGAAACATCTGTCTGAACAAAAAACCACAATGTTCAGAGCAGAAAATAACACAACACCCTCAACAGAATATCACTGAACACATTAGAGAAAGGACGAGTGTGTTTCTTCATCTCATCGTAACAGTGAAATAATCTGCAGATGCAAAAGCTTCAAACTGATAAATACAAAGATGTATAAATGTATAAATGTATGCTCTTTCAACTTCAAAAGATGCATTTTGTTAATAATGTATAATCCACCTAACTTGACTTACTCTAATTTTATTTGTACATTTCCCCGGAGGTGATCTGAGTCCTCGAAGCTTTTAGACAGACTGTCTCCTTTTAATTCAGCTGGCAAACAATCACGCAGCTGCACGCCAGAAATATCACAGATAATATGCGATAAAAAGCTCCTCAGTAAAGTCACTGCCAAGTCTGGCAAAATAGAAACGTCGAGTGCGTCCAACGACCGGACTTAAATGTATTAGAAAACCTTTTAGTGGCCCCATAACCACCTACTGAACCACATCGTTTTAAACCTGCTGCATCTATTTTAGTTCACACTCCATTCACATATCTTTAATGATCTCTAAAGGCCACGCGCTCTAAAAGAAGGAATTAGATGATCCGAGTCCCGCGACCTTTTCTAATGGCCACAAAGTATTAAAAAATAGTCGGGCCAAATTTTCCCTTCATTTCGGGTTTTTTTGGGTTTTATGACTGTGGACGTCTCGGTCCTGTGAGGACGGGGGCAGTAATCTGCTCTTTTATCTTCTTACAGCTATTTTCTCTAATGGCGCCGGCGTTGTTGTGTGACCCGGACCCTCCGGCCCTCGGAGGGGGCGTCCGTCTTGGATCATGTGTTTTTTTTGTCTCTCAGATCTGACAACACCTTTCATCTCCAGAGACACGACGCGCCGAGGAGGCGTCACGACGCTGGTTAAAGACCGAACCTGCTGCAGCTGGGAGAATCTCATCAACCCTGTTATGAAAGCTGTGTGACATGTTGCTTATTAGCACTTGTGTCTAATTACATACTGTACAACCTATTTGTGGACATGTTGCTGTGGATCATTGTGAACAGGTGGTTCAATCAGAAACCTGCGATCTGCTGCAGAGGTTGGATCATCACTGAAGGGAAGAGCTGTTTAATATGAAAGAAAACACCCACAGACACATGTGATCCACCTGTTGTTCTCATATTCATGTTGTTGTCTGGGATTCAAATGCTAATCTGAGCTCAGCTCCTGATCTCAAAGGGATTTGAACTCTGATGACATTGACACCTGCTGGATGAAAGAAACATGAGCTGCTGGACTGAAAAGATCATTTAGAGCTCAGATATAGTAGGAGCAGATTACAGCCTCACACATGTGTGTTGTAAACAAACTAAAGTGTTACTGTCTGAGGCACATTATGTGTCATCTTCAACACATTTTCTAAATAACAAAGTCATTTTAATTCACTTTGAAACCATTTTTCTGTTTTCTTTTCATCTTCAGGGTTTTTTTTTTTTGTTTTGTTTTTGGAGCATGATCACCTGTAGATCACTGGACCAGTGTGTCACATCACACACACACACACACACACACACACACTTGCTGGCTTCATGCTGTCGGGACA